>OU342744.1:181024716-181397614 GCA_910589775.1 Avena eriantha | reverse complement strand
TTCTTTTCCACAAACTACATATGGATGAAGAAGTGGTCATTGCATGTGTATTCTTTCCACAAACCATACATGGATCAACCAGTGTCATTGCATGCGTGTTCTTTCCACAAACCACATATGGATCCATTTGAGTCATTGCATGCGTGTTCTTTCCACAAACCACTTATGGATCAACTAGTGGTCATTGCATCTTTGTTATTTTGCACAAACCACTTATGGATCAACCGGTGGCATTGCAAGTGTGTTCTTTTAACAAACCACATGTGGACCCACTGTGGTCATTGCATGTGTGTTCTTTTCCACAAACCACATATGGATCAACCAGTGGTCATTGCATGTGTGTTATTTCCACAAACCACACATGGATCAACAAGTGGTTCTCCATTGCATGTGTGTTCTTTTCCACAAACCACACATGGATCAAGCAGTGGTCATTGCATGTGTGTTCTTTCCACAAACCACTTATGGATCAACCAGTGGCCATTGCATGTGTGTTCTTTTCACAAACCACTTATGGATCAACCAGTGGTCATTGCATGTGTGTTCTTTCCACAAATCACATATGGATCAACTAGTGGTCAGTGCATGTGTGTTCTTTTCACAAACTACATGTGGACCCATTAGAGTCATTGTATGTGTGTTCTTATACTAAAACTAGCACTAGAGTCATTGCATGTGTTTTCTATCCACAAACCACACATGGATCCACTAGTGGCATTGCATGTATTTTCTTTTCACAAACCACACATGGATCAACTAGTGTCATTGCATGTGTGTTCTTTGCACAAACCACATATGGATCAACCAGTGAACCACTTATGGATCCATTAGAGTCATTGGATGTGTGTTATTTCCACAAACCACACATGGATCAACCACTAGAGTCAGTGCATGTGTGTTATTTCCACAAACCACACATGGATCACCCATTAGAGTTATTGCATGTGTGTTCTTTCCATAAACCACACATGGATCAACCAGTGTCATTGCATGTGTGTTCTTTCCACAAATCACATATGGACCCACTAGAATCATTGCTTGTGTGTTCTTATACTAAACCAGCACTAGAGTCATTGCATGTGTGTTCTTTCCACAAACCACATATGGATCAACCAGTGGTCATCGCATGTGTGTTCTTTTCACAAACCACATATGGATCAACGAGTGGTCATTGCATGTGTGTTCTTTTCACAAACCACATGAGGATCCACTAGAGTCATTGCATGTGTGTTCTTTTCCGCAAACAACATATGGATTAACCAGTGGTCATTGCATGTGTGTTCTTTCCACAAACCAGTTATGGATCAACCAGTGGTCATTGCATGTGTGTTCTTTTCCACAATACACTTATGGATCAACCGATGGCATTGCATGTGTGTTCTTTTCACAAACCACATGTGGACCCACTAGAGTCATTGCATGTGTGTTCTTTTCCACAAACTACATATGGATGAAGAAGTGGTCATTGCATGTGTATTCTTTCCACAAACCATACATGGATCAACCAGTGACATTGCATGCGTGTTCTTTCCACAAACCACATATGGATCCATTTGAGTCATTGCATGCGTGTTCTTTCCACAAACCACTTATGGATCAACTAGTGGTCATTGCATCTTTGTTATTTTGCACAAACCACTTATGGATCAACCGGTGGCATTGCAAGTGTGTTCTTTTCACAAACCACATGTGGACCCACTGTGGTCATTGCATGTGTGTTCTTTTCCACAAACCACATATGGATCAACCAGTGGTCATTGCATGTGTGTTATTTCCACAAACCACACATGGATCAATAAGTGGTTCTCCATTGCATGTGTGTTCTTTTCCACAAACCACACATGGATCAAGCAGTGGTCATTGCATGTGTGTTCTTTCCACAAACCACTTATGGATCAACCAGTGGCCATTGCATGTGTGTTCTTTTCACAAACCACTTATGGATCAACCAGTGGTCATTGCATGTGTGTTCTTTCCACAAATCACACATGGATCAACCAGTGGTCATTGCATGTGTGTTCTTTTCACAAACTACATGTGGACCCATTAGAGTCATTGTATGTGTGTTCTTATACTAAAACTAGCACTAGAGTCATTGCATGTGTTTTCTATCCACAAACCACACATGGATCCACTAGTGGCATTGCATGTATTTTCTTTTCACAAACCACACATGGATCAACCAGTGTCATTGCATGTGTGTTCTTTCCACAAACCACATATGGATCAACCAGTGAACCACTTATGGATCCATTAGAGTCATTGCATGTGTGTTATTTCCACAAACCACACATGGATCAACCACTAGAGTCAGTGCATGTGTGTTATTTCCACAAACCACACATGGATCACCCATTAGAGTTATTGCATGTGTGTTCTTTCCATAAACCACACATGGATCAACCAGTGTCATTGCATGTGTGTTCTTTCCACAAATCACATATGGACCCACTAGAATCATTGCTTGTGTGTTCTTATACTAAACCAGCACTAGAGTCATTGCATGTGTGTTCTTTCCACAAACCACATATGGATCAACCAGTGGTCATCGCATGTGTGTTCTTTTCACAAACCACATATGGATCAACCAGTGGTCATTGCATGTGTGTTCTTTTCACAAACCACATGAGGATCCACTAGAGTCATTGCATGTGTGTTCTTTTCCGCAAACAACATATGGATTAACCAGTGGTCATTGCATGTGTGTTCTTTCCACAAACCACACATGGATTAACCAGTGGTCATTGCATGTGTGTTGTTTTCCACAAACCACACATGGATCAAGCAGTGTCACTGCATGTGTGTTGTTTCCACAAACCACATATGGATCAACCAGTGGTCATTGCATCTGTGTTCTTTTCACAAACCACATATGGATCAACCAGTGGTCATTGCATGTGTGTTCTTTTCACAAACCACATGTGAACCCACTAGAGTCATTGCATGTGTGTTCTTTTCACAAACCACATGTGAACCCACTAGAGTCATTGCATGTGTGTTCTTATACTAAAACCAACATTGGAGTCATTGCATGTGTGTTATTTCCACAAACCACACATTGATTAACCACTAGAGTCATTGCATGTGTGTTCTTTTCACAAACCACATGTGGACCCACTAGAGTCATTGCATGTGTGTTCTTTTCCACAAACCAACACTGGAGTCATTGCATGTGTGTTATTTCCACAAACCACACAGTGATCAACCACTAGAATCATTGCATGTGTGTTCTTTTCAAAAACCACATGTGGACCCACTAGAGTCATTGCATGTGTGTTCTTTTCCACAAACCACATATGGATCAACCAGTGGTCATTGCATGTGTGTTCTTTGCACAAACCACTTATGGATTCACCAGTGTTCATTGCATGTGTGTTCTTTTCACAAACAACATATGGATCCACCAGTGGTCACTGCATGAGTGTTCTTTCCACAAACCACTTATGGATCAACTAGTGGCCATTGCATGTGTGTTCTTTCCACAAACCACTTATGGATCAACTAGTGGCCATTGCATGTGTGTTCTTTTGACAAACCACTTATGGATCAACCAGTGGTCATTGCATGTGTGCTCTTTCCACAAACCACACATTGATCAACCAGTGGTCATTGCATGTGTGTTCTTTTCCACAAACCACGCATGGATCAGGAAGTGTCATTGCATGTGTGTTCTTTCCACAAACCACATATGGATCAACCAGTGGTCATTGCATGTGTGTTCTTTTCACAAACCACATGTGAACCCACTAGAGTCATTGCATGTGTGTTGTTATACTAAAACCAACACTAGAGTCATTGCATGTGTGTTATTTCCACAAACCACACATGGATCAACCACTAGAGTCATTGCATGTGTGTTCTTTCCACAAACCACACATGGATTAACTAGTGTCATTGCATGTGTGTTCTTTCCACAAACTAGATATACATCCATTTGAGTCATTGCATGTTTGTTCCTATACTAAAACTAGCACTAGAGTCATTGCATGCGTGTTCTTTCCACAAACCACTTATGGATCCACCAGTGTTCATTGCATGTGTGTTCTTTCCACAAACCACTTATGGATCAACTAGTGGTCATTACATGTGTGTACTTTTCCACAAACCACTTATGGATCAACCGGTGGCATTGCATGTGTGTTCTTTTCACAATACAAATGTGGACCCACTAGAGTGATTACATGTGTGTTATTTTCGACAAACCACATTTGGATCAACTAGTGGTCATTGCATCTGTGTTCTTTCCACAAACCACACATGGATCAACACGTGTCATTGCATGTGTGTTCTTTCCACAAACCACATATGGATCCATTTGAGTCATTGCATGTGTGTTCTTTCCACAAACCACTTATGGATCAACCAGTAGTCATTGCATGTGTGTTCTTTTCCACAAACCACTTATGGATCAACCGGTGGCATTGCATGTGTGTTCTTTTCACAAACCACACATGGATCAACCAGTGGTCATTGCATGTGTGTTCTTTCCACAAACCACATATGGATCAACCAGTGGTCATTGCATGTGTGTTCTTTTCCACAAACCACAAATGGATCAACCAGTGGTCATTGCATGTGTGTTCTTTCCACAAACCACACATGGATCAACGAGTGGTCATCGTATGTGTGTTCTTTTCCACAAACCACACATGGATCAAGCAGTGTCATTGCATGTGTGTTCTTTCCACAATGCACATATCGATCAACCAGTGGTCATTGCATGTGTGTTCTTTTCACAAACCACATGTGAACCCACTAGAGTCATTGCATGTGTGTTCTTATACTAAAACCAACACTAGTCATTTCAAGTGTGTTCTTTTCAGAAACCACACATGGATCCACCACTGTCATTGCATCTGTGTTCTTTCCACAAACCACACATGCATCAACAAGTGGTCATTGCATGTGTGTTATTTTCACAAACCACATATGGATGTATTAGTCATTGCATGTGTGTTCTTATACTAAAACTAGCACTTGAGTCATTGCATGTGTGTTCTTTGCACAAACCACTTATGGATCCACCAGTTTTTATTGCATGTGTGTTCTTTTCACAAACAACATATGGATCCATGAGTGGTCACTGCATGTGCGTTCTTTCCACAAACCACACATGGATCAACCAGTGTCATTGCATGTGTGTTCTTTTCACAAACCACACATGGATCAACCAGTGGTCATTGCATGTGTGTTCTTTCCACAAACCACATATGGATCAACCAATGTCATTGCATGTGTGTTCTTTCCACAAACCACATATGGATCCATTTGAGTCATTGCATGTTTGTTCTTATACTAAAACCACAAACCAGCACTAGACTCATTGCATGTGTGTTCTTTTCCACAAACCACACATGGATCCACTAGACTCATTGCATGTGTGTTCTTTTCCTCAAACAACTTATGGATCAAGAAGTGGTCATTGCATGTGTGTTTGTTTCACAAACTACATGTGGACCAACTAGAGTTAGTGTATGTGTGTTCTTATACTAAAACTAGCACTAGAATCATTGCATGTGTGTTCTATCCACAAACTACACATGGATCAACCAGTGGCATTGCACGTGTGTTCTTTTCACAAACCACACATGGATCAACCAGTGTCATTGCATGTGTGTTCTTTTCAGAAACCACACATGGATCAACCAGTGGTCATTGCATGTGTGTTCTTTCCACAAACCACATATGGATCAACCAGTGGTCATTGCATGTGTGTTCTTTTCCAGAAACCACATATGGATAAACCAGTGGTCATTGCATGTGTGTTCTTTCCACAAACCACACATGGATCAACCAGTGGTCATTGCATGTGTGTTCTTTTCACAAACCACATGTGGACCCACTGTGGTCATTGCATGTGTGTTCTTTTCCACAAACCACATATGGATCAACCAGTGGTCATTGCATGTGTGTTCTTTCCACAAACCACACATGGATCAACCAGTGGTTCTCCATTGCATGTGTGTTCTTTTCCACAAACCACACATGGATCAACCTGTGGTCATTGCATGTGTGTTCTTTCCACAAACCACTTATGGATCAACCAGTGGTCATTGCATGTGTTATTTTCACCAACCACATGTGGACCCACTAGAGTCATTGCATGTGTGTTCTTTTCCACAAACCACTTATGGATCAACCGGTGGCATTGCATGTGTGTTCTTTTCACAAACCACGCATGGTTCAACCAGTGGTCATTGCATGTGTGTTCTTTCCACAAACCACATATGGATCAACCAGTGGTCATTGCATGTGTGTTCTTTTCCACAAACCACATATGGATCAACCTGTGGTTATTGCATGTGTGTTCTTTCCACGAACCGCACATGGATCAACCAGTGGTTCTCCATTGCATGTGTGTTGTTGGGGGATACCCCCGGCTAGGGTCACGCCGGAGTATAAAGGCCGAGTTAGCCGAGGTACGACAAGGTGAAAGCAAGTGCTGGCCGAGTCACCTCAAGGCAGGCCGAATCATGGAGTAACCCGGACCAGGGGATGTCCACCTAACTGGGTCTCAGCTGACTTATGTCATATGTCGGCAGGATATATCTAACTTGTATGCACGTGCATATGTGGCCGGATTAACCAGGCACGATCCGGGTTATATCAGGCTTGCAAGAGAAGGAAGGTATCTCGCTGGTCAAAAGGAGGTCACTGTACGCAGAGCATGAGCGAAGCGGACAGAGGCTAGGACCACCGAGGCGTGGCCGACAAGGGTGACGTTGCCTGTGTCAGATGACGCTGGCGCCACAGAGGCTCACGTAGACTCTACATGGCTTACGACGGGGAAACTGACCCGGTTGGTTTACTATTTTGGGACACGTATGCCCTAATTGGAGACCTAGCCACCCCTATATGTAACACCCTCAAATCGGCCCTATGCAAGTTTTAGCGCTTCCTGCCAAAACCCGCATAGAAACGATTCAAGGACGCCCACCAGGCACTTTCGTGCGGGTGGAAAACGAAGTAATACCATTACACAACAATCCTCAATGGGAACCACAGAACATATATATATACAACAACGACTCCATGAGTCAAGAATACAGATATAATATACAAAGATCGAAATCACCTTGAAACGATGGAGCGTCCGACTACGGACAAGATGCAAATGGGGCTAAGAGCCCTGTAGAATAACCAATGGCGTCCATAACGCTTCCCAGGCCAAGCTGGAAGGGTAACCCTGCTAACGACGTCGGTCTCAAACCTGCTAAAACAAAAGGGGTGCCGACAAAGGGCAAAGGAGAAAGAGGAGCGTCAGTACTAGAATTCGGCGGCTCTCGCCTACATAGGTATTGTGGGCTGAAGCGGCAGCGCAGCGGCACTAAACAACCTATAGAGACTCGATACAACTGGCGGTTATTAGAGAGGGATAAGAAATACCTATTCGGATCCAACCTGAAGCTAACAGCAAACAAACCCATCCTGGTATTTCCCCCTTGAGACCAAACGAGGAAGTCGGACCAAGGAACTCACATAGTTGGCAATTTTACTCATTTCGTTGTAGTTGCAGCAATTACTAATCAGATATAGATGGCATGAGTCATCCTGATAGCAGATGTAGTGGGCAGTTTTAGTTAACACTCCGTTGTGGTTGGAACATTTACTAGTCAGATATAATTGTCCTGAGGAATCCCAAAACCCAACAGTGGTTGGCACTTTTATCACATTCCATTGGAGTTCCAATACTCACTAGACAGGTATAGTAGGACACAGATCACCACAGTTCCACCAGTTGTTGGCATTTTTATTATCCATTCCATTGTAGTGAAGCTGATTACTAGTCACATATTAAGTCAAATTTATAACACTACTTTAGTTATGCTTGTCTATGATCGAGATACTGTGCTCCAAGTCGTCCATAACCGCGTACACGGCTTTCAGAAAGTTTTACCCTGCAGGGGTGCATAAATAGCAACACACACTCGATCAACCTCGGAAAAACCAACTCAAAACCCAACGAGGCTTTCACGACAAAGCAATCACAGGATTCATAAATATTTCTGGGGGCCACCCTAATAAGCTACCCGCAACGAAGTTGGCCGGCTCCGGAATGGACCCAGGGTTTGCGACGACGGCTGTAAACGACTGGGAACCCGAAAGTGTGACTGGGCTTGTCGATACCGCGAAAACATGGCACGATCCAAAACAGTACAGGTGCTCCGCGCACAATCTTAAATAAAGCAGTAACATGGCATAAGTACAGGATAGTAATAAAGCCCCAAACTACTTTGTGGCCCCAAGAAATAGAAATGAATCAAGCTCTGGCTCAAGGGGGTCCATAAGGCCTCCAGGATGTGGATAGTGCGAACAGTCAAGGAACAGGTATCAAGTACTTGGGGTCCTACGGGACACAAGTGAGCGTGGAAGAACCAAATAACATCTATTGCCCACCGATGCCTCTGCATTAGTTATATCTAGCATTTTAATAGTTGTAATTAAAGTCATGATCATCTCCACCAATAAACATCTCCACCAATAAACATCTGCCAGCATACCAACAACTGTGGTACTCGACAACGCGAGATCGCACCGGAGCAAGCAACTACGACTCGCAAGGCCAGCTATCTACCAAACTCAGGTAATAGGAGGTGTCCAAGGCAATATAGGGGCTGCACGGGATATGACTGGTGCACGGAAACTAAAGCATCGCGACACGGATAGCAATAGATCAACAGGAGCAAATAAAGACTACAAATGCAAAATAGGTAGAAGGGGAAGGGATGCTCGCCTGGGAAACACTGTCGAAGGTACATATCCGAAGAACTTGTCGATACTCGCATCCACTCATCGGTCTAATCCGCGAAGAAGCAAAGCACTAAAAGAAACACCGGATGCACTATTTAATATTACGGCAGAAGATCTGGTATGATTATGATATGATGCCGATGCGGTGCAATTAGGCAGTATTAAGCGAAACGAAGGTCCCGACAATTAATTAATAGGTTCAAGTTATTTAGAAACCCCGCAATTAATTGTTGTATTAACAGGGCGAAACATGGCATCGGTTCGCTACACCAATTTAAATGGAGTCCGGAATAAGACAAGGATATCCTGCATATGGACTCCATATTTAATTATGAGGTGAATCGGCATAATGCCCCCGAACCACAGACATGTATGCATGCATGAACAATTTAAATGCAACAAGTTTGTATTTTATTTATAAAAATAGGGGCTTAGAAAGGGGTCACACATAGGGTTCGGCGATCTTGGTTCTGAGGGTTCGACGAGGTTCGGGGCTTCGGAAACCACGAAGAAGGACTTGGTGTTCCATCTTGACCGGTACCAGGAAGGAGAGCTTGGTGGGGTTCGGTATTCGGATCCTCGGGATCAAGGCCTTCGGATTCCGTGAAGGAGATCATGAAGTCGGTGCCGAGGATTCTTCGGATTCCGGGTCTAGGCGTGTTCGGGTCCGGGATGCAGGGAGATGGCCGTCGGGTTGCAGTGGAAGTAGCATACACCAGAAGTAGTCACTGTCTTGATATTTCCACAGCCGAAGTAGCACAAACAGACATCGCCAGAAGAAGTCACATCCAACCTCCTGTGAGCATTTTATCGAACACCTGATGATCATGACAAAGTTTACAGACGAAGACGACACACTGATGAGGTGCAACTAATGAAAAAAGAAAAGGAACCGGTGGCAGTTGTGGAAGATGTGGTGGCCACGCGTGGCCAGCGAGCTGAGTCTGTAGGGTCAAGGCGCGGCAGCGCCTTCGTGCGTCGAAGGGCGAGTGACCCATGGCGGTTGCGTCTTGTAGGGGCGAGGAGATGCGGCACCGCGATGCAGAGCTTAGCGGCGGCCGGAGGCAGTGGTTCACGGGGCAGTGACGGTCGCGGGTCGGAGACGGTGGAGTGGAGAGGGGAAGGGCTCGACGACGGCGAGACACCACGTGCCTTGCTGTAGGCGGTCGTAGATTGCCGGAGGTCGAGGTCGCCGGCGCGTGAGGAGGAGGTGGGGCGCCCGACGGTGCCTCTGCGGGACCGGGTCGGCGCAGGGGAGCGACAAGGGGAAGCTCCGGCCGGGATCCGGTGGCTCGCAGGCACCGGGGCTGCAGAGGAGAGGGAGAGCGCAGAGACACTGCCAGCGGGGAAAAGAGGGAGGAGGCCGGCAGGGGCGGACGGGGCCCAGGCGAGGTGGCGGCCGGAGTCTGGGACTCGAGCGGGGCGACGAGGGGATGGCGAGGGCGAGCGGGTCGCGGGGTTGGGGATGGGGCAGGGGAGGTTGGTGGCGAAGCGCGGGGGGTGGGGCCGAGCTGGCAGGTGGGACCAAGCGGGTCGGTGGAGGCGGGAGGCGTGCGCGGCTGGGGTTTGCGGGCTGTGCTGAGAGGGGATGGCGGCGGCAGAGGGAGTTGGGGAGGGAGTAGGGGGTGTGGTGTTGAGTCTAGGTTTAGGTTTTGTTTAGGTGGGGTCTGCGCTGGGTCGACTCGGGTGGTATGTTAGGGATTAGGACTAGATTTCTGTTTAGGGCTTTGAGGTGGCCGGCCGGGCTTTCGGGCCTGGCAGGCTGCCTCCTAAAAATAAAAGAAATATTTTATTATTTAAAACGGGGCTTTTGAACACCGTTGGTAGACGAAACAAAATATTTCGGAGACCCGGTTTTTAATTTGAAATAAAGACAGGGCGTTTAGAAAACAAAACCAGACTTTTCGAAAATAGTTTTTAAACAAACCATGCATGATGATGACGATGCTCAAATGCAAGGTGGCATGATGACATGAACATGCGGTCATGATGATGTAATGCAGAAAAACAACGCGATTTTCTAGTAGTGATTTTGCGGGGCGCCACACTATATAAGGAGGGCTAGGGCCTCTGTAGAAGGGGTTGGTCTTTACTGGTTCAATTCTAGTTTCCTGAGAGCTAGCTAGTGGTGAGAGTAAGAGAGTTCCTTCTTCCTCCTCTCCCCAATACAGCTCAAGGAGCACTTGTAATCTTGGAATCTGAGTGAATACAAAGCAACTGTGTGTGGAATCACCACACTATCCCTCCCTGGATTCCTCTAGTGCATTTAGTCCCCACGTTTAGCCTATCCATGGCATCTGCCGTGACTCCACCACGATAGTTGGCTCCCACCGTGGGGCTAGCAGCGCTAGCAGGAGTGAAGATCCGGACTGGAAACTTCATCGGCACCGGCGAACGCATCGTCTCTGGGTTCGTCCAATGCTTTGGAGCGCTGGACTTTGTCAGTGACAACGCTGGCTGCTTCGGCAAGCGACCTCTCCCGCGCAACGGCCTCTTCGTCAAGCTTGGCGCGCACAAGAGCTACATCGCTGTCGATGTGTCGTGCGTTCACCCGCGACACATCATCGAGGGAGGCGAGCCACCCCTTAGTGCGGCTCGTGGGGCGCGTATCACTCGCTCCCCTGACCGCGCCGAGGTGATGATGACTGCGCCTGGCACTGGCGTGAGCAAGGAACCGGCACAAGTTCTGGAGGTAACACCCAAGGCACTGAGGAAAAGTAGAGGTCCTCCGCTAGAGAGGCCAGAGAATGTGCTGCAGCAGGCAATAGATATCCTAGCAAGCCTAGTAGCAGCAGTGGTAGATCCGGCTCAGGCACAGGACGAGTTAGAGGAGACTAGGCAGAAAATATTAGAGGGTGCGAAAAAGATAGCCGTGGCTCAGCAGTCGTTGAACATGACACTGCGTGAGTACGCAAAGGCAAATAAGGTTGATGCTGTAAAAGTGAAGGGGAGAAACCTCATGAGTGAAATGAACAAAGAGGGTGATACTAGAATTGAGGAATCAGAGAACTGTCTGTCTGTGGGGCTGCGGAAGTACAGTACCCCGACAAAGAACCTCAGAGCAGCAGATGCAGCTGCGTCCGAGTTAGAGCGTTTGACGGGTGAAGCCCGGCAGAGACAGCAGGAAAGGGTCAATGAGTTGGTTCGGATCGCAAACAGATAGAATGATGAGTTGCTCAGGGCCAACCCGGAAAGAGCTGGGGCTCCAAGATCGTTTATTCGGCAGTAGGTAACCCGGAGAAATCCGCCGGAGCTGCATCGTCTCCTCGTGGTGGTCCTAGGAGAGAAGAGGTAGTAACCTTGGCCAGGAGGAACAAACAGATAGTCCCATATGACCCGGCAAGGGCAGGGAAAGGAAAAGCAGTGCAGGGAAACGAGGATCGACGAAGTGTGAGCCGAGGTGAAGCTGGCCGAGGTAACCGTGACCAAGGCAATGCCGGTCAAAGGAACGCTGTGAACGGTAATGCCGGACAGCGTAACCCGGCGGATGCAGGGCAACCGCAGCAGCGGAATATACCACGGCAAGAGCGTAGTGCTGGCCAAGGTATGCAACAAAGAGCAGCTCCACAAGAGCAAGATAGATATAATGATGGTGACTCGGAGATGGTGAACGCTGGGTATCCCAGGCCAGACTATCACGTGATAGGGTCAAGATTGGGAAGCAGGAATCTGATGCCTGATGACGCTAGGTTAAAACTTGATCGGCTCTATAGGTCGGAACAAATTGAGTGTCAAGGTCCTCCGGGTCCAGCGTGTTTTGGGCCCCGGATCATGAAGGAGCCTCCAGTACCTAACTTCCAGTTACCTAGAGGCACTAAGACATATGATGGCAGCACAAAGCTATAGGATTTGTTGATTAATTATGCAACAACAGTAAAAATTGCTACAGGCAACTTGAGATGGGCTGTGAGATATGTACCTCAGATGCTGGAGGGGCCAGCAAGGGTATGGCTAAACAATTTGCCACCCGGAAGTATTAACTATTGGATCGATTTTGAGGAAATGTTTGTTTGTAACTTCTCGAGCACGTATCGGAGACCCAACAGACCGCAAACCCTAGCAATGTGCAAACAGAGACCGAATGAGACACACCGGGAATTCCTAACCCGCTGGTGGACAGTGCGAAACTCATGTGAGGGTGTGATTGAGTCACAGGCCATATCTTGGTTTGCGCAAGGGTGGAGATATGCAAGCATGCTATGGCAAAGGTTGCAAAGGGATATGCCAACTAGACTGGCAGAAACAATCCGGATTGCTGATTTGTACGCGTTGGGTGATCCGACTCAGCCTAGGCTCATGTCAAACGAGTCAAGCGAGGAGTGCTATCAGCGAGACGGGGCCAGATCATCCCGGAGGAATGATTACCGGGGCAAAAGAAGAGATGATAGACCGGATTACCGGTATAGTTCGCAGCAGGTTGCAGCTGTGAATCAAGACCAACCCGGTGCAGGAAGCAACCAACGTCAGAAAACTAGAGGACAACAATGGACTCCAAGAAATGATGGCAATAAAACTTGGACGCTAGAGTAGAAGAAACAGTGGCAAGAAAAGAAGGATCGTCTGAGGTACACTTATGAGGCAATGCTAGACCAACCGTGTAAATTTCACACGCCAAATCCGAGTAACCCAGCGGGTCACACAACCAGGCAGTGTGAGTGGATGCGGAAGATAGAACAAAGTGGTTCGGGGAATGGTCAGGCACCTCAGAATGATCAACCTCGGCAGGAGTTACCCCGACAACAATTGCTCTCCGGAGCGAACATGCAACAGTTAATGTTGCCTCCCCCTTCGCCGAGGTATGAAAACCATGAAAGAAGAGATGCAGTGCATCAAGTAGAAAACCAGCATCAACCAGATCAAAGGTACCCCGGAAATGAGGGGAGAAATGAGTACAGAGAGCATCATCAGAGTTACTGCGTGTTCACGGAAGAGACAGATAGAAAGATCTTGCAGCGCCAACATATGGAAGTCAATGCAGTAATGCCAGCGGTGACGAGGTATATGCCTTGGTCAGACTAGGAAATTACTTGGAGCATCAAAGATCATCCCAAGCTTATGCCAAGCCCTGGTTCATATGCGCTGGTGCTGGACCCAACATTCATTGGGCCAAACATCAATGTGAGGTTCTCAAAGGTACTGATTGACAATGGCAGTAGCATCAACATCATGTATGTGGACATGATGCGCAAGTTGGGTATCATAGAGAACATGCTCCAAACTACAAGGACAACTTTCCATGGCATTGTGCCAGGCATTTCCTGTGAACCCATTGGCAAGGTCCGGGTTGATGTGTTGTTCGACATAAGAGATAACTGCCGGACTAAGAATTTGGAGTTCGAAGTTGTCAATTTGGAGAGCGCATATCACGCGTTACTCGGCAGGCTAGCCCTGAACAAGTTCATGGCGAGTTGCCACATCAGTTACCTAAAGATGAAGCTGCCTGGGCCAAATGGGGTAATTACCATAGCTGGAGATTTCCGACGTTCCATTGAGTGCACGTCAGCCGGGTCTAACCTGGCTGAGTCACTCGTGATTGTGCAAGAGAAGAGAAAAATCCAGGAGGTGGCGGCATTGGCTCAATCCGCGCAACAATATATGCCGGCGCTAAGTAACCCACATGGCAGCGTCTCATTTCAAGCGACAAAGGATACCAAGAAAGTACCTGTTGATGATATGTTCCCGGAGCGTACCGTAACAATTGGTGCCGGGTTAAATGATAAATAGGAAAGCGAGCTCGTCAACTTCCTCTGTGAGAATCGGGATATCTTTGCTTGGTCCACACAGGACTTGCAAGGTGTTCCGAGGGAGTTGGCCGAGCACTCTTTGAATGTGAGACCCGGAGCAAAGCCGGTGAAGCAACCTCTCCGCCGCTTCGCCGAAGACAGGAGAAAGGTCATCGGAGATGAGATAGCTCGGCTCCTAGCATCTAGATTTATCATGGAAGTACTTTACCCGGATTTGTTGTCTAATCCGGTGCTGGTGGAGAAGAAGAAAGATGATCCGAACGTGGCAATGGTTTGGTGCATGTGTATCGATTACACGAACCTGAATAAGGCATGTCCGAAAGATCCATTCCCGCTGCCAAGGATAGACCAAGTCATAGATTCTACTGCTGGGTGTGAACTGTTGTCATTCATTGATGCATATTCTAGTTTCCACCAGATACCTCTGAACCCAAGTGATCAAATAAAGACTGTGTTTATCACCCCATATGGGGCTTATTGCTATCGCACCATGCCATTTGGTTTACGTAATGCAGGGGCAACGTATGAAAGATGTATGCAGAAATGTCTACACGACCAAATTGGTCAAAATGTGCAGGTATATGTGGATGATGTTGTTATAAATACCAAGGAAAGCAAAACACTCCTTGACGATATCAGGCAAACGTTCGCGAACTTAAGGAGGTTCCAGATGAAGCTTAACCCGGAGAAATGTACCTTCGGTGTCCTGGCTGGAAAATTACTCGGATTTCTTGTCTCTAGCCGAGGTATCGAAGTTAACCCAACTAAAATCCGAGCTATAGAGCGAATGGAACTGCCGAAGTGCCTTAATGATGTCCAGAAGTTCACTGGTTGCCTGGCATCCTTAAGTCGGTTTGTATGTCAGTAGGGAGAAAAGGCACTGCCTCTCTATCAACTGATGAAAAAGTCGGACAAGTTCATTTGGACGCCGCAGGACAATGAAGCCTTTACCCAAATAAAGAAGATGTTAGCCACTGCACCAGTGTCAGCCTCTCCACTCTGAAAGGAGCCAATGTTGCTCTATATAGCCACAACCAACCGAGTTGTACGTGCAGTAACTGTGGTAGAGCGCAACGAAGAGGGTAAGTCAGTGCAAAGGCCAGTATATTATCTGAGCGAGGTATTATCAGCCTCGAAACAAAACTATCCCCATTATCAGAAGATGGCATATGGTGTGTATATGGTGGCTAAGAAGCTAAAGCACTATTTTGAGGAGCATCCCATCAAAGTAATATGTGAAGCCCCCATATCCGAGATAATGAGCAACAAGGATGCAAGTGGTAGGATTACAAAATGGGCAATTGAGCTAGCCCCTTATGCACCACAATATGACATGAGAGAAGCAATCAAGTCTCAGGCTGTGGCTGACTTTTTTGTGGATTGGGCCGAGGTACAATATGAGCCACCATTGCCAGATCCGAACTACTGGAGAATGCACTTTGACGGATCAAAAACAAAAACCGGGTTAGGCGCCAGAGTTGTGCTTTCCTCGCCCAAGAAGGACCAGCTGGAAATACGTGCTACAGATCCACTTCGCAGCATCAAACAATGTTGCAGAATATGAAGCACTTGTGCATGGGCTCAAAGTGGCAAAAGAGGTTGGAATACGTCGGATCCAATGCTTTGGTGACTCGGATCTCGTAGTCCAGCAGGTCTCCGGACAATGGGATGCTTTGGATGCAAATATGGCACTATACAGATTCCATGTGCAGAAAATATCGGGATACTTTGAGGGATGCAAATTTCATCATATACCTCGTGTGGAAAATGAGGCTGCCGACGTATTGTCAAAGCTCGGATCGACCCGGCAAGCAATCCTGCCAGGGGTAGCACTAGAGCACCTCAGAAAACCATCTATCAGGCCATCCCCGAAATCCGACTCAATTTTTATCCCGGCAAATCCGGAATCGGAAGATGTGCCCATGGACATTGATGTGGGAAGTGGTTCACAAAACCCGGGGATTGCTTCACAAGACCCGGTGACTGCGCAGCATGATCCGGTTGAGGTTATCCCGGTGGATCAGATGGAAATTGATTAGGATCTGTTCCCAGTACGAGCTATACCAGCTTGGGCACTGCCCATATTTCAATTCCTGGAAGATGGAACTTTGCCCAGTGAGGAGGTGCTTCCCAGGCAAACACAGAGGAGGGCAAAAGCATACACGATCATCAATTCCGAGCTATACAAGAGAAGTGTGACAAACGTTCTCCAACAATGTGTTGACCCGGAGGAAGGGCTTGACATCCTCCGGGATATACATCAAGGGGAATGTGGGCATCACGCCTCGTCCAGAGCCTTGGTAGCAAAAGCTTCCCGTCATGGGTTTTGCTGGCCAAGTGTCTTGGAACAAGCGGAGGATTTGGTAAGAAAGTGCAATGGTTGTCAAAGGTATGCTACCAAGACACATATGCCTATGTCGGAGCTCAAGACCATACCAATTACCTAGCCATTTGCCGTATGGTGTTTGGATATGGTTGGCCCGTTTAAACTAGCAAGAGGGAACATGACCCACATCTTGGTCATGGTGGACAAGTTTACGAAATGGATTGAGGTGAAGCCAATAAGAAAATGTGATGGAGCTACTGCCGTAACATTCCTCAAAGATATCATCTTGAGATACGGTTATCCTCACAGTATCATAACAGATAATGGCACAAATTTTGCTGAAGGAGCGTTTGCGTGTTTCTGCCGGGATAAGAAGATCTAGCTGGACGTTGCCTCGGTGGCCCACCCCGCATCGAACGGACAAGTGGAGAGATCCAACAGCTTAATATTATCCGGGATAAAACCCCAGCTCATTGAGCCACTGCAAGGATCAGCGGGGTGCTGGATAGAAGAACTACTAGCGGTACTGTGGAGTTTAAGAACAACTCCAAATCGATCAACAGGCTATACACCATTCTTTCTGGTACATGGGGCAGAAGCTATATTACCAGCCGACATAGAGCATGATTCGCCTAGGGTCACCCAATACACAGAAGCCGAAGTGCAAGAAGCCCGGCAAAATGATATTGATCTACTGGAAGAAGCGAGAGAATTGGCATTGTCCAGATCCGCCATATATCAGCAAAATCTCCGACGCTATCATAGTCGGAAAGTAAACTCCCGAATTTTCCAGGAAGGTGATCTGGTACTCCGGTTAGTACAATGTACTGCTGGCATGCACAAATTATCCCCCATGGGAAGGGCCATTTATTGTGAGCAAAACATTGCACGATGATTCCTATTATCTTATCGATGCAAAACCACAGGAGAAGAACAAGGCGGATAGGTCCGGTGAGGAATCTAAGCATCCATGGAATGTAGCTCTACTTCGTCCTTTCTACACTTAGCAAAGAAGTGTATGTATCCGAGTCTCTCATATGTCGGTATGTATGCCGACAATGAGCTTATCCATGAGATGGTGGCACCTCGAGCAGTAACTGGGGGACTACCATAATAATATTTGTTGTCTTCTGTAGTTTATAATTTTTATGTCGGCTGGCGTAAGTTGCTTCTACCTAAGCCGAATTAGTAGCGTGTGAGCACCAAAAACTAACTCTTCGACTTGCTGCTGTCCAACAAGATCTGGCTTCATGGCAAGCAAGGGAACAAGTTTGGAATTGCGTAGCACACGAAAAACGACTAAGGAGAAGAACGTAATCGAGCCGACATTTGTTTTTTGGACTAACTTTGTGTTTACCTAGTTTTTGCTATGTTGAATTATTTTGAGCTACTCCTAAAGTTTCTAAGTATTGTTAAGTCAATTTTTGAAACTCGGACTCGTAAGTCATAAAACCGAACCAAGGTAGACACGAGCCGAACCAAGAAATTGGGGGAACAAGAAAATGAAACTCGGGGACTACGCCCAAGCTAATCCAGCACGAGCAACTTAGTAGCAAAATACGATAATTGTGCTTAATACATTTGCACCCGGCATACCGGGGATCTGATAAACTGCAAAGTGTTTTTAATCAAGGAGTAGCAGGGGGAGGTAACTCAGCGCCAGCAGGTGGAACTCCAGCCTCGGCTTTAGCATCATCTTCATCTTCTTCAACGTCTGAGGCTTCACCCTCATCATATTCACCCGAACCATCGTCGACATATTCGTCATCAACGGCATCGAGAAAGCTTGGTCCCTCGTTCCATTGATGGATGTGGGCATATTGAATGCGGTTATGGGCGCACGCCTTGCGCCGTGCTACCCAATCTAGATCAGTGGACCACCTTGACCCGGTGCGCATGCGCTCGAGCAGATCGAGATTAATTTTCTCGTACCATGTGAGCACGTAATGGAGAACGGTTTCAGCTCCGGCACGTCCGGTGGATTTCCTCCAGAGGTCAAGCTGGGTATCGCACTCCATTAACTTGTTGATTAGAGCAGCAGAACCCTCCAGAGTGTCTTCACCAGGCCAAAGGGCATTGAAGACCCGGATTGCTGCGCTTAGAATATCCTTGCCATGGTTCTTCATGATCTCGACGCGAGAAGATAAGCTGACCAGTAGATCCTCCAGATCAAGAGGAATGGTGCCAGGACTAGATGGAGTACCTCTCTGTTGGCGGAACTTAGTAACCGCATTGGATGCAATGGCATCACCCTCCGGAAATTTGTCTGGAAAAACAAGACAAGTGAAATAAGTAAAGGAGGTTGACCCGGAGGGATTCATGCCGGCAGAGGAAAAAGAACTTACAAGAGATATGGCTGTGGATCTAGGTCAGCTCCATGGTGCAGTTGTCACGCCTCTTCCGGAGTTGCACAAGTTCAGCATTTGCCGACTCAAGCTTAATGTCGGCCTCCTTCAGCAGTTCTTGATCCTTGGAAATTTGGAGGTTGAGGCGTTCTCGCTCTTCAGTAAAATCTTGGCCAGCTTTATCCATTTCAGATTTGTGGAGCGCCTTGAGCTTCTTCATCTCTTCCTTGAGCTTGGCAATCTCATCATCCTTGGTCCGGAGAAGGGCAAGCTCATAATCCTTCTTTTTGAGTTCGGCCTGATGCTGTCCTGCTTGTTCCAGAAACTGCAGCATCATATCAGGCATGGGCACACTATCTTCAAGAGATGCTGAAATAGTTTGTTGACCCAGCAAAGCCAAGGTATGAATATTTGCCGAGCCAAGGAGACAGGGAGATAGAGCGCAGAGGAAGATTAAGCAAAAATAACTTACCTTTTATCTGGTCCAAGTTCTTCCGCATAAGGATGTTCTCAGCTTCCACTCCAGCTGCGCAATCCGAATGATGAATTAGCACGGCAATAAAAACAAAGTAAGGTGGAAAAAAGGCTAAGGAGAAAACTTACCCCTTTTCTCGAACTCTACGAGGAGCGTAGAATGTTTTGCGCGTAGCATCTTGTGAGTGTCCAAGAGACATTGAAACTCAGCGCTCCGGCGATTGGTGGTCACCTAAAAAAACTACAAAAGGATAGCTTAGTCATGTGCATATTCGAAGTATACAAGATCCGGGCCAAGTGGAACTTAACCCGGCTCTAGGTGTGTGTGCATATTCGGAGTGTACAAAATCCGGGCCAAGTGGAACTTAACCCGACTCTAGGTGTGTGCATATTCGAAGTGTACAAAATCCGGACCAAGTGGAACTTAACCCGGCTCTAGGTGTGTGCATATTCAAAGTGTACAAAATCTGGGCTAAGTGGAACTTAACCCGGCTCTAGGTGTGTGCATATTCGAAGTGTACAAAATCCGGGCCAAGTGGAACTTAACCCGGCTCTAGGTGTGTGCTTATTCGAAGTGTACAAAATCCGGGCCAAGTGGAACTTAACCCGGCTCTAGGTGTGTGCATATTCGAAGTGTACAAAATCCGGGCCAAGTGGAACTTAACCCGGCTCTAGGTGTGTGCATATTCGAAGTGTACACAATCCAGGCCAAGTGGAACTTAATCCGGCTCTAGGTGTGTGCATATTCAAGGTGTACAAAATCCGCGCCAAGTGGAACTTAACCCGGCTCTAGGTGTGTGCATATTCGAAGTGTACAAAATCCGGGCCAAGTGGAACTTAACCCGGCTCTAGGTGTGTGCATATTCGAAGTGTACAAGATTCGGGCCAAGTGGAACTTAACCCGGCTCTAGGTGTGTGCATATTCGAAGTTACTAAGGAGCTACGCTAGTTCTCTAAGGAGCATCCGGCCGAGTAACAAGTTACTCCCCCGGAGGCTCGGGGACTAATGGTTATATCACTAATATCTAGTACATGTTAAAGAAAAGAAGTAGCATACCTCCATCATCCGACCCGCAAGGTTTATAGCCTTGGCGGCTGTGTTCATCTGCGCAGCAAACTCTGCAGGCCCAAATTTCTCCGGGAGATCGTCATTATGGACGAACTCCGCCTTGTTCCAGTTGTTTACAAACTCGATCAAGGCCGGAGGATAGCATTCTCCGCTGAGCATGTAGGGCACGACCAGACCCTTGGTGTGGGCCTCCCTTCTCTCAACTTGTGCAACAGCAGGGCTGGTGTGCAAGATAAGGTGCGCATCAGCTGACTGGGCAGAGGTGTCTTTCTTTGGTGGGGTTTCCTCCGGAAGCATGGACGCGAGCGTGCGCTGTCCAGCCTCGATAATTGTTGTCCTGGCGGCATCAGAAGCTTTCTTGTCCTTGGGCTGCTGCTGAGAAGTTGAGGTTTGGGCGGCGGATTGGCCCTTGGGCACGGCCTTGGGCATAGCCTTGGTGTTGGATGTGTCTTCTCGCCGAGTCTTGGAAGACTCGGACGAGGCAGAAAGAGTTGGTGCTGCTAGTACTTGTGCTGCTGGCGCAGGTGCTGGCGCTGGTGTTGATCTTGGTGGGGGTGCTCAAGGAACCTCAGTGGTAGCTGGTTGCGGCTGAGCCGAAGAGGAGCTGGGAGCAACCGCAACCTCGGCAGAACCACTTCCCCCTGTTCCGAGGTTGCCCTCCTCTTGACGAGGTGGGCTAGAACCCGGAGCAGCTGCTGGACCCTCTTGAATGGGGCTTAGCGGGTGAGAATCATCGCCATGAGGGGGAGAAGGGCTATGTCAGAGTGGCGAGGCAATGCCAGATCCGCTCTGAGGAACCTCCACCACAGCCCTGCCGAATCAAACGACGAACAATAAGTTACAACAAAAGGAAAGCACGAAGCAGAAAATTGGATAAGGAAGAAATGGTTTACTCATCCGAGGTCAAAGGCTCCTTGGGCTTCCGAGCCCTCCGGGTTATGGCCTTGGTCGTTGGCTTGGTGGAAGCTTTGTCTGCGGACTTCTTTCGCCTTTTGGTTGGCTTAGAAGGTCCGGAGGAAGAAGCGGATGAGGCTCCCCTTTTCTTTGGTGCGACTGGGATCGGCTCACCCATGGCAAGGGGAGGATCTTCATGGATCTGCCCACCGGGGTTAGCTGATGCCAGAAAAGCGTAAGAAAGGGGACAACATCAAATGCCTCCGTCACCTCAACGTCGGAATCATCTTCATCGTCAAGCCAATCTCTAATGGAAGAGAATTTACCGGTGTGCCGCTTGGTTGCATCAGGGAACGGCAGGAACATCTCCTGATCTGGTTCCTCCTTGTCCGGGGTATCTCAATCAGGCGCCCACTTAAGAGAAGGCTCGGTGCCATCCTCAAGAGTTTGCTGAAGAAACATCTAAGAAAGAGAAAATGCGAAGGAATCAAACATACAACAAAATCCGACGTACGATTTAACTCGGAAAAGAATTGGAATACGAGAGTTACCGCAGGAGGAAGCCTATCTCGGCAGAAGTGCTCGATCCCCCACTCCCAATCAGCGGAGAAGTTTTTATTGGTAGTAAAGAGGGCTTGACCCAGCGGTAAATCTCGGTGTTGCTCAACTCGAATGAGGAGGTCCGGTTGGGGTCAAGGCGCCAGCTCATGTGGCAAAGTTTGTGCGTGCGTTTCTGGAGGGGGGAGATCCAGTTGCGGACGAGGGTGATCATTGCGTCTTCGTTGCACAGTCCCAGATCCTTCTGCTCCTAGAACCGTTTGTTGACTTGGTTCGCCAGGACTGTGGGTTTCTTGGGGATATGGTCCCACAGATCCGGATTAGGAGGACCCGGAGCATAGGGGCGCAACCAGATCCGATCTTCATCCGTGCCATTTCTAACATAGAAGAAGGTTCGGGCCCAACCCTTGCAGGATTCAAGCCCCGTGACTCGGGGAAAGATGGACAGCTTCCGAGGAGAGATAGATGTAGTGCCGAACTGCGTAAGTTGCTTGTCCTCCTGGTCAAGCTTTCTATTCAGAATTATATTCCGGTGGAGACAAAAAAACTGGATCCAGAGCTCCTTAGTGGGCCACAATCCGGCGTAGCCCTCTATGGTGGAAGCAAAGGCAGACAGAGAGGTGATGGCATTCGCCAGGAGGTGATGTGGTTGAAGCTCGTAGGTATTGAGCCAATCATGGAAGAAGTCACTGACGGGGAGGCCAAACCCACGTTGGAAGTGGGAGAGGAACACTACAAACTCACCCGGATTGGGTGAGGGAGCAATCTCCTCGGCGGCGAGGCGGGCGATGACGCCCTCCGGGATACGCCAGGTGCGGTACAACCAGTCAAGGTCGTTCTGCCATACCCAGGACCTAGCCCAAGCTCCGCGGTCAGCGTTCCCCACTTCCTCCTCCATTTCCTGCTCCGGGACGGCGAGTTCTTCCTCTGTCATCTCCAAGTCGCTGACCTCACTGGCCCTAACTGCGGTGGGGGGCAGTGCCCTAGACTGGCGCGGACCCTTGGCGGTGGAGATGCGCGGGAGTGGCGGTGACGCTGGTGCGTGAGGGACGGTGCAGCGGCGACGCAGCTAAGCAAGTGCGGCGGCGTCGGCGCTGTCGCTGGAGAGGAAGAGGAAGAAGAAGAGGCAGAGGGGCGCTAAGATGGGGAAAAGTCCCAAGGGGCGCGCCCTTCTCTATTTAACCACGCCCCAGAGGGGTAGTGGGATCGTGCTGTGCGGATGGGCCACACCGTGTGGCCGTGTATGATCCGGATCAACCAATCAGAAACGAGCCACAAGAAGGGCCACAGGGCACAGAAGATCCCATGACGTGACGTGGTGATACAGTTAACGAGGAGACAGGCACGATGTGACGTGAGCAACAGTAATATCTGACAATAACTGCGGCGGTTACTGGTGCAGGCCCTTAAAATGAGGCAAAGTAATGATTACTCTCCACGTGGGGAAGCATACAAGAGAAGGAAGAATAACTTGGGTGAGTATGAGGTAACCCGGCCAGCGAGTGAAACCTCGCAGTGTGCTAAGGGAAAAGATAGTCAATGAAATCCGAGATAGGAGATAACTCGGAAAAGGAGCAAGAGGCTCGGTAAAATTGAACCTGCTATGGCCTTAGCGGCTAAGGAAGCTAAGACCGCACCAGCTTCGGGGACTAATGTTGGGGGGATACCCCCGGGTAGGGTCACGCCGGGGTATAATGGCCGAGTTAGCCTTGGTACGGCAAGGTCAAAGCAAGTGCTGGCCGAGTCAACCCAAGGCAGGCCGAATCACGGAGTAACCCAGACCAGGGGATGCCCACCTAACTGGGTCTCAGCCAACTTATGTCATATGTCGGCAGGATATATCTAACTTGTATGCAGGTGCAGATGTGGCCGTATTAACTAGGCACGATCCGGGTTATATCAGGCTTGCAAGAGAAGGAAGGTATCTCGCTGGTCAAAAGGAGGTCACTGTACGCAGAGCATGAGCGAAGCAGATAGAGGCTAGGACCACCGAGGCGTGGCCGACAAGGGTGACGTTGCCTGTGTCGGATGATGCTGGCGCCGCAGAGGCTCACGTAGCCTCTACATGGCTTACGACTAGGAAGGTGACCCGGTCGGTTTACTATTTTGGGAAGAGGCATATTCCTTGGAATATGCCTCCACGTATGCCCTAATTGGAGACCTAGCCACCCCTATATAAGGAGGGCTAGGGCCTCTGTAGAAGGGGTTGGTCTTTACTGGTTCAATTCTAGTTTCCTGAGAGCTAGCTAGTGGTGAGAGTAAGAGAGTTCCTTCTTCCTCCTCTCCCCAATACAGCTCAAGGAGCACTTGTAATCTTGGAATCTGAGTGAATACAAAGCAACTGTGTGTGGAATCACCACACTATCCCTCCCTGGATTCCTCTAGTGCATTTAGTCCCCACCTTTAGCCTATCCATGGCATCTACCGTGACACCACCACGACATGTGTTCTTTTCCACAAACCACACATGGATCAACCAGTGGTTCTCCATTGCATGTGTGTTCTTTCCACAAACCACACATTGATCAACCACTAGAGTCATTGCATGTGTGTTCTTTTCCACAAACCACACATGGATCAACCAGTGTCATTGCATGTGTGTTCTTTCCACAAACCACATTTGGATCCATTTGAGTCATTTCATGTTTGTTCTTATACTGAAACTAGCACTGCCCCCCCAATGGATCCACCGTTAGACCGAGTCTTATAGAAGGCACGCCATAACACAGTTGTTCTGCTTGACGATTGTTACATACCGTTCGATTGGGGTACTTGGACGATTGGGATGGTCTTCGCGAGACCGGTCCTCGAGTAGGCTGTTTTGCGGCATGATTGGCCACGCTTGCTCTAGACAAACTGGCATGTTGCGAGTGTTACGACTCACGAGTTTAGTGGGCTATATCCCAGTGTCACGTCCACGTTACTTCTCTTGATCCCCGTACTTCTCTTCCTTCCCCTTGAAGCTACTTTCCCTACTTCACTTCCATCCTGCCGTAGCCGCAAGCCGACGACATCCACCAATTCTCCGGTCGCTACCTTCATGGTAAGAAATCATTTTACAAGCTTTTGAACTTATCCTACATATTCCTACTATTCGCTAATCTAACTGCTGATCTTTTTTTTGATTTCTCGATGAACTTCAGATGTGGCAGATGTTGCAGCCCAAGAATCTGGAGATCCTCGTGCACAACTTCGCAGCAACGTTCCCGCTCGTGTGCTCCCACCCAGGATGCTTTCGTCGTTACGCCTACCACGAGCTCCCACTCCACGAGCTCGCGTGCCCGCACGGCGCGTGCTCCTGCATGGAGCCGGGCTGCAACTACACCGGCCCGCTGGTAGAGCTCGTTGTCCACCTTGCAGAGGGGCACTTGATCGAAGTGATTAGGATCTCGTATGGGCAAGCCCAACTTCTACAAGAGTAGGTGCCGTTCACTGACTTGGCACGCCGCCTGCTAATTTTCGAGGGAGGACGGCTCTGTTTTCGTCCTGACCATCACCGCCGGTGTTCCTGGAACCAGAGCCGGGCCCACCGTCGTGGGTGCCGTATGCGTCAGGTCGGTCTCGTGCGCCTGGCCCGTATACACGGTGCGCATGTGGGCGAATGCCCAGCCGCCGTCGTCGGATAGCATTCTTGTGCTAGCCGAGGCGCCGAGCTACTCGATGCCGCGGGAGGTGGACTATGTGGACCTAAGGTCAATCCTATGTGTGCCATCTCAGTACCTTGTCGGTGCTATACCGAACAGGCAAATGCATTTCTACATTTGTATCGAGAAGACCGACGGGCAAATGTAGTACTTGTGCTGTCATTACTATTAGACTTAAGCGATGCTTCTCAGGTGCTTAGAGCATACGTGTTGTGCGAATGTACCCAGTTGTAGTTTTTAGTACTCCTTAATACTTCGACGAGTTATTATATTGGTCCAATCAGCTTGTTGTTGTCACATTGCAAAATCCGCTTGCTCTGGACAGACCGGCAATACCGTGTGCTCCCGCTCCCGCATGTCATTGTCACGTGTTCCGAGGGCCCACCTGCCAGTGTCACGCCCCCTCCTCTTCCTTCCCCTCGAAGCCACTATCCCAACTTCTCTTCCATCCTGCCACTCCCGTCCGATGGTTGTAATCTGATGATTTTCATTGGATTATTTACAAGTAATCTACGTTGATAATGCAACATGCAAATGGGACAGACACAATTTCTAAAGTGGAAGCACTCACACGCTACTATTGCACATATTTCTCAATATAGCTCGACAAACCCATTACAATAATTGTACTCGCATTAAACACAACCGAAATTGAAACCATCCTAAACAACATCTAAACCCACATCACACCGCTTTCGTCAGAGTCCACCTCTATTGGTGACACCGCCGTGCCCTTCCCGGCGACATCCACTCCGCCCGTGGCTTGCCCTTCGCTAAGGAGGCAACAATGGCATTCTGCACAGCTTCGTCCGCGTCGTCCTCCACATCGGAATCGACAATGACGAAGGTGACGGGGTTGGCGTGGACCGAGCGCCGTCGCGCCTGGCGGCTCCTACTCGAGCTCGACGTCGCATCAGTCCGTCCACAGGTAGGAGGGGCCGAGATCGCATACGTAGCATCGTCGCTCCTCTCAAGAAACCATGGCCATTTGATACTGTGACGGTAGGATCTTGGGGTGGATTCGCCGCGGCGAGCCCTACCGGAAGCGGTGGAGCGGATGGATCTGCCGGCACGAGCCATGACAAGTTCCTATGAGGGAGTAAGATTGTGGGCCAGGCATGTCTAGTTCCTAGGCAAGGCCTCCTAGTGATATGTACGCGGGCAAGGTACCAAAAAATTTCGTCCAATGCAGGCGAGAGGGCTTTTGAACCACGAAGGCGCCAGTTTTTTTGACAAGTCCACACGCTAGGTCCCCCACCTGTCAGCCGAATGTGGACGGTAGGATTCTTCCCGAGTTATTAAGTAGGGATAAATCACGCTTCACCACTACCCTGACATCCAAAGGCTCCTCTTTCCTTTTCCCTCGCTCCCCTCGCTCATGGCTCGTAGCTCGTGCAGTTCGTCTCGGGTGGAATCAGGGTCGGCTCAACACCGTCAGGCGGGTGCCCCCATCAGGTACCGGAGGGCGCCCTACGATTACTACCCCGATATGTTGTGTTTATGCGGTGAGAAGATGCCAAGATGGATTTCATGGACCGACAAAAATACTGCAGGAAAATTCAGCAACTGCAGCATCAGAGCGGTAAGTTCCTACTGTAGGTACAATGGTAACCCGGATCCGGAAAGCGTAATGTAATTCTTTTTTTGTTTCCTGCGATCTACTACGCAGGAAGGGAGGGGGACTAGTTGTGACAAGTTTGTGTGGATCGAAAAGCCACTGATAGGTTTTCACAGAGAGCTTGTTCTGGATCTGCGTGATGCTGTGTGGGACAAGAAAGAGGAGATTTGTGCGATGGAGCGAGTGATCTAGGAGCTTCGCCAAGTGCAGGGGAGGCAGGGGCAGGGAGGTGGTGAGACAGATGGGCTCAAGATTAGGCCAGATAGTGGACACAATTTCCTCATTATCTAGGCATTATCTGTTGCATTTGCAATTTATGTTGCCATGTCGTTGTCTAGCAGCTGAAATAAGTTGCTACTTCGTGAGTGTAGCGGCCAGCTTAAGAAATTGTTTTCCAGCCCAGAAACTTATCATAAGTGTAATGACTACATCAGGGATTTATTAAGCGCCTATAAATAAATCATGTCTGTGCCACTAACACCCATTGATTTTGGAGAGGATTTAACCGCTCAGCAATCACGATTGTTCAGATAGTAGTGGCATAGTCATAGTTTTGGATTCAACTAGTGGCCTCGCCCGTATCAAATCCTAAAGTCGCGATACATTTTACTCCGAGTACGGGAGGCAGATTGTTTTGCCCGACAATTTCCACGCACACAGCTCCAGAGTTTAACCGAACTACATATATAGGTTCAAGTTCAATACATCATTAGGCTGCTACACTGCTAGCCCTCTTTCTCTGCTTGGTTGCCAACTTTCTTCCTCTTTTTGTCACGTCCACTGGCTTCTTCATCTCCTGCCTTCTTCCTCTTCCTGGGTGCCAATTTTCTTACCTTCACGTACCCTGCATCTCTGGGCCAAGGGAAGTCAGGCCAATCAGCACCAGAATCTTGTCTGGCATCATCACTCCACTCATTTTGGTTTTCTTCCTGCAGCAAAATCACTGAGTCAGATGTCTTGTTTCTTACCTTGCGCTTCCTGTAAAAAAACAGTACATGGATTACTACCTTATATCTATAGACTATAAACAATTTTTTTGTGTGAATGTACCATCTCATACCTAGGTTTGGGAGAATTAAGGGGACATCCAACTGCTCTATGGCCTATAAGATGGCAGGTCTTGCATCTGTTTTTGCCCTTCTTTGTAGCACAGAAAGCCGAACCCTTCTTCTCGAGAAAATTCTTAAACCTATTCACCTAGGGTCTTCCTCTGCCCCTTTTTGGAACAGCTGGCAAAGCTCGAAAGACAGTTGGACTTGAGGCCACTGAGATGGGTCTATACATGGCTCAACGGATCCAGCGTACGCAGCTCTGAACTTTTCCATAGAGTAGTAGTCTGACAAATACTGATCCAAATGTGGTAGAGTTCTTTTCTTCACCAAGAAGGCCAAGGCATGGTCACAAGGTTTCCCGGTATGCTGCCACTCTAAGAAGGTGCATTCTCATAGCTGGATGTTCACAACATCCCTTTTGCCACTCTTGGACATATCGACCACCTCACAGCTTCTGCTGATTGACGGGAGAACCTTAAGATGAGCAAGTCCTCGGCTTCTCTTGTGCAGTTGCTGTACAATTGGCAGTAGCATATGTCTTCTAAGTCTCCTACCGATCTCTCTCCTTATATTTAACAGCTTCATGATCATACCACGTATGATGTCCATCAAGATATGAACATGACGCACTTTTATGTCCTTCACCCAGTTATTCAGGCATTCTACAAGGTTGTTGTTTGTGTAATCAACTTTGATGTCAGGGTTGAATTGACTCCTCTTCCATAGCTGCGAATGATGGATGGCTAAGTACTTTAGAAGTTTAGGGGCTTCAACAAAAATCTTGCTCATGAAATAATCGTTGCTACTAGGTTTGTAAACTCTAGCAGCAGGAAACATGTAACGAAATATGATGCCTGCGTAGTGTGAGTACAAGTTGAGCATGATATGGGCATGTCATTCTCTACCTTCAGCTCGTGGTAACAACTCCTTCACTACATTCGTCAACCCTTTGCATGCATCTGTGGATATAGCCAATGGATCCATGTGGCCTATTGATCTCCTGAGCTGCCTCATAAACTAGGCCCAGTTTTCCTCCGTTTCTGTTTCAAACAGCCCAAATGTCACTGGGAACATCTAGTTGTGACCATCAAGTGCTATGGCAGATGGCAGTCAGCCTTTCCATTTGCCAGTTAGGACAGTGTTGTCTACACTCAGATACGGCCTATGGCCGTCCTTGAATCCCTGGATGCAAGGTTTAAGCGCCATGAAAAATCTTTTGAAATATATTTTACCACCTTCTGATTCGGTGTCAATCTCCACAACACTCCCCGGACACCTAGCTTGTACATACGCCTTGAAGTTGTACAGCATCCTGAAGCTATTGGTCCAATCCCCGTGCAAGACCCCTAGAGCTTTCTCTTTACCTTTCCAAACCGTGTAATACAGAAGGACAATGTTGTATTTAGAACCGAGGCTAGTCTGAATATTCTTCGCGGTCTCCTTAGGGTTATCCTTTAGTATGGACATAGATTGCATAGCCACCCACTCCGTATCAGCCATTGAGCATTTCAGTTTGATGCCTGTCGGACACATGTGTGGAGGGCCCATTTTGTTCACCTGCAACACAGATTCATTTAAAAGATAAGCGGAGTCGACTAGTTGCCAGAAAGATATCGCACATCAATTGTAGTTATAGAGTGAAAAGAGAGAGAGAGCGTTCTAACGGTTTGCTGCATTCATTGCCCCAATACCCTAATTGCAGTCGACGCGGGTAAGGACCTTGTTGTGATCCTCCATGGACAATGAACCTCGTCTCGTCCATTCATCCACGTTAACTTGCAAACGGCCTCATACCTCTCGGCAGAGTTCTTCAGTCGATAAACGTCAAACTCCCCCTTGATACAAAAATGCCGGAACGACATCCTGAACTCATGCGTGCTCCTGAACTTGGTGCCGACCGAAATTATATGATAGTCGTGGTCATGTTTCATTTCTTCTACTTCAACACCCAAATCATCGACTGGAATACCAACCTCATCGTTAAGTTCCTCGTCTATTTCATCATCACCAGATTCTTGATCCTCTACAGTGCCTTCTTCTTCATCTGATTCAGAATCTTCGCCATCATCTCTAATGCCTAGTACTACACACATCATATTGACTCCCATGGGTGGGGTTGCACCATCCTCTCCACCCGGATGGACAGGAACATTGCCCCAGGCCCCCTTACCGGCAACTCTGTTTTCCCCAAGACACTCGGTTGGTTCTGCTGCAACCACATGGGGTAGTCTTACGTTTGCACGCATCCCAGGTACTTCAGTGGACAAACAGCAGTCAGAATCAATTTCATCTTGAGTGTACAGAACCCTCTTGCTCTTCCTGTGTACATCCTCCTTCCTGATATAATCTTTCCTGATGGTATCAGTAGGGCTTGACATCCGCATTCCATTCCCCATCGAACTAGGCCTTTTGCTGCCGCTCTTGGGTGTGATCTCCTTACTGCCTCCCCTCACGGGTGTTGGCTCCAGTGTGCTCGCATTATTGCCTGACCTCTGCGGCATGTTGTTCTTCGAATTAGCCCTTTTGCTTCTACTATTGGGCGTGTTCTCCTTCGTGCTGGCATTATTGCGTGACCCCAGCGGTGTGTTCCACTCCAAATTAGCCCTTTTGCTGCTACTATTGGGCGTCTTCTCCTTCGTGCTGGAATTATTGCCTGACATCAGCGGCGTGTTCTGCTCCAAATTAGCCCTTTTGCTGCTACTATTGGGCGTGTTCTCCTTCGTGCTGGCATAATTCCCTGACAGCGGCGTGTTCCGCTCCAAATTAGTGTTTTTTCTGCTCCCACTAGGTGTCGTAGCCTCTGTGCTGGCCATCTTCGCCTCTTTGCTACCACTCCTGGGAGTGTTCACCACCATGCTAACCCTCTTAGCATTTTTGCTGCTACCGTTCGGTGTGGCATTTTGACTGGATCTTAGGGGTGTACTCTGCGGCGTGGTGCCTTTTGTCGTGCGACTCTTGGGCGTCCTCTTCTCTGGCGTGGTCTCCTTGGTGACATTCTTCTTCGGGGTGCCCTTTTTGGGGATGCTCTTCGCGCTCCTCTTTATGACGCTCCTCTGTAAGACTCTCCTCTATTCGAAGCCACCCTCAGTCGCACCAGCCCCAGTGATGCCATGGATCAGGTCACCCCTGCGTTCTAAAAGTCCATCATCTCTATTGTCTAGTTCCAATTCCTCTCCAACCGTGAGCACTACCAAGTGGAAGTAAACTTCACCTCTATAATGTTTCCTTGTAAACGGTATGACTAAATCCCTCGTATCTTTCACTTCGATAGCCTTTTTGCTCCTGTAACCATAATATAACAAACGTGCTTCCTAGGAGGACCACCACAGCACCTTCACACGTAACGATGCCATCAAGTCAGATAACTCTACCACTTCAAGGTCATATCTGCCAAGGATTACATCAAACTCATCATAGAATTTTTCTGTGCCATCATATAATTTTGTAGTATAATTTGCAACACCGATACGAATGATTACTTTGCCATCATCAGGTTCTTCAGGATAGAAACCTCCGAGAGGTTCGAGAGATGGAGCGGCACCATCAGACCCAGCCCCAATGCCACCGCCGCCATCACCAGCGTCATCGTTAGCTGGATCAACCTCGGCGGAAGTACCAGGACCAGGAGCAAGGCGAGGGCCCTTAGCAGCGGGAGCTACATTACATGGTGGACAGGCAGGGCCCCTTCTAACGGCAGTCACAATAGGATCAGCTGCTGCCATGCCACTTCGATGATCAGGAGCAGTTCCCACAACAACAGTGTTTCGAGTGCTAGCAGAGTCCAGACCATGAGCTGGCTTCAGACCAGTAGCTCGCTGAACCCGAGCACAGGTTCGAGGAAGCCTTAGTTTGCTCAATAGTGGCAGGGATTGGGTCAACAACGTCCAGATCAACAACAACACAAGGACGACCAGTACCAGCAGATTCCAGAGCACGGGTTCGCACAACTTGAGGACGGTTTCGAGGAGGAGCAGCACACAAGGCGGCGGTCTTGGCAACAACAGCGGGGCAGCCTCTGGACGCCTTAGTTTGCTCAAAAACGGCATGGATTGGGTGAGAAGAAGCCGCAGCAACACGGGCACGGGGACAGGGACGACCAGTACCAGCAGATTCCAGAGCAGAGTTTTCCACAATGGAAATACGGGGACTCCTACGAGGAGGATGCCTAACAGAAGCATGTCGCGGACGAGGAACCACATTTTGCTCAACAACAGTAGGGGTTCGAGTTAGACCTCCCTGTCCAATAATAGCTGGGCGACTCCCAGTAGCAGGAGCTTCCTCATCCACTATGTTACCCACCAGCATAACCACACGAAGCCTAACATGCTGTTTCATCAACCCAATTAGCTGACTGTCATACGCTATAGGAACCCTGAAGCCTCGTTCGTCAACGATGCTGAACCGTGCAGTCTGCTCTGGCCTCATTTCAGCAAGTTCACGCACAGCAGCAACCAAACCAGGGACAGTGCATAACTACACATGCGCTACTTCCATCTTTAGATGCTGAGCCTGTTTCCACGTGCTCTTCCCATGCGCTAATTTAATGAGGTAGCTGCAGATGGCCACCAGAACCGTGTATTTGGGTTCAGCAGAGATCCTAGTTGACAGAAAATTGGAGACAAAAGATAAGAATTGTTTGTCAGCATCGTGCTAGCAAACAATTCTATGTTCGATATATCTCTGTAATGCCAATAGCCAGCTAGCAGTTATAGGTAGTGCGAATAGCAAAGAGAAGAGTATCTCACTTGAAATTAGCCAGAAGTACTTCTTCCTCGGCAAATGGATTTGCCATCCTTCGCGCTGCACAGCTTGTCGGTGGTAGAGGCGGGCGGGATCATCGCAATGGCTGGCACGACATTCAGCATTAGAGCTCGGTAGCAGCGAGTAGGCGCAGCAACTTGGTGCCGGAATTCAAATGCCCAAAGAGATCATTCTGGTTGGAGAGGGGATTTTGACGCCGCCGGTGCTAGGGTTCATGCGAAAGGAGGGAGGGAGTGGATTTGTGAATTTGGTCAACGCACCATGCTCCTTTAGTATCTCGTTTCGCCTACGTGGTTTCCGCGTTGGCGCCCACGTCACAGAAATATTACTGACATTAGGGTCCCGACCGTCTACTTCACGGGGCAGTTTCACGGCATGTTTGGATTTGGTAGGGGTGAGACGAGTTTGCATCGAAATGGCCCCTCTCGGTAGTTAGCGGCCCAACTTTTCGAAACACGGTAATTTCAGGCAACTTAGGTACCGCCATGCGCTGGCCTGCTAACTTTGGTACCGCAGACGAACAAGCCCATCTCCTTGGCCTGGCCAATGGCGGTGCTGACGAAGTTGCCAGCAAGAATCATGCGTTCCTTGAGATCTGGAGCACCTTCACCCAAGTTGGCTAAGCAAATGGGAGCTGTGGTTTGTAAAAGATACAAGGACCATGAGCACAACCAAATCAAATGACTATCCAAAATACAGAAGTGATCAAGGCGGAGAAATGTTACCGAAGATGCTCTTTTCCGCTTTCTTGCATGACTCCGCTAATGCATCCCGCTCCTTCTAGACTATCTTGTACACCACAAGGTTCCTAGCATTCTTTGGTAGCTTGGTTCTGTTCCTTGAGCTGTGCAATATCGTCTTGCATGACTCCGCTAATGCATCCCGCTCCTTCTAGACTATCTTTGGTAGCTTGGTTCTGTTCCTTGAGCTGTGCAATATCGTCCTTCAGGCATTGCATCTCGGAGTCAGCAGATTCTTGCAACACCTTCATCGCTGCCTCATGGCCCTTGACGGCATCAGCCAGGTCCTTCTTCAAAAATTTATTCTCATCATCGAGCTCATGGATATGCTTGGACTGCTCGATGATGCTCTTGGCCTTGGCAATGGTTTCTATAAGACGGAAATCAGAAAGTACTATGAGAAGACGGCAGAATTAAGTCCATGAGGAAAAGCAAGGAGCTATTACAAGAAACAGAGTCTGGCTATTTTTGATATGTTGCTTCAGGAAGGCTGTTTTACCCTGTTCAAGGTCTAGATCTTTCCGCAATGCAGCAAACCTCTCATTGGCCGTGATCCTGTGCCTATTTTCATTCTACAAACAAACAAGCGTCTTTAGTTTCTCTAGAGCATCTAGTCGAAACTATATGGTTTCAACTACATGCTCGGGGGCTATAGCTCAAGTTTTTAACTAACAAGTATGCTACTCTTAGAGCATCTAGCCGGAATTCTACTAAAGTTTCCACCTAGACACTCTAGGGCTACAATATCAAGTTCTACTCTTAAAAGTTCTCTGGAGCACTCATGCCAATAACCTTTGTTTATCCGCCTAAGAGCTCGGGGGCTACAGAGGGATATACTATGCAAAATAAATGAAGTAAAGTTCAAAAGACTTACGGTGGCAATAAGCATAAGATTGTTGGCCAGATGAGCATAGGAATCATGGAAGGTCCGGGCGTTGTTATAAATTGCATTTTCCTGCGCTATGAGGTTATCTAGCCACAATGTCGAAGGAGTCGCGGCCAAAGGAATTATTAAAGCCAGAGGCGTGGATGATTCCCTAGCTACCTGTTGCATCTTCAAAACAATTGATGGTGCAGGGGCTCCCGCCTTAGCCGTTGCTTACGCCACCGCCTCTTCCACCACTTGCTTCCCTTTCTCGGTGGCATCCTTAGCTGGAGCTTCAGCCACTTTGGAGGAGGTGCTCTCCTGCGTTGCCTGGCTGCTGGGAGAAACGTATGCCTTGACAGAGCCTCAGATATCAAGGTTTGGATTGACATCTGTCTCCATGGCAGAGATCTTAGGGATGACGGGAGACGAAGGCTCAGCGGGGCCAACAGAAGGCTTGGCGGCAGGAGTGGGGGGAGCAGTAGCGGGAGAGGGCTTGGAGTCCACGTGCCTGGTGAGGATGTCACGGATATTTTTTGACCCTCTAGCATCTTTGGAGGATTGCTCCAAACTAACACTGGCTTTCCTCCTGAAACGTACGAAGTCTAAGTACAAGAGTTGAAAAAAGGTATGAGCTGAAAAATACAAGCCGGAGAATGAAAGCACTTACTCCACGGCAGGAGCCTTGGTGAGGGGAATGCCGGTGGATTTCTTCTTCTTCTCCGCCTCTAAGGCGGCGGTGGATCGTCTAGAGACTCCACTCTCTGATTTCTTTTTCTTGGCCTCAGCAGCAGCGTTAGAGGTGGAGCTCTTCTGCTTTCGCGCTGCTGGAGCTAGTTGATCCTTGGGGGCGTCATCGTCGGACACCACCTAGATATCCTTCAGCTTGGGATCATAGACCTGGGAGGCCATCTGATCTGCCGCCAAGGTCGCCATCTAGGATACATAGGAGTGTTAGATGGACAACTTCAAGTCAGAAAAACCTTAGAGTATATAACGAGCAACAAAGGGAACAAAAGCTACCTCTGGGCACTTGCCGCAATCGAACATGTCGTAGGTGATCTTGAATCCACACTTCCTGTCTTTCATCTTGAAGATGTCTTTAAGCCGAAGTTTGATTGAGTTAGTAGAGAAGTTATCCCGCGAAATACGCATGGGATCCCTCCTGTCTTGAGTGTATCTACACATTAACTCGGCGCGGTGCTGCAGAGGCTGGATCCGCCTAACAAACCAGCACATGGCAAGATCCAAGCCCATCAGACCTCCGTCTATGAGCCATTCAATCCACCTTACGGCGCGATTGGCCTCGTCGTCGGAAGAAAGGGAGGCTGGGGTCCACCATGCGGGCACCTCGGAGGCAGCTCCATTGCCGAAGTCGGGATAAGTCTCAAGACGGTCAAGAAGGGGAATATCTGGACCGTAGAAATACGTGCGCTGCCAGTTCTTGCATGACTCATGCCCTACGATGTCAGAGAAGTGCCGGCTAGGTCGGATCTTGAAGCTAATGGTTCCGCATATCCGCAATTCATCCTTGGACTCTACGGACTCTCTCTTGATGGTAAAAAAGTATACAAACAGATCTAACCTAGGTTTTATGCCTAGGTATCCTTCGCACAAGGCTACGAAGTTGCTAAGGACTAAGATGTTGTTGGGATAGAGATTGTGGGGGAGTACCTGGAAGTGCCGGAGGACATCCAAGAAGAAGTCGGAGACTGGCAGGCTTACACCTCGCACCAGCTGGGCTTTGAGGTATACCTTCTCTCCGGCTTGGGGAGAAGGAGCCACCTCGCCGGCCGGCACTCCCCGCTAGACTAATTCCTTCGTTGCGGGGAGATACCCTCGGTTTCCAGCTCCTGCAGATCTTCGGTGGAGAGGTCAGAGCCCCTCCACACCCCCTTGTGGGAGTCGTTATCTTCTTCTACGACTTTAGGCCCCGCTCGTTCTTGGTCAGGGAGACCACAGTGTTGACAGGGACGACCACTCCCTCCGGTGGGACGGTCACTCCTTGGGATGGCTCTGAGGCAGCCTCGGGGGTCGCCCCTGTCGAAGGAAGGGAGATGCTAGAAGCCATTGCAACAGGGGAGTAGGTGGAGGAAAGAAGGGCTCTAGCTAGGGTTTTCGAGGAGGAGCTCGAACAGACGCGTGGCTGGAGGAAGACAAAGATGAGGAAGAGAATGTGGGTAAAAGAAAATAAATTGACCACGATGAAAATATATAGACCCTGCGTCAAGATTTGTGCAAGGGGATCTAATGGATGGAGAGCTGCTGACGTGGAAGTGAACATGCGCGGTAATTTCTCCATGTCCTCCGTCTTTGCTACCTCACCGTTTTGGATTTCACGCACGTGAAAATAGTTGATGATTAATTCTCTGTTTCTATGAGATTTGAGGTAGCATAGGCTGTACCTACATCATCTTCCTAACAGTTGTAGTGAAGGGTCACGTCCGAAGATTCCATCGAAGACGGAGATGTTCCGACTCTGGAAACAAAGACTCAAGAAATCTCTGGCTACATTGCGAAGCCGGAGAGGATTGCAGGGTTCTTTAGGAGACCTTTGAGATATTGCTTGATGGATTGCCGGCGCCGCTTAGACGGGATATTCAAAGATCAACGGGCAAGATGGCGCAAGATTTCAAAGTCCTCCGGGGGCTACTGTTGGGGATATGCTATATGGATATCCTCATAGCATGTCACCAATCCGCCTAACCCAGGTGGCCCATAGTTGGTAGCAAGGCCTATGGCCTGCTGGGCGACCCAGTTAGATGGATCCAGAAGGGAGGCCCATGCTAGATAAAGGAAGGATACGCAGGAGTTACCAACATACTTGGAGCCTTGGAGTACAAGACACGGAAGACAAGTTTGTATTAGTGTAGGACTCTTTACCTTGTCTGGCAAGGACCTTTCCCTATAAACCCTAGGTCTTCGCGCCTTTATAAGCTGGCCTGCGGGAGCCTTTAGGGCAACACACATAACAACATGAGACAACATGCAACACCTTGCACAACGAACCTATCTCTGTAACTCGGCATATTGCCATTATAGTGATTTATAGTAGGAGTAGAGTTTCGCAACCACTTTGGAACTTGAACCTGGGTAAGCTGTGTTACCTCGTACCCACCAAGTCTCCGCCTTACCCCACGTCTCTAAACATGCACTATGAGGACCCCTCTATGGCGTACTCGTCGGCAATACCATGACATTCATCGTCTACGGTGATGACGCTACCATGTTCAACCTCATCATCGGTGACCTCGGCCAGGCTGCCGCCGTTTCCTCGGTGTGCGTCAGGGCGACTGCGTGCTCATAGCCCCGGTACAGGGTGGAGCTGTGCGTGACTGGCCCATAGTCGTCGGCGGACTTCTCAACGGACACCCTTAATGGGGTCATTGAGCCGACGAGCTGCGTGTCGCCCGACAATGTTAGACTCGAAGATCTGATGTTCCTCACGATGCCGCCGCGGTACATTACCGCGGCTGATGGACATTACCGGATGATTAAGGTGTTTTCTTTCTGCGTTTGCATCGACTTGATGAAGTGATCTTAATCTTCAGCTAAGTGATCCTAGCGCGTTGGTAATGATGTATTACTAGTTAATTTAGTTGTAGATGAGTAACACTCGTTTACTAGTTAATGTAGTAGTAGTCGGAGGCAGGGTCTCTTTTGGCACTAGGAAGGGTGTATTTTGGCTGTAAATTGACTTTGCTGCTAATGTTTATATTTTGGATTTTAAGTGGTTTGTGAAATTGTTCAACTACTACCCCACGTGCCCACTGTTAGGGCATACCTACTATCTAGTATAGATGGTCTTGTTTTTCCTCTGAATGGTCTTCTATTTTGTACTTATCTAGTAGTTCTTCTACTACTATAGTAGTACTTCCTCTTCACAATTACCTCGCCTCCTGGATCTTTTAAAGTCAAACTTTGTAAACTTTGACTATATATGCGAGAAAAATACTAGTAACTTGTAACACCCCCGAATCGGCCCTATGCAAGTTTTAGCGCTTCCCGCCAAACCCGCATAAAAACGATTCAAGGACGCCCACCAGGCACTTTCGTGCGGGTGGAAAACGAAGTAATATCATTACACAACAGTCCTTGATGGGACCCACAGAACAGATATATATACAACAGTGACTCAACGAGTCAAGAATACAGACATACAATACAAAGATCCAAATCACCTTGAAATCGATACAACGTCCGAGTACAGACAAGATGCAAATTGGGCTAAGAGCCCTGTAGAATAACCAATGGCGTCCATAACCCTACTCAGGCCAAGCCGGAAGGGTAACCCTGCTAACGACGCCGATCTCAAACCTGCTAAAACAAAAGGGGTGCCGACAAAGGGCAAAGGAAAAAGAGGAGTGTCAGTACTGAGGCCAGTACATGGCGAGGCTAGAATTCGGCGGCTCTCGCCTACATAGGTATGGTGGACTGAAGCGGCAGCGCAGCATGCACTAAACAACCTATAGAGACTCGATTAACTGTCGGCTAGTAGAGAGAGATAAGAAAGACCTATTCGGAACCAACCTTATGCTAACACCAATCATACCCATCCTGGTATTTCCCCCTCGACACCAAACGAGGAAGTCAAAACCGAGGAACTCACACAGTTGGTAGTTTTATTCATTCCATTATAGTTGAAGCTCTTACTAATCAGATATAGATAGCACGAGTCATCCAGATAGCATAAGTAGTTGGCAGTTTAGTTAACCATTCAGTTTAGTTGCAGTATTTACTAGTCAGATACAATTAGCATGTGACATCCCAATCCCAACAGTTGTTGGCACTTTTATTTCATTCCATTGGAGTTGCAATACTTACTAGGCAGGTATAACATGACACGATACACCCTAGTTCCACCAGTTGTTGGCACTTTTATTATCCATTCCATTGTAGTGAAGCTGATTACTAGTCACATATTAAGTCAAATTTATAGCACTACTTTAGTTATGCTTGTCTATGATCGAGATACTGTGCTCCAAGTCGTCCATAACCGCGGACACGGCTTTCAGAAAGATTTACCCTGCAGGGGTGCACAAATAGCAACACACACACGATCAACCTCGGAAAAACCAAATCAAAACCCAACAAGGCCTTCACGACAAAGGAACCACAGGATTCATAAAATATTTTAGGGGGCCACCCCACTAAGCTACCCGCAACGAAGTTGGCCGGCTCCGAGACGGACCCATGGTTTGCATCAATGGCTGTAAATGACTGGGAACCCGAAAGTGTGACTGGGCTTGTCGATACCGCGAAAACTCCGCATCCAAAATAGTACAGGTGCTCCACGCACAATCGTAAATAAAGCAGTAAAGCATGGCATAAGTACAGGATAGTAATAAATCCCCAAACTAGTTTGTGGCCCCAAGAAATAAGAAAAGAATCAAGCTCTGGCTAAGGGGGATCCATAGGGTCTCCCGGATGTGGATAGTGCGAATAATCAAGGAACAGGTATCAAGTACTCGAGGCCTACGGGACACACGTGGACATGAAAAACCACATAGCATATATTGTCCACCAGTGCCTCTTTCATTAGTTGTCCCAACAATTTAATAGTTGTATTTAAAGTCACGATCATCTCCACCATTAAGCATCTCCACCATTAAGCATGTGCCAACCTTCCAACAACGGTGGAACAACAACGACGCGAAGCAACACCCGAGCAAGCAACTACGACTCGCAAGGCTAACTGTCTATGAAACAACAGGCAATAGGATGTGTCCAAGGCAATATAGAGGCTGCAGGGAATATAAATGGTGCACGGAAACTAAAGCATCGCAATAAGGATAGCAATAGATCAACAGGAGGGAGTAAAGACTAGAAATGCAAAATAGGTAGAAGGGGGAAGAATGCTCGCCTGGGAAACACTGCCAAAGACACATATCTGAAGGACTTGCTGATACTCGCATACACTCAACGGCCTAATCCGTGAAGAAGCAAAGCACTAAAAGAAACCCCCGGATGCCCTATTTAATACTACGACAGAAGATCAGGCATGTTTATGAGATGATGGATGACATGGCAAATATGTGATGCAACTAGGCAATATTAAGCGGAACAGGGGCCTCGACAATTAATTAGACGGTTTAAGTTGTTTAAATACCGCGCAATTTAAATGTGGAATTAACAAGGTAAAGCATGGCATCAGTTCGCTACACAAATTTAAATGGGGCGAATATAAGACTAGAAAAGTCTGCATATGGACTCCATATTTAATTATTACATGACTCGGCATAATGTCCCCAAACCACCAAGCATGTATGCAACATGAACAAATTAAATGCAACAAGTTGATATCATATATTATAAAAATAGGGGTATCGGAAAAGGGGATCACACATCAGGGTTTGACGAGTGTTCGGGTTCGGTCTCGGCTCCGGGATCGGTCTTCACATCCAGGAATGGGCCTTGGCATCCGGGATGGAGAACTTGGCGTCCCGTGACGAAGGTCTTGGTGGTTCCGACTTCATTTGTCAGTGCCGGACTTGGGTTGCGGTGTTTGGGTCATCGGCTCCGGGAAGGAGATCTTGGCGTCCATGAAGGAGATATTGTCTTCTAGGAAGTAGATGTTCATCGTCGTGCACCGACACCATCTTCATTTGGTGTTGCTTCGGTCTCAACACATGTCAGTCTTGGTAGATTCGGTGCCATCTGTCAACGAGCAAGGGACAAACGCAGAACAACGAGGGTCATTATGATACACATGTACACACAACAAGGAAGCTTCACGACTATGTACTGCACCGATGACACCCGGAGGCCAAAATGGCAATTACCAGAACGGAGGTGGCCCTGGGTGGGCGAGCTTGGGCAGAGGATGGCCTTGGCTGGCATGAGCTCGCAGAGGCTCGCGGTAGGGCCAAGGGCAACGACATGATGAAGGGGCGCGGAGACAGCTGCGCTGGGGCGCACGGCGTCGCAATCCTAGTGCGGGCGCGAGGCATGGCGGGTGAATAGAGGCGGCACCACAACGAACTCGAGTTGCGGCCCGAGGAGCTCAGGTGGATGCCACCTACGGCCAGGAGGAGCACGGACGGAGCAGGGGCCTCAAGGCGGTGACAGCACTCGAGAGCAGAGGACAACGGCGCTCTGCAATCTCCTGGACGAGGATGGCGCAAGCGGTCGGAGTAGGGGCGATGCAGAGGGCGCGGTCGTGGGAGAGGGTGGCGGTCGAGGCCTAAGAGAACGGCGGAGCACCCGGGCTCGAGCGGCGACAAGGGGGTGCCAGCGAGGGCATGTAGGGGAGCGGCACCAGCGGCGTCACTGTCAAGCACGAATGGTGGCGAGGTGCAGGGATCACCGGAGACAGGACGCGCGGCTGCGGGGCTTCGAGGACGGCGGCCCGACGAGCTTGGCGCGAGGAGAGAGACATCAGGGAGAGGATAGGTGGGCGGTGGCACTGTGCACAGAGGCGAGGCGAGGAAAACAGGCCTGGCGGCGGCACACGAGCAGAGAAGGGGATCGCGAGGCTGAGTGGGGGGTTGGACGATGGGATCGAGGCAGGAGCGGTCGTGGTGGGGCCAGCCGGGTTGGTGGACGCGGTTTGACCGCGGGGTGAGAGTAGGCGATGTGGGAGCATGTCGAGCAGCGTCACGGCGCGCTGGCGTGCGGGAACCGCAGGTTGGGGTGCTCGCGAGCGAGTCCAGGTAGTCGCGAGCGAGTCCAGGTGGTCGCGACAGGGTCGGGTCAGGTGGAGTCCAGTGGGTCGGTGCGGTCGGGTGTGGGGGTTTGGGGTAGGATAGAGTTTTAGGGTTAGGGTTAGCTAGGTTTTGGAGGTGGCCAGCTGGACTTTTGGGCCGGCTACCTCCCAAAATAAATATAAGTTTTATTTATCCAATTATAAGGCTATTGTAATTAGTTTTTAGACAAATAAAATATCCGGGAGAGACCAAAGTTTTTAATTTGAAATAGAGAAGGGGTAATTAGAAAATAAACTAGGCTTTTAGAATTTTGTTTTAACCAAACCTATGCATGATGACATGACGATACTCAAATGCAATGTGGCATGATGACATGAGCATGCGGTCATGATGATGCAGTGCGCAAAAACATAGCGATTTCCTAGTAGTGGTTTTAGCGGGGCGCCACATAACTTCTACAGTATAATGTAAAGTTTGCTGCATTTGAATTTCATGAACTATATTTTCAAAGTTAATATTCAACGGTCAATATTCACAGCTGGCAATATTGGGATTCACGAGTATTGATCCACCGGTCAATATTCAAAGTTATTCGAACACTATATAGTGTACGATATGATACAAAGATCTTCTTTGTTATTTCTCTAGACCATGGTATGCGAATTTTCAAGTATTAGGTAGCTAATAAACGTTTATTTCTTCAAGATACAAAGTACACAAGAACCAAATATACACCCATACTTTATAGATGTGGCTCAAAATTATAATTATTTCGAGCTTTACCTATTCTAATTTCACATAGTGATGATATGTCATACTTATATATATTATGTGAGTCTTACGTGCAAATACACGTGCAACTTACTCGTTCTACTAGGAAAAGCATGACTCACCTCAACGGTGGAGAAGGAGGAGGACCCGACTACTTTTATTTCCTTGCTTGATTTCAGGTCCTTTGTGTTAAATGTATGGACTTGGCTGTATTTTTCTCTTTTTTGAGGTCCTTGATGTAACATATATGTACACATCCTCTGATCGTGTTAATTGAAGCATCTCTCCCCCTTAGGATATACCCTCATAAAAATAAAGTGCCACCACCCTTTTCAAAAAAAGTGGACGTTGTTTTCTTATAATATTCTAGAATTATTGAGAAGTGTGTTTTGATATAATGTGAAAGGACCAAATATAGACCATATAGACGTGGCTCAGTTTTATAATTATTTCGAACTTTACCTATTATAATTTTATATAGTGATGATATGTCATACTTCTGTATATTACGTGAGTCTCTCATGCAAGGCACGTGCAACTTAGTGGTACTACTAGGAAGAACATGGCTTATTAGCTCCACGATGGAGGAGTAGGACATGACTACTTCTCATTGCTTTATTTTAGGGTCCTTTGTGCTAAATGTATGGACTTGGATGTAATATTCATTTTTTGAGGTCCTTGGTGTAACATGTACATATCCACTTACCGTGTTAATTAATCGAAGAGAATCTCGCTCCTCAGGACATTCCCTAGTAAAAAAGTGCCACCACCCGCCGATTTTCAAAAAAAGTGGGGACCATGTTTTCTTACAATTCTCTAGTCTTAGCACAATTCAAGATTCCCTAACTAACTGCTCCCACTTAAATGACTTTATGTTGATTTAAAAAATTAGTTCAAATTTGAACTAGAAGTAAGCGCGGTAGATTCCCCTTGAATTTTCCAAACATCGTCTGAAGGGACCCACAATGTCTATATATCAAGCACCACAAAGATTTTTAAAAAATGCAACTAACCTCGTGCTAAGAATTGGCATGCTGATGAATTCGACCATGTTTTGCAAACATTCAAGTAAAACAAATAAAAAATAAAATACTTTTCTGTTACATCCTATTATGTGTAGTACTTGCCTTGAAACATGAGAAGCAGGTACTAGTCTTACCGTTACCACTATATAGTGTATGATTTACTTTGAATATTGATCGCTCGATCAAGAATCACAAATCCCAACATTGGCAACCATTGGATCTTCTTTTCTATTCTAGCACCTACAAGATTTTGTTGATAGACTTTAGCATAATGAATGCTATATATATACAAAAACCTCAAAGCACACTTATCCATCATTTTAGAATCTTCTCGGTCGTTTCTCTAGACCATGGTTCTATATATTTTAATTATTAGGGTAGCTAATAAACGTTTATTTCTACATGATATAAAGTGCAAGAACCAAATATACACTCATACTTTAGAGATGTGGCTCAAATTCATAAATGTCTCGAGCTTTACCTATTATAATGTTATATACTAATGGCATGTCATGTTTATTTATATTATGTGGGTTTCACGTGCAAGGCACGTGCAACTTACTAGTACTACTACTACGAAAAGCATAGCTCAGCTCCGCGGTGGAGGAGCAGGACCCGACTACTAATTTTCATTGCTTGATTGTAGGGTCCTTTATGTTAAATGTATGGACTTGGATGTAATTTTAACTTTTTAAGGTCCTTGGTGTAACATGTAGACATATACTAACTGTGTTAATTATTGAAGCATCTCACTCCTTCGGGACATACTCCGGTCAAAAAATAAAGTGCCACCACCCGATTTTCAGAAAACAAGACCATGTTTCGTTACAATTCCCTAGTCTTAGCACATTTCAAGCTTCCCTATATATTAGCTAACTATGCCCATGCACTTAAATAACTTTATGTTGATTTAAAGAAAGTAGGTCAAATTTGAACTACAAGTAAGCGCGATAGATTCTTTCTTGAATTTGCAAGAGATCCAACAATCAATAATGTTGGAATCTTTTAATCTATATTCGACGATCAATGTTCAAAGTTTTTCGTGTTATATATCTTACTAGTAAGTTGCACATGCCTTGAACGTGAGAATCATATAGTAGAAGTATATGCCATATCATTTTTTATATAAATTTATAATAGGTGAAGCTCAAAAAATAATTATAATTTCGAGCTACGTCCTTAAAGTACCAGGTGTGTATTTAGTTCTTATACTTTGTTTCATGTAGAAATAAACCTACTATTAGTTACCTAATACCCGACATGCTCTAGAGAAATGACGAAGATGATTCTAGAACTACCGAGAAGTGTGTTTTAAAGTTTGTGCATAGCGTTCATTGCGCTAAAGAGCATCAATAGAATCTTCTAGATGCTAGAATGGATAGAAGATCCAACTTAATTTTAGCAGTATTGGGATTTGCCAGTCTTGATCCAATATTCAAATTGCAAAGTTATCTATACACTATATATAGTGGTAAGGTAATATTATATAATAGGTTATGCTCAAAAAGTTATAAATTTGATGGGGATCTATAAAGCATGGGTGTATATTTGGTTCTTGTACTTCGTATCATGTAGAAGTCAATGTAGATGTAAATGTTTGTTAGCTATATCTAATACTTGAAATTTTTGGTAACATGGTCTAGGAAAATGTCTGAGAATATTCTAGAATAATGATAGAGGAGTGCTTTGAGGCTTGTGCGCATAACATTCATTGCACTAAAGACTATCAATAAAATCTTCTAGATGCTAGAATGGATAGAAGATCCAATAGTTTGCAATGTTGGGATTTGCCAGTCTTGATCCAACAATCAATATTCAAAGTTATTCGTACAATGTATAGTTGTAAGATTATATAATAGGTAAAGCTCAAAAAAATTATAAATTTGATCGACATCTATAAAGTATAGGTGTATATTTGCTTCTAGTATTTTGGAAGTGTTTGGTTCCTAGCTAGAATTTGCCAACCCAAAGTTTGGAAAATTGGTATGTGTTTGATTTTTTTGCCATAGTTTGGCTTGCCACACTTTATTAAACGTATGGTCCATCAATCATAGAGTGAATTTATTGCCAAGTTTTGCAACGCTTTGTGGCTTCAATTTTTTAAGCCACAATTGTCAAAGTTAGGCTTGGCAAAGTGTGTCAACATAGAAGTCAATGTTTATTAGCTTTGATTATTGACCGTTGGATCAAGACTAGCAAATCCCAACATTGCGAGCCGTTCGATCTTATTTTCCATTCCAGCATCTAGAAGATAAGTACTATTGATAGTCTTCAGCACACTGAACGATATGCACAAACCTCAAAACACACTTCTCCATTATTCTAGAATCTTTTCAGTCATTTCTCTAGACCATGTTACCAAAATTTACAAGTATTAAGTATAGCTAATAAACGCTGAGTTCTACATGATACAAAGTACAAGAATCAAATATACACCCACACTTTATTGATGTCGATCAAATTTATAATTTTTTGGATTTACCTATTATATAATCTTAGCACTATATAGTGTACGAATAACTTTGAACTTTGACCTTGATTCGCAAATCCCAACATTGCTAACCGTTGGATCTTAATTCTATCCATTCTAGCATCTAGAAGATACTATTCATAGTCTTTAGCACACTAAACGATATGCACAAACCTCAAACACACTTCTCAATAATTCTAGAATGTTCTTCGTTATTTCTCTAGAGCATGGCGAGTACTAGTAGGTAGCTAATAGGTTGATTACTACTACATGATACAAAGTACAAGAACCAAATATACAACATATATTCTATGGACATGGCTCAAAATTATAATTATTTTTTGAGTTTAAGCTATTATAGTTTTATTATAGTACTCCTATTTATCAGAGTTGGGCAAGCTAGCTTGAGGATTGAAATCCTTTTATTTCGGTATGTGGGTTCAAATCCTTCGCGTGCTAGAAATTCGATTCTACCGTGCAACTATCTAGCGAGGGAGAAATGTGGGTTCACATCCTTTCCTAAAACACAGTCTACGTGATGAGACGATACAATTCTAAGCCAGGACGTGACAACTTGCTAGTCTAGCACTCTAGCTATAACTCCAGCAGGCGTCCTCGTTGCGCACTTCATAAGACTAATGAGGGAGCACACAAAATTAACACCCCTCGTTCAAAGAGCCTTCCATCTTCCCCATCTCCGCCGATCCCCATTCGCCAACGCTGGCTAGCCGTATTTTGGATTCTCTCAAGTGCACACTTCCTATGTTTTCCTAGCTATTTCTCGCCCGCTGCATTGGTTTTTGCAGGCCTCCATCACTATCCTCCAAGAAACCCCAACAATCATATTTGAATCTGCCCTCGACCCTAGTCCATCCAGACGCAATGGTAGATTCGATGCTCAACATTCGGTACGGTGGCTGGAGCAAGTTTAGCGACGACACCTTCAAAGAAATTACTATGCATATGGACACTACCAGCGCCATTTGGCTGACTGCATTCTCCAAGGAGTTACACCGCCAAGTCGTCGGTGGAAAAGGTAGTAGATGCCCCAACGATGGTTGCGGGACATTGGTCAGCTTCCACGACTTCCTCAACCACAAGATGGCGTGCCCGCACGGCCTGTGCAACTGCACTGAGCCTGGTTGTGAGTTTGCTGCCCACCCACAGCACTCCTTGCTCACCTCGAAAAAGCCCACTCGATGGAAGTGCAGAGTTTCCACTATAGCGAGGAACACAGGTACATCTCACAGCCTTTGCTGGCACCTGGTTCATGGAGAGTAGAGACCGTGGTATCCGGGGATGATGGTATATTTTTTACTGTGCGATTTGACATGCTCGACTATGGCCTCGCTGTATCCGTCTAGTGCGTCAGGTTGGCGGCGTGCTTGTTTCCGCGGTACATGGTGGAGTTGCACTTTCATAAACTTTCAATGATGGGAGAGGACCTGGAGGAGTTCGTCGAAGATAGCCTGTTTTTTAGCCGAAGAGCAGCGCATCACCGGCCACCATCAGGATTACTGAAGATTTCCAGAATTTCCCGATTAAGTAACATGATAGGTTCATACTGGATTACTCATTTTGCATCCACAATGTGGGAGATGGCAAATATGACCATCTTGATTTTGATGGAGATCTGTCGTTCAAGTTTGTTTAGATCAAACACTGGAGATGATCTAGCATTTCCTTTGAAACATGGCTCTCTATTTTTTCTTATCATATTTAGCATGCTGCAATTTAGTCAGCTGATTCTTACTTCCTTTAGAAATCCCAGGTACATCTGTCAGTCGTTTTCGGCACCACCCTTATCGAGACTATATAACATCATATCTGGGGATGATGGTAGGGTGTTCGATGTGCTAATTGACATGCTCGAGTTAGACAACATCATCGTATCTGTCGTGTGCGTCAGTCTAGACAGGTGCTCGTCACCCTTGTACAATGTGCAGTTCACCGTTTATCACCCATCAATAGAGGCTGGGTTTTGGGAGGGTGCAATGCGCAATTCCTTCACTTCTGGGAGTAGGGCGGTGCCTGGCATTATGTAGAAGGAAAAGCATTCCATCGTGGTGTACCATCAAACGTCTTATATTACTACCCAGGGCATGCTTTACTCAATATGCATCCATCGCGTGGGAGAATTCCCAATTAACCACTCTACTACCTTAGATTTTTTCATCCCACTTTCACTACATATGACGGACGTACGTGTATTGGAGGTTGGATTTTGGATGCAGAGTAGTACTAGTATAGTACTAGTTCTTGTACTTCGGAGTATTTTGTCCTACTATATACTGGCAATACTTGTTTAGGTCAAGGACAACAGATGGTCTTGCTTTGCCTTTATTCTGTTTTTGCTATTACTAAAGTATTTTTTTGGACTAATAGTGATGTACTGTTACTTGTTTAGATCAAGTGCAGCAGTTTGTCTTGCTTTTCTTTTGAAAGTTAGCATTGTCACAATTATCTAAATGAGTCTTCGACAATTTGAGTTGCATATGGGGGGTCACACAGGCATTGATGTTTGGAGGAGGTATTCACATAGAGGCGGACTTGATCATCAGTTTTGCTTGCTCCAATGATCAAGTCTGTTGTTTGAGATGGACCAAGGACTGATTCTCTCTCTACTGCTATTGAATTTCAAGCAGGAAAGCTACCGAATTTCTCAAATGTTATGTTGTTGCTATTACTAAAACATTTTGTAGAACTAATACTAATGTTCTGATACTTGTTTAAATCAAGGGCAGTAGGTAGTCTTTGTTTTCATTTGAAACATGGCCTTGTCGCAATCTAGATGAGACTTGGGCATTTTGGATTCTATATGGGGGTCACACATGCATTGATCGTCAGTTCAGCATGCTCCAATGGTCGAGCATTTCCTTTCAAACATGTCTCTCTGTACTGGGAGCTAGCACTACTTGCTTAGATCAAGTAGCTTTTCCTTTGAAACAATGGTCTTGCACATTTACTCCATAGCTACTCCCTCCATTTCAAAATATATAAAGATGTTTTAGCTTTTGTGAAACGAGTGTATCTAGACTCTTTTTAGTGTGTAGTTCGTAGTGAACCCATATGCTAAAAGGGGTCTAGATACACTCGTTTCACAAAAGCTAAAACATCTTATATTTTGAAACGGAGGGAGTACTACGTGTGTTTTATCATAGTCAGGTTACTCATATTTACTTTATCATTTTATATTATAATATTTAGCATGCTGCAATTTAGTCTATTGAATCTTACTTCCTTTAGAAACTCCAGGTACATCTCTTAGACGATGTTGCCACCGCGCTCAAAACTGAGTAGAGAAGATTGGATCAGGGGACGATGGTACAGTGTTTGATGTGCTATTTGACGTGCGTGAGTCGGGCGACATCAGCGTATCCATCGTGTGCGTCAGGCGGGATGCGTTCTTGTCGCCCTTGTACAATGTGCTGATCATTGCCTATTACCTGACAATAGAGCTGGGGATTTGGACCGGTGTAATCTGCAGTTCCTCCATGCCTGGGAGCTGGGCGGTGTCGAGCATCATCCGGAGGAAAAATCATTCCTTTTTGTCGTTCCATGAACCATCTCATATTACCCAGGGCCTGCATTACTCAATATGCATCAATCGTGGGGGAGAATACTCAATTGACACACAATTTATTTAATCCGCTTAGGCATCTCTGTGTGTTGGAGGGTGGATTTTGGATGCATAGTAGTACTAGTATAGTACTAGTTCTTGTACTTCAGAGTATTTTGTACTATATACTGGTAGTACTTGTTTAGGTCAAGGGCATGAGATGGTCTTGTTTTTCCTTTATTCCATCGTTGCTATTACCAAAGTAATTTGATGAACTAATAGTGATGTACTGTAACTTGTTTAGATCAAGTGCAGCAGATTGCCTTGCTTTTATTTTGAAACCTAGATGAGTCTTGGGAATTTTGGGTTGCATATGTGGGGTCACACATGCATTGATGAAATGAGGTGGTATTCGCACATCAGTTTCGATGATCGAGCCTGTTCGGAAAAATAGGGTAAACTGATCGTGCGCCAAGGGTTTTCGAGATGGAAGAAGAACTTATTATCTGTGTACTGCTATTGAATTTCAAGCAGGAAAGCTATTGAATCTCTCAAATGTTCTGTCATTGCTATTACTAAAGCATTTTGTGGAAATACTGATGTACTGGTACTTGTTTAAATAAAGGGCAGTAGATAGTCTTGCTTTTCTTTTGGAACATGGCCTTGTCACAATCCAGATGATACTTGGACATTTTCGGTTGCATACAGGGGTCACACAGGCATTGATGTGAGAAGAAGGTACTAAAAGTAGACTTGATCGTCAATTTTGCTTGCTCCAATGGTCGAGTGTGTCAGGTGAAAAAAGGGCAAACTGATCGCGCGACAAGGTTTTTAGAGCTGAAACAAGAACTAGTTCTCTCCGTACTGCTATTGTATTTCAGTGTCTGTATTGCTGAATTGGTCACTTTTGAAATGCCGCTAAGTTGGTCAAGTGTTGCTGAATATGAACTTCGAATCTGTTGATAATTTTTCTATCTTATTCTGTACTGCTGAATTTTGACATAAATATTTGCCAAAAAGAACTATCGCTGTCCCCCTCCCTATCTGAGGTCTTTGTTTTGAATCTGGCCGAGCAGATCATAGTGCAATTTTTATTCACCAGTAGAAGAAGTATAGTAGCTCATTTGGCCCGTCCTTGGCCTAGAACATTTTAATTCAATATTTTCAGGGTCAGGGGACTGCTGACCGCAGTCTAGTGAAATTTGAGAAAGGAGCCCAAGGAGCATAGCCGAGAACATATTAATTTGGCCTTTTAGGGGTTAGGGGACTGTTGAGCACAACCCAATGAAATTTGATAAAAAAGCCCATGGAGCATAGCCTATGGAGTATAACCCACGTAGAGCAGCCTATGTATAATAGCCAAAATATTTTTAATTCGTCCTATGCTATTTTTTCTCTAAATATCTTTGTTGTAGTGGCAACACACTCAGTTTACATTTATTTGATTTGAAGGTCTTTTGATCGAATCAACAATGTGTGTGTGTCTTGGGTTTACATTTTTTCCTTCTAGAAATATCACATTACGGAGAGGCTGACATCATGGACCCACTAGCCTGCAGCATCCCTCGAGTTTTTTTTGAGGGTGGGTTTGAAAAAAAGTTTAAATACTTGTACAGAGAGGCTGGCATCAGGGACCCACGAGACAGAACATACAAGACTGTATTAGGGACTCACAAGCCAGAACATACTAGAGAGGCTGACATAAGGGCCCCAGCAGTAAGACCATACATGGCTGCTACGGTGAAACCAGCGAACGCGGCCGAAAGAAAAGTCCATCATACACACTTTGCACTTATAGAGAAGCTAACATGTCATACCTAGCAGGCCCAAGCATAACCCATGAAATTAGCGTATCAACCCCAGTCATAGCCCAAATCCTTCTAATTCGGCCTTTTCGTGATCTTGTGGCCACCGACCATAAAGCCCCTTCAATTTAGGAGTGAGCCCATGGAATATAGCCATGATGAATAGGGAATCTGCCCCGAGTTAGCCCATAATATTTTTAATTTGGCCTTTATGAGCATTTTTTTGTACTCGGAGGCTGACATCTGGGACCTGAAAAAACAGTCCAACATACACACATTTCTTTCAAATAGAGGCTGTCATCTAGGACCCAGCATAGACACGTTTCTTGCACAGAGGAGGTTGACATCTGGGACCCAGCAAGTTTCCAAGGTCAAAACAGTGGACACGGCCAAAAAAAGTCCATCATACGCACGTTTCATTAATAGAGAGGCTGATATGTGGGACCGACTAATATGTGGGACCTAGCAGCGCGACCTTATACAAATGCTGCTTCGAGAAATGTTGCCAGTCCGAAATAGGGAGGTGCAAGCAAGAAAAAAGTTTGGCATGCACACGTTTCTTGTAATGAGAGGCTGAAATGAGGGACCTAGCAGTGTGAGCAAGCGACAGATTCATCGACAAATGCTATCTTGTTTGGAACATGGTAGCGCTAGAGAAAAAAAATTCCATCATACGCACGATTCTTCTAATGTGAGGCTGACATAGGGGACCCACCAGCCTGAATAAACGGCTGATGCAGCGAGCAACTCTATCAAGTTCGGAACACGAAGGCGCGACTGAGGGTAAAAAATCATCATACACATGTTTATTCTAATGAGAGGATGACATGTGGGGCCCAGGAGGTTGATTAAACGGTAGATGCATCGAGCAGGGTTAACAAGTTTTGAATAGGGTAGCACGAGCGAAGTAAAAAATTCCATCATACACACGTTTCTTCTAATGAGAGGATGACATGTGGGTCCTAGCATCCTGATTAAACGGTACATGCTGCGAGTAACGGTATCAAGTTCGGAACAGGGTAGCACGACCGAAGGAAAAAATTCCATCATACACACGATTCTGCTAATGAGAGGCTGACATGTGGGACCCAGCAGCCTGACTAAACGGCAGACGCATCGAGCAACATTATCGAGTTCAACTCAGGGAGGTGTGATCGAAAGTATGGTCTGCTAGAGACACTAACATCCGGGACCCACACGCCTCAAAGGACTTCGGCGAGTCAACATCACGCGAGGAAACAACAATCTTGCTTCTGCCACATGCCAACCGAGCTTCCTGCATGTTTTTAGTGATTCCGTCATAGTAGAGGGCCGCAAAACCGGGAAAAAATGTTTCCATTAGCCACAGTCGAGCCGAGAAATTCGTCACGGAAGACGCGCCTTCTACGACGACCATCGGGCCAAGTCGTTGCGGAAGGAAACATTTCTTATAGAGCAAAGTAGGATGTAGGGTTTTTAGCCGAAGGGCGGCCCGAACATAGGTAAAAAAATGTGTGTGTGTGTGCTCTGTGTGTGCTGTACGCTCGTATCAGCAGGTTCCTTCAGCGGCATTGAGGCCGGAACGCCTTTGTTTCCATTACCGAATAAATAAGGGGTGTCCAACATCCCCGACGTCAGCGTAGGCAAGACGTGACATTCATCCATTGCATCAGCCAAACAAGGCAGTCGAGAAATTCAAGCATCTGAAGAAATCTTCGAGTTCACCTTCCCGGCATATTAAAAAGGACCTTGAGCCTAGGGTCGAATGCAAGCATCTAAAAATAGCCTCGGGGCTACTGACAAGGGCATAACCCTTCGGGTGCCCACTATTGGTATATATGGTGCGGCCCAACGGAAGGCTCACTCGAAGATACATCGATATCCATGAAGCCCATGATGGTTTGGCTAATACAAAGCCTACAAGGACACAAAATACTAGCGATACAAGACAATGAAAGTCCAAGACTAGACGAGATACAAACTCTAACTTGTAACCTACTCGTATTGGTACCCGAGACCTAGCCTCCCCATATATAAAGGATAGGATGGGCCAACGAGGAGGACATCGAATACAATAGGCACCATCCGACAATAGATCTAGAAAATAGACATCACGCCCCTCTCCCTCGACGAGATCACATCTAGTCGACTCAACAAGCTTATACTCTCAAATGAATGGATAAAAGTACGGAGGTAGATATAATGCAAACCACAATTGAATTTGGAATTACAACCAGATCTAATAGCTGAAAGATAGGGTAATGGTGGTAATGGAGATGTAGCGGTTGATGATGAAGGCGATGATGCGTTGTGCTCCGATGATCCGTGAAGCAGCTAGGATTTTGCCCCAGCCAAGTTCCTCCTTCAGATCCCTTTCAGATGTGGTTTTTTGTGGTTTCTGGTGGTTGTGAATGTTGGATCTCTCTCTTGTCTTTGCCAAGAGAAAGTATTTGATGAGGCGGTCATGATGGCACTTGGTACGAGTAGATGGTATGGCCGGGCCCCACCCGTACCACCGGTCGTTATCCCTGCTGATGCCTCCTCCTTGCTTGGTATTCTCCCAGGTGCGAAGGTAAGTCCATAAAATGACTTTTATCACTAAGAAGTATCATATACTTACACAATATGATAGCTCTAATTGATATGTTCACATATGACTCAATGATTTGAGATCCTGTTGACACAAGAACAAAATAGTGCGTGTGGACGCAATGAAATACAAAGATCTCTATTCTATTTATGCAAAAACAAAAGATAAATATGCTTCAATTTTGGACTCATCATTGGTCCACTATGTATGTCTGAAAACTAGGCTTGTGGCACTCAGATCCATATTCTTCGGACTTTTTTTATGGGAAAGAACAATCTCATCATCACTCAAAAAATTGAGAATGTTCTTTCCTAAGATACTTGGAAACTCACACTAATATGCACCTATATCTACCTTCGAAAATACATTTAATTCAAGAGCAATCTTGCATCCAAATTCATGCATTTAGCACAAGGACCATGAAACTGAGCAATGAAGTGTGTTTTGAGGTTTGCGCGTACTAGCAATTATCGTGCTAAAGACTATCAATAGAATCTTTCTAGATGCTAAGAATGGAAAAGAAGATCCAACGGTTAGCAATGTTTGGATTTGCCAGTCTTGATCCAACAGTCAATGTTCCGTACACTATACAGTGGTATGGTATTGTAAGAGATAAGACAAGATAAGATGAGAAGTACTGCGAATAGCTGATCTTTTGAATAACCATCCACCCATCCTGATGTTTGGGAAGCTAGTGAAAATTTTGAAAACCTGAAAAGTTTCAATTTTTTGGCCGCCAAGGACCAAAGTGGTTTTCTTCCTATGTACTTATCCTACTCCACACCAATTCGGTTGTCGAACATGCCAGAGACACAGAGCCGCTGTACCAAGGCACACGTGCGTAGTGTCACGCTGCGGACGAGGGAGAGATCAACCGGGATGGTGCACGAGGGGAAAGGGGAGGAGAGATGGAGGATGGATGGTGAGAGGCAACGAAGGAGAGAGAAAATACACAAATGTTTTTGCGTGCATAGGTCCTGAAATTTACTACTAGTAGAGTCTACACTGTAAGGCCACATGAGTACCTCGTGTCAGGAACCCATCATAACTCTACTCTGACATCGAACCGCCTTCAACTCCTCTTCGATGTTGCCCTCTTTCCCTGACAATGTTTTATTCTCTCAGCATGTACATCGCGTGGACAAAGGTGAGCATATGTCTAAGCAAAGAAATATACTACTCCTATTTGCTTTTTCCCTAATAAGGTCATCCGCATTTGTGTAAAAACACACACCTTAAGGCCTAGTGTGTGCCATCCGCTAAGGTTCACCTTATACATTGTGGAGAAAATAAAGTTATCTTTAAGTCTAAGGTGCACCTCAAGCTTGTTGGTTGCCCATAGAGAATAGAAAAATCATTTCCCCTCTCTCCTTATTTCATGTGATTGTTTTCAAAAGGGGTTCAAAATTTTCAAGATGGAAAATCTTAGCTAGAAGTCGAACCAGTCATGAAAACTCTCTATGGTTTCCAATATATTAATTGACCCCTCGATGGGTAACTCCAAAAGATTTTTTCATAAAACTTTCAAAGCAACCTACAATTTATTACTTGTAGTTCAAATTTGACCTTATTTCGATACATCGACATAAATTCATTGAACTGGGCTAGGTTAGCTAGAAAGCTTGAAAACTCATAAAACATGGGAATCGCAAGTACAATATGTTGTTGATCCACTATATATGTATGAAAACTTCGCTTGTGGCACTCAGATCCAATATTCTTCGCACTTTGTTTATGGAAAAGAACAATCTCATCATCACTCCGAAAATTGAGAATGTTCTTTCCTGGTAGTTGGACACTCACACCGACAGCATTTCTTACTACAAGAAGATGCACCCATCTACCTTTGAAATGACATTTAATTCAAGAGCAGTCTACCGTCCTTACTTGTAGCTCAAGTTTGACCTAATTTCATTAAATTTCCAAGATGCAAAATCTTAGCAAGAAGTTGAACTTATCGTCAAAACTCTCGATCGTTTCTGATATACTAATTGACCCCTCCGAGAGATTTTTCGTTAAACTTTCAAAGCAACCTACAGTTTACTTGTAGTAGTCCAAATTTTACCTAATTTTGATAAATCAGCATAAAGTCATACAAGTGGGTGGAGTTAGCTAGGAAATTTGAGAACTCATAAAACATGGGAAATCATAAGTGCAGCATGATAGTTGATGACTGCAACTGCAAAATCAATTATAGCTATTTTCAAAGTAAAGATATCGAACCCACAGAGAGCTATTGGTAAAGGTCTTTATGCCCCTCGTCACTATCTACAAAAGGATACTTATAAGCAGCCTTTGATCACAAGTAAAGGGTGTTTGAAAGGTTTATGGTTGTTTGCAAAAAAGTAATTAAAACAAGTAAAAGAAAACAAGTAACAAGTTTGTATGAAAGCGTGGTTGAACTCAATAGGGCTAAAATGTTCTCGAGGATGTAGGATACACCACTAGCATAGTATTATTGTTATGTGTAATCAAGATAACATACTCCTTGTGTCATGATATGTGTGGAGAGAGCTCTGATGTTCACTACAAGGCTCATAGGAAACCACTTTGTTGAGCCAAGAGTGAGGTCACCTCTAAATAACCATTGTGATGTCTGAGAGCAATCACCCATACGAACCACCGCAATTAAGGGTTTCCCCGTGGATATCATAATTAGCTTAGGGAGTCCCTATTTAATCCTCCTTTGACCTTGTAGGTTACGAGCCGACGCTAATATGTCACGGGGCATTCCGGGTATGCTTCCAAGACACGTCCAAAGGATTGCTCCCTCCCTTTAGTCCTGAGGGAAAATGATATGCGGCCGACTACATATACCATCTAAAGAGAGAGATCAAACACAAATCATAATTATATCATAGAGAAGAAAGTCATATGGACACAAGAATAGATCATCTTTATTACAACTTCATAATGGTGCTAGGGTTTCTCCATCTCCCCAAGAACAAAGGAACTACTCACGCATGAAAGCAATCAACAACATCATCATAATCAAATGAATGGATAAAAGTACAGAGGTAGATCTAATGCAAACCACAATTGAATCTGGAATTACAACCAGATCTAATAGCTGAAAGATAGGGTAATGGTGGTAATGGAGATGTAGCGGTTGATGATGAAGGTGATGATGCTTTGTGCTCCAATGATCCGTGAAGCAGCTAGGATTTTTCCCCAGCCAAGTTCCTCCTTCAGATCCCTTTTAGATGTGGTTTTTTGTGGTTTCTGGTGGTTGTGAATGTTAGATCTCTCTCTTGTCTTGCCAAGAGAAAGTATTTGATGAGGCGGTCATGATGGCACTTGGTACAAGCAGATGGTATGGGAGGGCTCCGCCCGTACCACCGGTCGTTATCCGTACTGATGCCTCCTCCTTGCTTGGTATTCTCCCAGGTGCGAAGGTAAGTCCATAAAATGACTTTTATCACTAAGAAGTATCATATAATTACACAATATGATAGCTCTAATTGATATGTTCACATATGACTCAATGATTTGAGATCCTGTTGACACAAGAACAAAATAGTGCATGTGGATGCAATGAAATACAAAGTTACCTACTCTATTTATGCAAAAAGAAAAGATAAATATGCTTCAATTTTGGACTCATCATTGGTCCACTATATATGTCTGAAAACTGGGATTGTGGCACTCAGATCCATCTTCTTCGGACTTTTTTTATGGGAAAGAACAATCTCATCATCACTCGGAAAATTGAGAATGTTCTTTCCTAAGATACTTGGAAACTCACACTAATATGCACCTATATCTACCTTCAAAAATACATTTAATTCAAGAGCAATCTTGCATCCAAATTCATGCATTTAGCACAAGGACCCTGAAACTGAGCAATGAAGTGTGTTTTGAGGTTTGCGCGTACTAGCAATTATCGTGCTAAATACTATCAATAGAATCTTTCTAGATGCTAAGAATGGAAAAGAAGATCCAACGGTTAGCAATGTTTGGATTTGCCAGTCTTGATCCAACAGTCAATGTTCCGTACACTATACAGTGGTATGGTATTGTAAGAGATAAGACAAGATAAGATGAGAAGTACTGCGAATAGCTGATCTTTTGAATAACCTTCCACCCATCCTGTTGTTTGTGAAGCAAGTGAAAATTTTGAAAACCTGAAAAGTTTCAATTTTTTGGCCGCCAAGGACCAAAGTGGTTTTCTTCCTATGTACTTATCCTACTCCACACCAATGCGGTTGTCGAACATGCCAGAGACACTGAGCCGCCGTACCAAGGCACACGTGCGTAGTGTCACGCTGCGGACGAGGGAAAGATCAACCAGGATGGTGCACGAGGGGAAAGGGGGGACAGATGGAGGATGGATGGTGAGAGGGAACAAAGGAGAGAGAAAATACACAATTTTTTTTGCGTGCATAGGTCCTGAAATTTACTACTAGTAGAGTCTACACTGTAAGGCCACATGAGTACCTCGTGTCAGGAACCCATCATAACTCTGCTCTGACATCGAACTGCCTTCAACTCCTCTTTGATGTTGCCCTCTTCCCCTGACAATGTTTTATTATCTCACCATGTACATCGCGTGGATAGAGGTGAGCAGATGTCTAAGCAAATAAATATACTACTCCTATTTGCTTTTTCCCTAATAAGGTCACCCGCATTTGTGTAAAAAAGCACACCTTAAGGCCTAGTATGTGGCATCGCTAAGGTTCACCTTATATATTGTGGAGAAAATAAAGTTATCTTTAAGCCTAAGGTGCACCTCAAGCTTGTCGGTTGCCCATAGAGAATAGAACATTTCCCCTCTCTCCTTATTTCATGTGTTTATTTTCAAAAGGGGTTCAAAATTTTCAAGATGGAAAATCTTAGCTAGAAGTGGAACCAGTCATGAAAACTCTCTGTGGTTTCTAATATATTAATTGACCCCTCGATGGTAACTCCAAAAGATTTTTTCATAAAACTTTCAAAGCAACCTACAAGTTATTACTTGTAGTTCAAATTTGACCTTATTTCGATACATCGACATAAATTCATTGAACTGGGCTAGGTTAGCTACGAAGCTTGAAAACTCATAAAACATGGGAATCGCAAGTACAACATGTTGTTGGTCCACTATATATGTATGAAAACTTCGCTTGTGGCACTCAGATCCAATATTCTTCGCATTTTGTTTATGGAAAAGAACAATCTCCTCATCACTCGGAAAATTGAGAATGTTCTTTCCTGGTAGTTGGACACTCACACCGACATCATTGCTTACTACAAGAAGATGCACCCATCTACCTCTGAAATGACATTTAATTCAAGAGCAATCTACTGTCCTTACTTGTAGCTCAAGTTTGACCTAATTTCATTAAATTTCCAAGATGCAAAATCTTAGCAAGAAGTTGAACTTATCGTCAAAACTCTTGATCGTTTATGATATATTAATTGACCCCTCCGAGATATTTTTTGTTAAACTTTCAAAGCAACCTACAGTTTACTTGTAGTAGTCCAAATTTTACCTAATTTTGATAAATCAGCATAAAGTCATACAAGTGGGTGGAGTTAGCTAGGAAATTTGAGAACTCATAAAACATGGGAAATCATAAGTGTAGCATGATAGTTGATGACTGCAAGTGCACAAATCAATTATAGCTAGTTTTAAAGTAAAGATATCGAACCCACAGAGAGCTATTGGTAAATTTCTTTATGCCCCTCGTCACTATCTACAAAAGGATACTTATAAGCAGCATTTGATCTCAAGTAAAGGGTGTTTGAAAGGTTTATGGTTGTTTGCAAAAAACTCATTAAAACAAGTAAAAGAAAACAAGTAACAAGTTTGTATGAAAGCGTGGTTGAACTCAATAGGGATAAAACGTTCTCGAGGATATAGGATACACCACTAGCATAGTATTATTGTTATGTGTAATCAAGATAACATACTCCTTGTGTCATGATATGTATGGAGAGAGCTCTGATGTTCACTACAAGGCTCATAGGAAGCCACTTTGTTGAGCCAAGAGTGAGGTCACCTCTAAATAACCATTGTGATGTCTGAGAGCAATCACCCATATGAACCACCGCAATTAAGGGTTTCCCCGTGGATATCATAATTAGCTTAGGGAGTCCCTATTTAATCCTCCTTTGACCTTGTAGGTTACGAGCCGACGCTAATATGTCACGGGGCATTCCGGGTATGCTTCCAAGACACGTCCAAAGGATTTCTCGCTCCCTTTAGTCCTGAGGGCAAATGATATGCGGCCGACTACATATACCATCTAAAGAGAGAGATCAAACAGAAATCATAATTATATCATAGATAAGAAAGTCATATGGACACAAGAATAGATCATCTTTATTACAACTTCATAATGGTGCTAGGGTTTCTCCATCTCCCCAAGAACAAAGGAACTACTCACGCATGGAAGCAATCAACAACATCATCATAATCAAATGAATGGATAAAAGTACGGAGGTATATCTAATGCAAACCACAATTGAATCTCGAATTACAACTAGATCTAATAGCTGAAAGATGGGGTGATGGTGGTAATGGAGATGTAGCGGTTGATGATGAAGGCGATGATGCGTTGTGCTCCAATGATCCGTGAAGCATCTAGGATTTTGCCCCAGCCAAGTTCCTCCTCCAGATCCCTTTTAGATGTGGTTTTTTGTGGTTTCTGGTGGTTGTGAATGTTGGATCTCTCTCTTGTCTTTGCCAAGAGAAAGTATTTGATGAGGCGGTCATGATGGCACTTGGTACGAGCAGATGGTATGGGCAGGCTCTGCTCGTACCACCGGTCGTTATCTGTGCTGATGCCTCCTCCTTGCTTGGTATTCTCCCAGGTGCGAAGGTAAGTCCATAAAATGACTTTTATCACTAAGAAGTATCATATAATTACACAATATGATAGCTCTAATTGATATGTTCACATATGACTCAATGATTTGAGATCCGTTGACACAAGAACAAAATAGTGCGTGTGGATGCAATGAAATACAAAGATCCCTACTCTATTTATGCAAAAACAAAAGATAAATATGCTTCAATTTTGGACTCATCATTGGTCCACTATATATGTCTAAAAACTGGGCTTGTGGCACTCAGATCCATATACTTCGGACATTTTTTAGGGGAAAGAACAATCTCATCATCACTCAGAAAATTGAGAATGTTCTTTCCTAAGATACTTGGAAACTCACACTAATATGCACCTATATCTACCTTCGAAAATACATTTAATTCAAGAGAAATCTACTGTGCTTACTTGTAGCTCAAGTTTGGCCTAATTTTGTTAAACTGACAAGATGCAAAATCTTAGCAAGAAGTTGAACTTGTCATCAAAACTCTCGTTGGTCTCTCATATATTAACTGTGACCCCCCCGATGGGTACCTACAATAGCTTTTTTGTAAAACTTTCAGAGCAACCTACATTTTACTTGTGGTAGTTCAAATTTGACCTAATTTTGATAAATCAACATAAAGTTATTCAAGTGGGAAGAGTTAGCTAGAGAGTTTGAGAACTCATAAAACACGGGAAATCATAAGTACAATATGTTGGTCCACTATATATTTGTGAAAACTTGGCTTGTCACATTCAGATCAATATACTTTGGACTTACTTTATGGGAGAGAATAATGTCGTCATCACTCGGAAAATTGAGAATGTTCTTTCCTGATAGTTGGAAACTCACACCGACGAAATTGTTTACTACAATAAGATGCACCCATCTACCTCCAAAAATACATTTAATTCAAGAGAAATCTATCGCACTTACTTGTAGCTCAAGTCTGACTTAATTTCATTAAATTGCCAAGATGCAAAATCTTAGCAAAAAGTTGAACCTATCATCAAAACTCTTGGTGGTTTCTAATATATTAATTCCCCCCGATAGGTACCACCAAGATATTTTTCGTCAAACTTTTAAAGCATCTACAGTTTACTTGTAGTAGTTAAAATTTTATCTAATAATTTCGATAAATCGGCATAAGGTCATTCAAGTGGGCGAAGTTAGATAGGAAGTTTGATAACTCATAAACATGGGAAATCATACGCATAGCATGTTGGTCCACTATATATGTCTGAAAACTTGGCGTGTGTCATTCAGATCCATATTCTTTGGACTTGCTTTATGGGAAAGAATAATCTCCTCATCACTTGGAAAATTGAGAATGTTCTTTCCTGACATAGTTGGAAACTCATACTGATGGCATTGTTTACTACAACAATATGCACCTATCTACATCCTAAAAGAAATTTAATTCAAGAGCAATCTATCGTGCTTACTTGTAGCTCAAGTTTGACCTAATTTCCTTAAATTGTCAAGATGCAGAATCTTAGCAAGAAGTTGAACCTATCGTCAAAACTCTTGGTTGGTTTCTAATATATTAATCGTCACCCCTCGATGGGTACCTCCACAAGGTTTTTTGTAAAACTTTCAAAGCAGCCTACAATTTACCTGTAGTTTCAAATTTGACCTAATTTCTATAAATCGACATAAAGTCATTCAAATTGGCAGAGTTAGCTAGGAAATTTGAAAACTCATAAAACATAGGAACCATCGGTACAACATGTTGGTCCACTATGTATGTCTATAAACTTGGCTTGTGGAATTCAGATCCAGTATTCTTTGGACGTTTGTTTATGGAAAAGAAACAACCTCGCTTGTCATCACTCGGAAAATTGAGAATTTTCTTTCCGTATAGTTGTCAACTCACACCAACGACACTATTTACTACAAGAAAATGTACCCATCTACCTCTAAAAAGAAATTTATTTCAAGAGCAATCTATCGGGCTTACTTGTAGCTCAAGTTTGGCCTCATTTCATTAAACTGTCAAGATGCAAAATCTTAGCAAAAGTTGAACCTATCGTGAAAATTCTCGGTGGTTTCTCATATATTAATTGTGATCCTCTGATGGGTACCTCCAAAAGCTTTTTCGTAAAATATTCAGAGTAAAACCTATAATTTTGCTTGTAGTTTCAAATTTGACCAAATTTCGATAAATCAACATAAATTCATTCAAGTGGGTGGAGTTAGCTAGGAAGTTTGAAAACTCATAAAACATGGGAATCGTTGGTACAACATGTTGGTCCACTATATATGTCTGTAAACTTGGCTTGTGGCATTCAGATCCAATATTCTTCGGACTTTTCTTTACGGAAAAGAACGATCTCGTCATCACTCGGAAAATTGAGAATGTCCTTTCCTAATAATTGGACACTCACACTGACGACATTGGTACTACAAGGGAAGATGCACCCATCTACCCTGAAATTACCTCTAGTTCATCAAGGACAATCTACCACTCTTACTTGTAGCTCCAGTTTGACTTAATTATGTTAAACTGTCAAGATGCAAAATCTTAGCAAGATGTTGAAGCTGTCATCAAAACTCTTGGTGGTTTATGGTATATTAATTAACCCCCCGATGGGTAGCTCCAAAAGCTTTTTCATAAAACTTTCAAAGCAACCTACAATTTTCTTGTAGTTCAAATTCGACCTAATATAATTTCAGAAAGACATTAAATTTTGTGAAATTTTTGGCTCGTGGTGTCATTCAAGAAATTGAGAATGTTCTTTCATGATAGTTGGAAAATCACACTGACGGTATTGATACTACAATTAGATGCACCCATCTCCCTCCAAAAATACATTTAATTCAAGAGCAATCTATCGTGCTTACTTGTAGCTCGAGTTTGACCTAAATTTGTTAAATCAACAATAAGTCTCTGAAGTGTGAGAAATTAGCTAGGAAGATTGAAAATTCCTAGTACTAAAAACTTGGGTATTACGTAAGAAACTGTGGTCCACCTTGTGTGATATATAATTATGGTAGTTGTATTTTCTTTTATCTGTGGTTGGTCCCGTAGGAGCGAGGTGCTTGAGTTAACACGGTTGATGGAAGTACAAGTTACATCAAGGACCTCATAATAAATGAAAATTACATCCAAGTCCATGCATTTAGCACAAGGACCCTAAACCCTAATCCCTAAACCTTAAAACCCTAAAACCCTAAACCCTAAACACATGTCTACTCATTTGTCTAAAAATGGATGGTGGCAAAATATCGCATGGCAAGTTTAATGAGCACTAGCTCGTATAGTCGACTCATTTGAGCTTGGTTTGTTTTCTTAAGAAACTTATGTGAGCAACATTTTTTGTTTGTTAAAGTTAACATACTAAACAATATAGTTAAAGAGTTTCCTAAGCTACTCGCTAAGAGCTCGGTCACAATAAAGAGCTTAGAAAGTGCGTTCGCCTATTTCATGTATGCGAGTTATTTAATTGTGTACCGTGTACTATACGAGAGAGAGCTAACCCGTGGTTGGATGGTTTTGAGGGAAGTGGTACCCCTAGCCCACCAGAGTTTAAACCCCATCAGTTTGACACTTTGGTGTCTCATAAAAGGTGGAATATTATTATTCAGTGGGAAGCGATGTCCCCATCTATAGCGAAGTGTGTATGGTAAATTCATCAAGCTCAAGCCCCGCCGGATCAATCTCAAGACACAGTCTTTCGTAGGTGGTCATATAGAGGTAGGGTGTGCATGCATTCATAGGGGTGACTGTATGTATGCATTTTTGAGTGTTTGTGATTTGTATTAGGTTTTCACAAAACATGTGTGAGAGAGGGGCCTTTGGTTTGTATTGCATTTTGCTTGGTTATCCAAAAGAACCTATAATTCAAGTCAAACTAGATCACTAAGAGCATGTGCAACATTGGAATTTTGGGGTGCACTCTAATAGAATATTTTTTACTATACCTAGATAAATAATGGTGAGGGTGAGTCTAGCTAAGTTTTTTGGACCCTGGGTCTATACAAGACACATATCTAAGGGACTAAAATGGTAGTCGCACCCACTCGTTAGTGTCTAGAAGGTTTTCTTTATTGTTTATTTCTACTTAGAGGAGTGGGTCCCCTATCTGGTCTAAACGATGGAGCAGATTATTTTCTTAGACACGATGTAATCTCCCAACATTAGAGCTTAGAAATAAGCTGAAATGAGGTGTGTGCATTGCATTCATGCATAGAAAATCTGGAAAATTTTCGCGCTTTTAAATAACACTTGTCAAAGTGATTGAAGCTTCTCTTAACTTGGTGGAACTGAAGTAGATCATCAAGTTGACTGCGATAGGTTTCAATATGACCTTTGCTAAAACCTTATATTTGGGTAATATCATTTGATCTATGGGTAGATCAAATGGAATCAAGCTAAACCCCACATTATTTAATGAATAATAAAGGATCTTATAGAGATCATATCTGGGTATTCATTATAACAACTCTTGAATACTCAATTAAGTTTATAACTTAAGCAAAGAAACTTAATAACTTAATCTTGAAACACTTGTTTGCCATAGATATTCCTACCGTGGGTATGATGGTAGTTCTTAAACATTAACTCTTATCACAAATAGAGTAGAAAAGTAAGTCAAGCCGAGACCATTCATCTCCTATATTTTGTTGCCATATTAGTAGGTGACATATCTACTTAAACAAGTCCTAGTGTCTACTGATCTTCAATGTTGAGTGATCAATCCTTGACCTAGTACTCAATAACCTTTAGCTTTAACCTATTACATTGACCTTCCAAAGACCTTAAGTAAACTTAATAAGAAGGAACAAGTTATGGTAGAGTGTTCCATCATCAATGGAATGAGATTCTTAGTGGAGATCAAACCATCTGATGTTGGAGGAGTTAACTCACTCATGAGTTAACTAGAAGAAGCATCTAAACCTAAGAGTTTAGATAGTAATTATGAAGCTATGAGAAAGCTAGTAGTAGTAGAGAATCCTACGATAATATTGTTAAGCCAAGTAGTTATAAACCTAAAGTAAGTTTCCTTAGCAAGATAAGCCTTATAGAGAGACTAGTACAAGTCTACTACTTGTTGATGATAGATCTTGATCAGACAATTAGAAGACTAAGCTTTGCATGATCAAAGGTGGTGGTCATTACTCTCAAGTCACTTGAGAATAGATGACCAGTTGATGAAGAAGAGTTGTGAGTATACCAAATTAGGCAAAACCTTAGTAAGCTAAATCATCTAGATTGATCATAAGAAGTCAAGCTAGAGTATGATGAAGTATATACCATAAATTATATGGAGTATTGGAGGCATAGTACTTTAACCAAGCTAATACAAGAACAAACTTGTATTATGGGAGTAGTACCATATCTCTTCTAGAGGATTAATATCACATGTAATATGGAGAAAATTGTAATCTTGCAAGCCTTAGAAGTAGATGCAAGGAGAAAATAAAGGAGTTAATGAATGAAGTTAGTAATAACTACTTTGGTGGATCTATCAGAGATAGTTAAATAATGGAAGTTATACTAGAGATGAATGTAGGGGAATATTGTTGAAGTGGATGACCATGTCATCATATGATGATGGATATGATGGAGCCAAATGACTAGATCAATTAGACAGAAGAGATCTTAGTGAACGAGATGAGAGATTTAAATAGAGTATATTTAGGAAAGGAATTCCTTAACTCTGATCCGAGCTTAGTGAAGTGTGAGGATATGAATTCTTTATAAGCCTTGACCAAGATCATATCAACCAGGACAAGACCCATGTGTACATCTTTGTCCAAAGCCCCAGAATCAAATTGATAGTGGAACCATTTCCTATTCCTAGGTAACCATTGAATAATATCTCTTGGACAAATGAAGCTTCCAAGAGATAATTAGAGAACCAGATGAGTGTTTATGGATGGAAGCCTTGTCTACCTTATTGTCTTAAACCTTAATAGAAACCTAGACCAATGAACCATCAAGGTCACATTAAGAAGTAATCTTTGTAGCTCACTCTAAGTTGGGATAACATTCATGATTATAAAGTTAGGAGCAATCCTTGAACCTTGATACCTAGCAACATTCACTAATAAACTTGAGGGTAGTGTATCCTCCAGGGGTACATAGTAAGTCTGGTATTAAAAACCTTGAATAGTGTTGTTGGGCATTGAGATCACATGTGTCACATGAATGATAATGTTTGTACACCATTATATAATAAACTTCTATAAAAACATTAACCAAACTTTAGGAAGCAATGACCAACTAGTTCAAGAAGTGATACAGGCCTAATTTGGAATAAGTAGGATGGTGATGGATAGAATTTTAGAGGAATTTGAATAAAGGAAATTCCAAACTTTGAGAACCCTAAAACTAAACCTTCTACAAACTAAAGATAGCTATTTGTAAATTAATATTTTCATTTCTTTATAAATGATTGTTATTCATGCTTAATTACTTAACCAAGATTGCTCTATAGTAATTCTAAACACTACAATACAAGTAGAATTTTAATAGGAAAACTCACCAACTTTAAAGCACCTTGGAATTTAAATCACTATATTATAAACCCTAGGGTTTAAAACCTTGTAATATATTTGCATAGTTCCTTTATGAGACTAAGTATGAATAGAGTCCTATATTTATCATTCACCATTTTAAATCCTTACCATTACAATTATAAAGAGAAAACAGAATCATTTTTATGAAATCATTATAAGGAATAAATCTCTAAAACCCTAATTCCTATTAATAACTTTTCTTTAAAAGAACCTTTCATATACTCATGAATTTCTAAAATATAAAGAAAAAATAGAAGAGGAATTAATAGAATGAATCTCTAAACCATTCTGAATATGCCACAAATTTTTTGGATATTCAAAACCTTGAAGAATTCATATTTGAAATTGAATTGTGAAAACAGAAATTGAAAAAGAAGAGAGAAAAGGAAAAAGGGCAGCAGAACCAGCAACCCATAGCCCAGTAATCATGCGCGCTAAATACCGCCCGCGTGCGCCAGTCACCATTGCCTGCTCACTCAGTGTCGGCCCAATACCAGCCCGGCCCACTTACCATTTCGTCCTCACTATCCTCATCGTCCACATCGCGAAGCGGCCGAAGCTGTTCGCTGGCGGGAGCACCGCCATCGTCTGCACCAAGATATTCACCTCCATCGCCAGGAGGGATAAGAATGCCACCGTGATGTCCTTCTGTCCTCATCCTCTCATTCGCTCGCCCGCACTCTCTCTTATCCTCTCTTTTCCGCAGACGGCCGAAACCCTAGCCAGCCAGAGCCGACCACCGTCATCTATAGAGGTCGTCTCGGAGACCGTGGAGTGGTCGAGAAGAAGCGGCTCACTGTCCTTGTCACTTGAGGGGTAGCAGTGAAGCAAGGGTCGCTCAGAGTCATGGTGATTTCGCTGTTCCCTTTCGCTGGTGATCGCTAGAGTCCGCGAGGATTAGGCTGTACCGGAGCGCCATCATCATCAACAACCACCGCAACAGTATCAGGATGAGATACCGGTCCCTAACGACCTCTCAAATCTCTTCCCCTCTCTGCAACGTCACCGCACAATGTCCCACCATCGGCCACCGCAAAAGCTCGTCGCTGGTGCACCTCGAGTGATCATTTCGGAGCAGCGCTGCCACTATCTGGTTCACCGCAGACTCCTCTTTCCAACCAAACCAAGCCCAAGCCCGCTCGCGCAGCCGATCGATGGATTGATCATCGACCTGGGAGGATCATTGCCAGGTGATGTCAGCATGACATCATGTTGATGTCATAGTATCGTTTTAATTTATTGTTTTACAGTTTCTAGATATGACGTGGCATCGGTCCCACTCGTCAGCGACCCTGGCTAGAGTTGAGTGTGGTGTAGAAAGGAACTAGTTGAGTGCTGACGTCAGCACTGACGCGGAAAAACATTTAGTTATTTATTTTTTTAATTCCAGAAAATGAATAAATCTTGTTAAATCAATATCTTTTGTTTTATAGTTCGGAAAAATATGTATTATATATCAAAATGTTCAGAAAAATAAATTCTATATTCTAAACCTATTATTATATTTTATTTTTCAACTTACATAAAATATTAAGTATTAATTAGTAAATAACCTATTAGGACTAAATCTTAAATAAATATAATCGAATATTAAAAATTCTTAATAAAAAGTATAAGATATTGAAATTTTTTAGAACACAAAATATATATTTATAAACTTATTATATATATTTTTGTGACACCTAACTAAATATTATTATAAAATGATAAAACTTACAAAAATCATATTTTATTATTTAAAAATCACAAAAATACATATAATGTATCAAAATGATCACAAAAATATAGTCTACACATTAAAATATCCTCTTTCATAATTTAAGTAAAATAAAAGGTAAAGGTCTAATAAATCTTATTTAAACCCATTTCTTTTATTTTAATTCATTAAAAATATATAAATCTTTAGTGTTGCCTTTATCATTATTTGTTTAAAGTATAAAAGTGTAATAACAAGTTCAATTGATGTTAAAGTGAAGTAAAAATAGAGCTAATAATTTTAAGATGTATATCCTAAAATTAATATTAAGTGTATCTTAATTTTCTTAAAAAGATTTTCTCTTTTATAAAATCACCAAGATAATATCTACTAATTCTCTTACCAGCATCAGAATCCAATTAAATCCAAACAAAGTTCTTAAATATTTTAAGTAATGTATTTCTCGTTTTTCTAAAATATAAGCATTAATAAGAAAGTAATTCTATTCACTTATATAATCATCTAGCTCATATTTAAACCACTAGTATGGAAAACTACTTAAATTTAAACCAAGTTCTTAAGTAATTAAAGTAATGCCCATTTTGTATTTATGAAGTATAACCTAAAAAAACACCAATTCCATAAAAAGCAATGCTACTTGTATTCCACCTTTACGAATCATTAAGAAGTAAACCACCTGTAATATGATGCCATCCTCAAAATATATAAGTCTCCACTTGCTAGTGGAATAGCTATTCAAAGTGCTAATTGTTTTCTTTGTTAATACTCATAACTAGTAACAAAACATTAAAGTGTTAGCTTTAAGATGAAATGCTTTTACTTTGTAAATTAATCTTTTCCCTAAAAGTTATTCTTTTAAGAAACATTAAAAATAATCCTTAAGCATTTGTATAATGGCTCTAATTGATTAATATGCTTGCTTAAGAAATCTTTTAGATACCATGCCCCATCTAAGTGCTTTAGTATTGTATGATACTTGTTATATTTACATATTGTTTCACACACTCTCACAAGCCTTAACAAGAAGCACAAGTGTGAAGCTGGTATAAAAGTGGAACACATTCTAAATAAACCATCACAAGCTTCCAACCCAAGATCAGATACAATTATTCTGGGGATTTGCGTTTGTCTAAATTGCATTATATTACTTATGCATAATTGCATCTTGCTTCTTTAAACATTCGTCCTTACTAGACAAATGATGATGTTGATAGAATTTGGATCTTCTAGTGTCCCGAAGACCATGAGTGCATAATCTTGTAATCACAAAAGGCAAGTTCACACTTGCTCATGTCCTTTGATTATTTTCTATCAAATGCTTATAACTCAAATGTTGTCATCACCTGCATTTCAAAAAGGTCAGAAAACACTATTTTCATAATAATATGATTATGGATTATTTACCAAATGGTAATAATCTATTGATACAGTTCTAGTGGTAAAGGAACATAATATCTAGGACTTAATCAACCAATATCGCCAGTGATTCTAGCGCCGTATATTACGCGTTAACCATGCGATTTGGAATGGGATGGAGAAGTCGGCTATATTTTCTTCCTTTCACATGGACGGATGACCTTATCATGAAGCTATAGATTTCTCGTGGAGAATCCAGCACATGGGTGGGACCCCTCAGTGCCCCGCGATCTTGGTGTCTAGATTATATGTGCATAGCTATATTGGTGGAGGATGACCATAGCTAATGGTGGTTACCAGGCAGAGCTGCTTACAGAGTCTTCGAGAAGCTACCCGGACTTTACTTGTGGTAGAGCTCTTAGGGGATCGTGTCTTCATGCAGGGTCACGGAGAGGGCAATGATTGGCTTGGATGTTAGGTTGGGCCTCAAACCAAGGAAGTTTGAACGGGCATATACTCCTGGCCATGCAACAAAGCTTAAGGTCTCTAATGGGAAAAGTGACGCACCTCTACAGAGTGTAAGAACTGTGACATGTTACGCCATGTTCCGGGAAGGAGCTACAAAAGCGGCAGGAAAGGAACTCCATGAAAGTTCTGGTCAACCTGTGAAGGCTATCGGACATAGTTTTCAGAATAAAACCAACCTTTGAAGAAATGTTTACAAAAACCTGCATTCCTACGACCTATGGTTTGTGGCTATAGATACTGCATCAACCACTCCTTTTTAGTAAACTTGCTGAGTACGCTCGCTCAACCGTACCTTCTTAACCCTTGCTAGGATCTAACCCGTAGAAGACGCCATCAACATCAATTTCACTCAAGAAACCATCATCGGCAGCTCAAGTTCTTCAATAAAGTCAATGAAGTCAACATATACATCAACTGAAGCAAAGGCAAAGATCTTGATTAGATAGGAGTAGATTCTCTAGAAACAAAACCCACTTCTGTAGAGCAATGCAATAGCAGCATTTGCAAGCCCAATGGTGTAGATACTAGTCTTATTAGCCAGATAGTACTGAGTTATTATTTTTGGTTCTTCTTTGTAAGAAATCGATTTCTCTTTCTTTAACCTAGAATGTTCTCTGGATCTTTTGTAAAGAGTCAAGTTGTAATCTATAGTCATGTCTTGGACCTGCTGTGTTTCTGTTCTACCACTCTGAGGGTTGTAATACTAGTGAACAATGTTTTATTCATGTTATGTCAATGATTATAGTGTACTACATCATGCAGTGATATGTTGGGTCACCACACACGAGTCTAGTAAATTTCTTATCTACATTTACTAAGGGTGTGTGAAGTGTATAGAAGTAGCTAAGAAAACTGGAGACATGAGTCTAAGGAAAATACTTTTGCTCCAGTGTTTAGAATTGAAGTGGGTCCACATAGCCATGCTAAAAATAGACGGGTATCCACTCACTAGTGGGCCCTCCTGCCAATTTATTCTCTTATACATAAGTCAATCACTCGACTCACCTTGAAGAATCTTTTTGTTAGCACCACCCACTCCACCGTTTAGACCTATGTTTAAGACTTGATGTCATGCTTGCTCTGATGTCTGGGGCCTATGGGCTCACTACCATGGGATCTTGTTATTAGTGGTCCGGTTGTATCCTATAGTAGCCAACAAATGTGAGCTCTTCCTTCTCGATGAAGCCTTGACGCTCAGCTTTGAAGGATGGTTATGAGGGCAGTAGGAGGCGACATTTCCTGTCGATAGCGAGGGGCCTATGGTGACTTTGTCAAGCTCAAGCCCCACCAGACCAGTCTGAAGACACAAGCTTTCGGAGGCGCTCATAGGGGTAGGGTGTGCGTTCATGCGTTCATAGGGGTGAGTGTGTGTATGCATTTGTGAGCGTGTGCGTTTTGTAGTGGATTTTTGCAAAAAAAGGGGCCTTCTGTTTATATTAAGTTTTGCTCGGTTTTCCAAAAGTATTTGTAATGGTCACTGGTGTCTAGGGTCTATGGGCTCACTACCGTGGGGCCCCATTATTAGTTGTTTAGTTATATCCCATAGCAGCCAGCGAATGTGAGCTCCGATTCTCCTAGCTCTTCCTTCTCCACGAAGCCTCGACGCTCGTCTTTGAAGGATTGTTATGAGGGCAGTGAGAGACAGTGTTCCCGTCGATATATAACGAGGTGCCTATGGTGACTTCGTCAAGCTCAAGCCCCGCCGGACCAGCCTGAAGATCCAGTCTTTCTGAAGTGCTCATAGGTGTAGGGTGTGCGTACCTGTATTCAAAGGGGTGAGTGTGTGTATGCATTTGTGAGTGTCTCCGTTTTGTAGTTGGTTTTTGCAAAAAGAGGGGGGCCTTTGGTGTATTTATTTATTTATTGAGTTTTGATTTGTTTTCCAAAAGTACATGTAATTCAAGTCAAACTAGGTCACTGATGTTTGGGAGCCCACGAGCTCTCTAATAGGGGCCCCAGTTATCACTGGTCCAGTTAAATCCAATAGTAGCCAGCGAATGTGAGCACTGTCTCCCCTACCTCTTCCTTCTCCACAAAGCCTCTGCGCTAGGCTTTGAAGGCACGCTCGCTTTCTGAGCAATGTTAGCAGATTCAGTCATGCCGGTTCGGCGAACGACGAGGGATATTGATGCACAAGGCGACCAGGTTAGGGTAAGTATGTCAGAGTTCACAGTCTTGGTTTATTTTCTCGAATTCACCTTATGGGTTCTCTCCTTTTGGGGGTTTTCTCTATTCTGCCCGTCTTGATCGACAATGTTTCCTGGGTTCAGATACCGACATGGATGGTAGACGTGGAGTGGTACGACATCATTACCAATACGGATATCTGGCTCTGGTGCGACTGTGCCCTGGCGTCCCGTCACTGCATTACGTTCGAGGGGACAAACTTCAGCCCTAGGTTCTTGGGTTGCAACTACGAATCCGAGTGTTTCACGTTCATCCACTGGGTCGGTCTACACATTCACTTTTGCTACAGCACGCAATGATGTCAGTGTGGTTACAGCTCGAGATCCACGATGAGCTCGAAGAGGAGGAGCAGGAGCGTCATCAGATGCATGTTGAGGAGATGGTTGCAGAGTTAGTGGATGTCTCCAACTCACAGCACTAGGTCATAAATAGGATAAATGCTCTTAGATTTGGGTAATTAGAGCTGGACATTAGGTCCTTAACCAAGTAAGGTCTGCAATCTAGATATTTAGCATGCTCATGATGCTTTTGGTGGGTAGCTGTAGATTCCACTAATAATTAATGTCAACACCCGGATTTTTTATCCCAGATGCCTATTATGCCATACATCGCAATCCCAGGATTACCATTTTTGCGAGACATAACAGAATTGGTACCATAGTACATCATCCATTACAAACCATAATAAAGGTCTTACAAATAAAGGATCTCATGATCCAGTCTTAATACAATCAAAGCAGCGGAAAATAAACGTAGTCGGGCTCCATCTTCAGGGTCACAAGCAATGCTGACGATGGGAGATGATCCTAGTTGTCATAGACCTCCTCTTGTCCATCATCCTGGTAGTCCTCCTCATAGTCTGGCCATGGGAATAGCCAGGGACAAAGACATGAGTACTCTTTAAGTACTCGCAAACTATCACTAACAAGTAAGGTAGTTCTAGTAGGAATCTTAAGCTCTAGGTTTATTTGCAAAAGGCCAGGTTTATTTCTAACTGAGTTTAGAAGTAAAGAAAACTAATTTAATGTTCTACATCACCTAAATGGGAAACTAGTTTTCATGTCCACACTCCTCTATGGTCAAGTCAAAGTCATAGTTCAATTCATAAGTCATTTTTGAAAACATCTGACAACGGAACAGTATGGCCACTCCAACTGTCCATGACCGTGGACGCGGATATTCGAATAGTTTGACACTCTCCAGAGGTGGTAAACTTTCACCACAAAATTCGATACATCCGTCAGGGATAACCCTGAATCAATCATACTTAGTATGCAGATAATCAATCATAACCTTTCAATTACACACTCTAGTATAGGCACCTCCCCTATGAGCTTGGCCTCCCAGCCATGGCCATCTGCCATCCTGGGCACTGCATAGGTGGACATTCACATGAGGTAGCCTCAACTCAACCTCTCCCATACTAAGGCATATAAACTTCCAGTTAAGCCCTACCCAATTTAGGTATTGTGGTTGTACGGTAAAATTGGAATGGTATCGCATCTGAACCCAACCATCAGCTTTTATAAAAGGGCCAAGGCTCATGCCTCAACATTTTCATCATCAATCATTGTGTTTCTCAACACATGTCAAAACATTTCAATAGAATGAATCATCATTCCAAGGTTTTCATAATCCTTTTCACCAAGTATTCCCATCTAAAGTGATCAACTTTTATGCTTAGCACTAGCGACTAAAATTGAGGGTATTCACTAATGAGGGGTGCTAATCAAGTGTAACGATCCAATTCTAGTTTTATGCTTTTTAATGGCATCTAAGTATAACTACTTAGGCCTAGTTTTATACTCTTTATTGTATCTATCCTATTTCTCCAATACTCACAAATCACTAACTAAAGATAAAGAACTTTGGTAAAAGTAAAAGAATAAAGCTTGCAAGTAAAACTTGGGATTGGTATACTCAAAGTTTCATAACCAAGTATGCCTAATGCATCTTTCATAGGGTATAAAGTTAGAAAGTGTTAACTTGCTTAGTTCACTTGTAGTGCTAGGCTTGCCTTGAGTAGTGTAGTGGTTGAAGTTGTCTTCTTCTTCTTCGTAGTACTCCTCCTCCTCGTATCCGGATCAGTACTAGCGTCTATAAATGAATATGCGGTACACCATCACCAAAAAATAATTAAATACTTCTATTTAGCGCACAAAGGTTCATACTAGATGATCTAGCATCATCACAAACATCACATGAAATAAAGGCCTAGTCTTGTTTATCTTATTTTAGAAAAGTAATTTCTACTCATTGAAAATTCTTCAGATTTAATATTCTCCAATTAAATTATGGGATCATGTGGACACATGTCATCACCACATATTCTAATACTTGGGAATGCGATTCAAAGTGTTGGTCATATTTTATAAAGTTTAAAATAACTTTTTAATACAATTAAAGTGACTAGAAATGCCCATATAGCATTCTTTTAGTACTAGTCCAAAATCACTGCATGTAAACCTAAATATGTTTACATATTCAGATAGATCTTGTAAAATGTGATTTTTGAGAGTTGGAAACAACTCAAAAGCATTTATAGTTGATTTTTGAAAAATGTTTGATGTTGGAAAAGTCTCTGTCTTGTTATTTTTACTATAGGTGATCTATAATTTCAAATGGTTTGAATCCAATACGCTTGTATAGATAATTTGAATACTTTTCTAACAAAATTGGAATCATGCAATTTGGTTTAGTGAATCTCTTTGAATTGATTTTTGAACTTACTAACAGAATCTGGTTTTCACTAAATTAGAAAAATCCTATTTGAATCACTAGGCTCTGCGCGGCAAAGTAAATGGGCCGGCTCAACTGCACTGCGCTGGCGCAACGGTCTGCTAACAGGGGGGTCCCACTAGTCAGTGACTTATCTAACCCGAAATGGTACGTTTCAATCTAGGCCATGCGATTAGACTAGGATCTAACAGCTGACATGCATCATCTACGATGAACAATTCTGGCGAGACTGAACCCTAACAGTGACGGTGGGGGTACGTGGGGGCTCACCAGGGCTCCAGCTAGGGCCGGCTATGGGGGCGAACGACGTTGTAGACGACAGCGGTTCGAACGGTGGTCGCGGCGGCTCCTAGGGCGGTTCCAATCAACGGCGCCCTTCCTTCACTACAGCGGCAGGCTCCGGCTAAATTCTGGTGATGTGGTGCTCGCCTTGCTCCAGGGAGAGGTGTGGGAGGTTCTATGAGGAGTGGGGAGTGAGATGGTGGGGTGAATTGAGGAGAAGGTGGCCTCTATTCATACATCGGCGAGAGGGACAGAGCGGGATGCCTCAGGCTCGTCGGTGACCGTGATATAGCGGGCTAGCGTCATGGCTGGGGGTAGGGGGTGACGCGGTGCTTCCTAGCGGTCATCACACGCTTAATAGCGCGGCACGGGGCGATCGAGATTGGTCGGGAATGAGGCGGCGTTTGAGACGGCACACAGTGGCTACGGGTCGTGCGGCGACGAACAGGCATGTCTAGGAGGTAGCTAGGGTCATGGGATTGTGTGCACACATGGAGAGGGCGGGGCACGACGTGTGTGCGCTGGTCAGCTGCGGCGCTCTGGCGCGCTCTCGGCATGGCGGCAGAGAAATGGCGCGGCGGTTTTCAGGTGGTCCACAGCTTGCCTGTGATCGAGGGTTGGATAGGGGGGTGGCGGTGGACGGTCGCCTGTCCCCTAGGCATCGAGGGAGAGGACGGTGTTGGCTGTGGCGAGCTGTCCATGGTTGGGCTGTGCGGTGAGCTTCGGGCGGCGCTGTACTGGCGCAAGGGCAAAGGGGGGATGCGTGTCTTGCGCTGCTGGGTGTTGGGGGAGACCAGGGGAGTGAAGAGGGGACAGTGGGGTGAGTGATCACTGCTCAAAACAATCGAAGTTAGGCAAGGTTTAATCTGTGTCTTCCAGGTGCTCGACCAAATGGCCACATGAATTCAAATTTGAAATTTTTGAATGAATTTTGGTGAGTGATCTAATCTTATGCTTGGTAGTCTCTGGTTGCTTGTATTTGCCAAGGTGAATTGATTTGAGTGGGTTTTGCAAAATGGTGATCTTAGTACATACACTTGAATCAATTTTGAATTGTCCTTTAAATAGATTTGAAAATAGTTTCTGTGAGTTTGTAAAGTGGGCTTGGATTCACTTTTACTTGGTCTAGCAAGGGGTGAAAAGAATTGGAACAGTTTCTATTGGAAATCTTTTACTAGGAACACTGAAAGTGGTCTAGTGGTTAATTTTGGTCAAAATGACCATTTGATCATATGGTTCTTATTTGAATTTATTTTCTTTTGATTTGGTTTGTAATTGGCCTAGATGATGTAGTATTTATTTTTAAACCATTCCTTATCCTTTGTAGCAATCAAACATGGTAATTGCACTCATTCATACACTAATGCAAATCACACATACACTCATATTCAATTTAATAATAAAAGTTTTTTTAACCCTAAACTTGGGTGAGTAGAACTTGATAATCTTGATTAACATTTTTGGGGTGTTACAATTAAGTAATCCCCTTTTGTTTACTAGTACTCACCATCTCATAGTACTGCCACGTTAAATTACACTAGGTTAATTAAGATGGGAGTACTTGACAGTCTGCTTACAGCCTGTCTAGAGTTTGTGGTTACTACTAATTGATCTGGTTTATATGTTACTACTATCTCTATCTATATATGAGTATCGCTACATTTTTTGCACATTTGTGCACCTTCCCCATCGTGCACCTTCTTTACCCAGCAGTATCCACCTTTCCGTTGCATCAGCGCAATCTACGGTGAGTCCGCAACCATCTGGATAGTTTAGGTGATTGCTATTTGAAATAGTAGATCTATATGCCATATTAGGAAGCTGGGATCACCATAGATGTAGCCATGGAATTAGGTATAAGATCCACTGAAAATAGGTAAGTATATGCTGCCAAGAAGAGTCTTATGAGGATGGGAAACTTTCCCCTAGCTTTATTTCACAGAATGGTCCTCTGATGAACAATGCAGAGGTAATTTGCTGCATATCATTCATAAACAAATTGTTGTTTGTTGGTGTCCTACATTGCTGAGTTCTTTAAATTATATTTTTCGGCAAAGGGGAACACACCTAATCCTTGGCATCAGATTAATGCACGTATCCTTCTTTGCATTGCGAAGTTGATGTGTTCTTTCCTAAAATTTACTAGTTTTGCTACATTTCATTTAGCATCATGCGCATGTCCCACCCATGGAGGAGGACTTGTCGAGCGACGAGTGTTTTTATGTATACTGCTGCTTTGCTAAAATTTTACTAACCTATGCTTTGTCTCGGAAAACAATTTTTTCGATAAAGGGCGCTTTATTACTTAAAATGTCTCCTAAAATATATTGATCATTTTTGTTGCATCATGATTTGTAGAAACAAAGTCATTTTGATCTCTTGCCACTTACTAAGGCTAGGACTGCTCATGTGCCAACAAAGAAGGCAAACCGTAAAGTACTGCCCTTTTCATGTCGGTTCTGTTTCCCATGTTTGGGAAATATGACTCTATGGTTATTTGTCATTTGCGGTACCACTGTGGAGCTTGCACGATGTGCAGATGAATTTGGATTATTATTTTTGAAACGAGAATTTGGATTAATTTTTTTGAAATGAGAATCTAGTTTAATTTTGGATTTGTTACCTGTAGTTTCCACCTTATTCATATCACTCGTGGCGTAATGGTGCTGGTCACTACAAGGATATGACATTTTACCATCTCTGAGAGAAATACAAAGCTCATAGACACATGATTTCATGCCTTCAAGAGAAAGAGAAACACTAGGACCAACATATTAGGCACCTAAAAGTAGTAGTGCCCACATCCACTAAGAAGATAGTTGATGTGACTGTGGGATGGAATACATCAATTTCAATTGCTCATGATGTTGCGATTGATTTTCAAAAGTTTGTGGCTCACAACTTAGCTCCCGAGTCGCCTGATGTGTATGGTGACGAGTTGATTGGCCAGGCGTACGACCGGATCTTAGAACATGTGGGAATTCAAACTAACAATCTTTTCAATTCGGCTCTAGAAGCAAATTAGACTAATAGAAATTCGAGATTCTCCATGCCCATACAGTCCTTATCCTACAAAAGATGAGGAAATATGTAAACCATATTGACCGCTCTACTTTCATTTTGAAGGGTTTTGGGTCTCTTGGGAGGATGATTGTTTGTTAAGTCAGGTACTAAAACTATTTCTATGCTATGCTGGTGTGTGGCATTGACTAATCTATATATTTGATGTACTATTATGACAAATATATTGGATCCGGCTTTATGTGACAATACTTGGCAACAACAGTCATCTTATTCGAACTTACGATTGTTTTTTATCTTTCAATTTTTTCCTTCTGAGATATGTTAATGATGATGTTAATGCCTGTTGCCAGTGATTTGTAAGCATGTATCTGGTAGTAAACCAAAACTTGTAGTTGTAGATTGTGGAATTTTAGGTCGATGTTTGAACTCTAGATCTTGATGTCATAGAATGGGCAAGCTTCTACCACCTGGAATATTTTATACCGAGCAATTCATTGAATCACACAAATAAGTGCACAAACTTTATGTCTATAGGTATAAAACTGAGCAACGCAAGTGCACAAACTTATACCAGTCGTGTGGTTTCTACTATTAATACAGCAGGGGTGTCCCCTGAAAAAAGCGGGGTTTGCAAAAAACATATAGCGGGGCGAAAGTTAGTTTCAAGTTCGAGGAAGCTTAGTCGTGCGCCCCTGGACCATATTGTCATCTTCTCCACCTGGCCGCCCTCCCTTGATCGAACCATCCCCGCCACTCCACCATTGAAAACCACCACACCTTCGTTCGCTCATACATACGTCCCCAACCTCCAGCGATTATGGGCTTTCTGATGGATATAATACATTTATTTTGGGAATTCTGAACTAAATAAGTTTGTGGCATTTCCAGGAAATGAAATCGACATTGACATATGCTTTTTCTACGTCGGTGGATGCTTGTAAAGCAGAGGTGGATGCTGAAGCAGCACTAGTGGATACATGTGAAGCGGATGCAGAGGCTGATGCTTATACCGCATTGGAGTCTTGGGCAGTGTTGAGTGATTCTTGGAAAGAGGTAGAGGCATAGTTGAAATCCTTGTCGGCTGCTACTAGAACAAATTAGGGTATGTTGGGTGCCGCTGCAAAAGCGACGGCTGCGTGGTATGCTAGGAATGTGTTAGCTCGTGGTCATGCTTCTTTAGCGTCAGCGGCTGTTGCTCATCATTCATCAGCGGCGCCTGCTCCATCTGCTCACCACTCATCAACCCCATTATAAGTTTTGTGTTGGATGTTGTCTCCCTGACTCCCTCCCTCTTTTGTGTATTCTGCTCTAGGGTTTTTTCTGGACGTAGTGGATATTAGTTTAAACTACTAGTACTAGGAACATAAAAAGCTATTTAATGACAAACTAGTGATCCGCATGGGATGAAACTTTCAAAGGATTCAAACCTAGGCACCGAAGATTTACTAAAGTTTTGTCAATTTTTTCAAATAGTTTTACTTTGTAGTTCAGAATCTGAGCTACTGTCATACGTTGGATATAAGATGGACGGTGTATCTTGGGGCAAGTCACTGTGAGACTTGGGTTCACCAAGTCACTGAGGATGCATCCGATTTTTCTCCCCTTTTTTTATGATAAAACGAGAAAATTTAGGTGGGGGCCTTTCTGTCCTCCCCGGTGACCTCTAAAAAATGTTCTTCATTCCCTTTGCCTAGTCCCGACATGGTGAAGCATTTAGTGGTGCTTTCGTACTACTCTAGTTGATTCCCTGTGCTATTTTGGTTATTTTGTTGATAGACTCTGCTTTTTAGTTAGTTTTTTGGATGCGCCAGTTTCGGAAATTTTGATGATAAATTTTCCTATGAAATTATATGATGCATTGTCGTGATTACTTAATTTTTTTTGGGTTGTGCATTGTGCACTGTGCTGTTTACTTAATTCTGATGATGCACTTGTGCTATTTGCATCATTCTACCAGCTTCAGTGGAAGAACATATGCAAGTATCAACGAATTGTCAGGCGATGTATTTGGTCAGATTCTTGTTAGGCTTGCTCTGTACCCATCCTGCATACTGAGGGCATTAGTCACCCAAAAATGTCAGATGGACTTCATGGGAAGCAACGATTTCAAAAAGCTAACCCTGTCACACAATAGAGGAATGTCGTTACTTGCATTTTCACCAACAGCTCCAAGGATGCTCGATACTTAATAGATCGTAATCTTGACCAATCTATCTCCTAGAAGCTGAATAGTCTGGTGGAACTATATAAAGCCTACAAACCATATGTACTCGGATGTCGCAATGGTAGGGTGCTACTTCATTATCCGCAAGGGTCTAACATGATAAAGGCCAAGGATCCAATTAGTGGAAGTGAAATAGTGATACCATAACCACCAATTTGGTGGAGAAGTTAGTATGATAGCGACACAATTCTCTATTCGAGAAACCATGGGAAATTGTCTTCACACTGTTGCAGAAATTTCTGGGTTGTTTGGATATTAACCAATGGTAACCAAGCACTAGTCCAGAGGTACTCATCAGAGTAAGGGAAATGGGAGGACTGGATTCAATCTGCTGAGATGCTGGCTAAGATTGATCGCATGCCATCAACTCTCATAGGGGGGCATTTTGTACTGGCCAACAATGAACTCCAGATATATAATTGCCTTCGACAACGTGACAACAAAACTGTGTTATATTGAGTGCCCACATGAGACACATGATATTTCCAGACACAATTTTGTCATCACTAAGGGGCATAATGTAGATGTTGCCCTTGTGGTTATAAGGGGCTTCACTCTAAACACATGGAAACTTGGGTGCCTCATATAAAGGTTGAGTTGCATACTATCCTTGGCCTTGAGAAATCATGGGCATATGGTGGGAAAGATGTAGTAAGGTTACTCTACACATTTGAGGATAGAGAAATGGTGGTTATATGGGTGAAGGAGGGAGTATTCGAATTAGATCTCACTAGAATGTAGTCTAAGAAGTTTAGATCTCGTAAACGTTGGTGTACTTTGCATCACTACATAATAACACCTGGTTAGTGCAGTCATTCATGTGCAACCCTTGCATTTTTGTACACCTATAATTTTGCTGATCATTTTGTTCATTTGCTGCAGCATCCGACGTGATTCAGAGTGCTAAATCAAAGAATGAAAGGAATTCATGTCAGCAACCCAGCTGATTCAGACTGCAACACAAAGGAGATGAAAATAACACTCAGATGGATAAGCAAGGCTTGTTTGGGAAAGCATGTGTTAGGCCAGGTTGTGTTATTTGGAGTTGTAGACTCATATTTGTTTGTTTTGGTAACTGGTGGAATTGTGGCGGCACCTTTGTTTGTGCTGCAGTCACAGTGGCAGGGGCTTGAATGTTAGAGCTCTCTATTTGTTTTGGGGGCCTATGCGTGTCTGATGAAACAATGTTTTATGTGACGAAATGTTGTTCTCTATATAGTAGTGTATGCATGATGAAATCTTGTTTTATGTGATCGACATATACTTGTAGCTGGTGTTTGTGTTTTGATAGTATGTAGTAGTAGGAGTATTTGTTTTGCAGCAGGAATTTTATTTTATCTGAATGAGGACTACCATTTAGTTAGTGCTTCCTGTAGAAGAGTCTGTGCCGACACCTAAATAATTAGTAGACCTTGGTTGCACATCATTTTCACATGTGCTGTGATAAACGGAACTACATTCTTGAATCAGAGCTACTTCAGACACTTGTTTGTTGTTATGCTAAACAAATATTCTTCTATTGAAGATATGCATTTTCATACGCGTGGTAGATAATCACTCTCCCCGACTTGGATCCCTAAAATAGAGGGAGAACAACCTATATTTTTTAATTATTGTTTGGACAATCTCCAGATTCAAATCACTGTCGACGGCCAAAACCTACCGCCTACCCTGTTTGAATTGGAGGCATCAGTTGATGTGACTCTCACCTTAAAATCCTGACTAGATGGTGTTCGGTCTACGAAACTTTTTTTCTAGTATTAAAACTTGGCCGGCAGCTGATGCATGTAAAATGCATCCATGAACTATGCACTTTATTACTTGATATTACAACATATTTGCATCATATATAGGGTATATTCATGTTTTATAATGATATTTGGGAATAATTCACACTTTCCATATTGTTTTGGAATTAAGCCTGTAGAGGCAGAAACCCCTATTTCAGTGTTTTTGACTTTCAAGTACCCAAACGATGTGCAAATGACCTAAAACTTCACAGGACCTAGTATTTATCAAAACCAAGAACAATGGGCCAAAGATCCGCGAGAAAATAAGACCGAGGAGGGAACGAGCTAACCAGCTGCGACCCACCCCCGGTTGCAACTAATGTGCTCGTTTGCTCCTCGATTCTCCAATGTCGTCGATTCTTTCTCCCAAGCGAAGGTTCTGATCTAAAACCACGTATAAAAAAGATCTCCTGAAGATTCTACGAAAGTAGCGCCGCAGGAGATAGAAACATGAAATAGAGAGGCAGGAGGCAGAAGATTGGAGGGGGAAAACTCCAGCAGGACGCTGCCGGTGTGATCTCCACCTCCTCCAACGACTCCAGCACCTTCACCATGATGAAGGGGGAGTAGTCCACCCCTGGACTACGGGTTTGTGGCAGTAGCTATTGTAAATCTCTCTCATGATCTCGATTGTATTAGAACCGTATGAGCTGCATAACATGATTATGGTCATATTTGTATTACCTATGTGGTTGATCTTTATATAGTTGATATTTGAGATTGCAATTGTTCAGTATTGGAAATATATGAATAAATGCATATCATGTACCCCGTTCTAGTTTACTTGTTCTGATCAAACTTTTATATGGGAGCATGTGTGGGGGAACGTGTGCATTAGTTGGAGCAACGGGGGTGATCTTCCAGGTAGGATAGTAAAACTTGCGAATCACTTGGGTGTTTACCTTACTTTGTTGCCTCATGATACGTTGCTAACATATCTATAATTTTTGATGTTCCATGCTTGGTTTATATCTACTTTCTTATGTTTTGTCCACACTTTGGAGTAATTTTATACACTTTCTTGGACTAACCTATTAACAAGATGCCACAGTGCCAGCTGCCTGTTTCTGCTGTTTTTGGTTCTAGGAAAGTCAGAAAATGAATATTCTCGGAATTGGACGGGACAAAAGCCAAAGTCAATATTTCACTGAGGGGGACACGGAGCTAGAAGACAAGACGGAGAGGGGCCAGAGGCCGGCCACACAACCTGGTCGCGCAGCCAGGCCTGGCCCGTGCCAGGGGGTGGTGTGGCCGCCTAGGGCACCCCCTGGCCTCCCCTTTCGCCTATATATTGCCTCCGATACAGAAACCCTAAGTACTAGATTAAAATTCCACGAAAGAGTCTTTAGCCGCCGTCGTCTCCATCCCTAGATCGGGAGGGATCTGAAGCTCTTCCTGGCACCCTACCGGAGGGGAGAATTCACCCTGGAGGCCTTCTTCATCACCATGCAAGCCTCAGGTGTGATGCGTGAGTAGTTCATCCGTGGATTATGGGTCCATGTAGTAGCTAGATGGTTGGTTCTTCTCCTTTGTGCTATCATGTTTAGATCTTGTGAGCTCTGTTCATGATCAAGCTCATCTATTTGTAATACTACATGTTGGGTTTGCGGGGATCCGATGGATATTGAGATGCTATTTCAGATTGATTATTGATTCTGTCATGTCTTTGTTATGTGTGATCTTGCATGCTTTCCGTTGTTAGTAGCTATCTTGGCCGAGTAGATGCTAGCAACTCCAAGAGGGAGTATTTATGTTCGATAGTGGGTTCATGCCTCTAGTAATCTGGGGAAGTGACAGAAATCTCTAAGATACTAGATGTGTTGTTGCTACTAGGGAGAAAACATCAATCCTTTGTTCATAGAACAATCGTATTGTTTACTTTACACGCAATGCTTAATGCAATTATCTGTTGCTTGCAACTTAATACTAGAGGGGGGGTCCGATGATAACCTGAAGGTGGATTATTAGTCACAGATGTAGTTGGATTACGGTCTATGTATAATGTTGTAATGCCCAATCGAATCTCAAAGGAGTCAAGATGATTAGTATATGCATGTATGCTTTCTCGATGTTTGTGAATTGCCCCACTGTAATTTGTTCACCCAACATTTTATCTACCTTAAGGAGAATCACCACTAGTGAACTATGGACCCCGGTCATTTCTTTTATCATCAATCTACAATTGTTTACTGTTTTCTTTTTACTTTCTGCAAGCTATTACTTTCTTCCACACAATACGTTTAATCCTTTGTTTTCAGCAAAATCGGTGAGATTAACAACCTCACTGTAAGTTGGGGGCAAAGTTCTGTGGTTGTGTTGTGCAGGATTCCAAGTTGGAAACAACACCTAGGAGGTATTTCCTTGCTCCTACTGGTTCGGTAACCTTGGTTTCATAACTGCGGGAAAACTTGCTGCTGTGCTCATCATACCTTCATCTTGGGGTTCCCCAACGAGCTCGATATATTTTGGGCCAACAAGCATATTTTTTCTAACACCGTTGCCAGGGAGACAAGGACATCTTCACAAGGGGAGTCCCTCATAACCAATCTCTTTACTTTGTTGTTTTTTTTTCTTAGTTTATTTCTTCTTTGTTTGATTGTTTCTTTATCAAAAACACACACAAAATTAGTTGTACTAGTTTGCTTCTTTATATTAGTTGTACCAGCTTCCTATCTTAAGTTGCTATTATGTCTAGCATTGCTCCAATCACTCTGTCACCTAAGGAGATGATTTTTACTTTCAAACAAGGAATTGAAGAAAGTTTCAAAGAAGCTTTGTCTAGAATCTCTGATTTACATGAAAAAACTGAACCTAAAATGACTCAAAGCTTGTTTCTTAGCAGTTTTTACTTTGGGACTGCTCTTTGCTATAGATTTGCTTTGGATGCTGTAGTAGGAGGAAATTTCCTCCAATGCAATGAGGATGAAGCTTTTAATGCCATAAAGAAGTTGGTCTTAACTTACAACTTTCCTAGCAAATCTGATTCTTCCTTTATAAACATATTTGCTAGATTGAACACTCTTGAGACCCACACTGCTAGTTTAAAAGATTACTATAACACGCTTAGAGAGCATCATGATTATGTTCCAATAAATTCGGAACCCTCAAAATGGCCTCCTATAGTAAAGATTGTTATAAATAATGAAACTTTTCATGCTCGTTGTGATATCATGTCTGAATTATGTCTTATGCCTAAATATATCTATGAATCTTTGAATCTTTGGGGACTTTCTAAAGGAGAGGAGAAATATTTCTTGCTAATAATGCCACAATATTACCCATTGGGGTAGCTAAAGGAGTGTTTACAAAGATCCTAGGGAAAATGGTTTCTACTGATTATCTTGTTATTGAATGTTTAGGAAAAGGACAAATTACACTTGGAAGATCCCTATTAAAACTCCTTGGAGCAATAATAGATGTGGAAAAGGGCACCATGCATTTTGCTTCTCCGCCAAACAATCATATGTTCCCCAAGGATAAGAATAAAAGTAAGAGAGGTAAGGCAAGAAATTTCGTTTTAATGCTTCCCCAAAGAGGGCGCTGGAACATCATGTCTCCTCCAATGTAGCTGTCACTCCGGGAAGATGCAGGTGATAGATTGAGAAAGAAAATTGAGGACTCTACTATCAACTCGATTGTCAACTGAAATACCAAATTTTCTTTCCCTTGAGTTGATAATATGTAATAATTTTAAGAAGTTTGCAGCTGATGTAATATCTAGATAACTCGCATAGTCCATGTAGGCATTTAGTTAACACCATCCACACATGGAGGTAGGCGGTACCATAATTACGCTAGCCAGGTCCATTAGGGAACAATATCGGGCTTTGTTATTGGTCCGTCTTGTATTCGGCCGATGATGAACAATAAAAGATGCTCACTAATTATACACCTTTTATGATATTGGCATGGGCTTAAGAAAGGCTGAAACTGTAAAAGACCGTAAACGTAATGGGTCGACCCACATGTGGAAACTAGTAACAGTAGCATGCCATAACAGTAACATGCTAGAACAGTAACATGCCAGACATCAGCATGCTAGACCAGAAACATGCCAAAATAGTAACAGGCCACAATAGTAAAAGGCAAGAAACTGTAAAAGGCCAGAACAGTAATATGCCAGAGGATTAATGGGCCAGAATAGTAGCATGCCACAACAGTAAAGGGCCACAATAGTAAAATACCAGAATAGTTAAAGGCCAGAATAGTAACGAGCCTGAACAGTAACAGTAACAGGCCAACAAAATTACTAGGACGGAACAGTACCAGACCAGAACAGTAACAGGTCGCCTATGGGCCTGAATTGTTGACGAACGAAACAATAAATGGCAAGAACAGTAACAGATCTTCTCAAAGAAGGGTCGTTGGTAGGCGGCCCACGACGGGCTGCAAGAACAGTGATGGGCTGACCTCATGCCTTAACAGTACCGGACTGACTTGGCGCAGGCTGCTAATGGGCCACACAGTGTTGGACCAATGTGGACCATCTGTAGGCTGAAACAGTATCGGGCTAGAACATTTGCGGGCCGCAACTCGCTGCATTAATGGGCCCATTTCAAGTAGTGTTGGACGAAACATTAACGGGTCATCTTCTTATTGGGCTCTCCTCACGGGCCAACCCACTTAATAATTAGCAAGCCTTGGCTGGGCTAGGCTTCTACCATGGTTTCTGTGAGAGTTAACGGCGGTAACCGGCCATTAACGGCGGCTGCCACGTGGCAGTTTGCATGACGTGAGCAGTCAACATGGCTGGCGAACAGATCTACGATGGAACAAGTTTTCGTGGCCGAAGGGTGCGATCCGCCATGGTTGGAAAAAAACCATGGTTGATTCAGGGCTTTTACCATGAAGGCCATCTATCACGGAAGACTTTTTAGCCACAAAAAATAGGGCTTCAACCATGAAAATCGTCCATTGTAAAAGTGAACTTTTCTTGTAGTGTGTACGAGGTCAGGATGTCGTCATTGGTCTCTTTTTGTGGTTTCTATAAGCTCACATTTTATTCTAATCCAAAGATTGTGGATCCACTGGCCGAAGCCATGCTGGATGCGCTCAATCATTACCAGTTGAAGCCGCGGACTTATTGTTAAGCTCCCCAATCGTTGGTCAGAGTTCCCCGTGGAGTTCCAATACTGGATCGACAACGACATCAATCCATTGTGAGATATCACATCTTAAAAGTCTCATGATGATTGTAATATGAATGTACTATGTAATTTTTAGTCCCTCTATTCTAATATTAATTACTTTATTTATGTTAGTGGAATATTCCCTACATAATCGGAGAGGTGGAATTTGCTAGAAAGATCCGTGAATTTTACATCTAGCTTGATGAGGGTGCACAGGCGAAAGCTTATTAAGAGGATCCACAAGCGATGGTGAAATGGGAGAAGCATTCCAGGCTAGAAAGCAAGCGCTACCCTGCCACGACTTGGACATGCTGAATCGTTCATACAGATCTTGTGGTGATTCTGACCTCTCTTTTCTCTCATGATGTTTGGAGTATATGATGGGACATGTAGTGGTTCCTAGCTAGTTTAAGGTACTACTATGAGCAATTTTACACTTCTACCGAGTATTTTGTATGGAGTTATGCAACTGCTAATATATTTTGTAATAATTCCTATGTATTGGAATTGTTCAGATCGAGTGCAGAATATTGGCTTGTGCTGCTGAATCATTCAAAAGCTACCAAATCTCTCGAATGTTCTGATGTTGATATTATTAAAGTATTTTGTGGAACTAAAACTGATGTACTGGTACTTGTTTTAATCAATGACAGTAGATGCAAGAAGAATGTATGCACAAAAAAGCAGACTTGATCGTCAGTTTTGCTTGCTCCAATGATTGAGTGTGTTTGGAGAAAAGGGCAAACTCATACTATGCCATGTTTTTGAGAGATGAAACAAGAATTGATTCTCTCTATACTACTATTGAATATTAGTGTCTGTATTGCTGAATCAGTCACTTTGAAGTGCTACTGAATATCAAGTGCTACTGAATATGAAATGTGAATCTGTGATATTTTCCTGTCTTATTATGTACTCCTTCTATTTTAAAATATAAGATGTTTTAGCTTTATGAAAAGAGTGTATCTAGACCTATTTTAGTATGTAGGTTCACTCCAAACCTACATACGAACGGAGTACTGATGAATCTTTCAAATGCTATTGAATCTGTCAAAAGTTATGTCCTTACTGCCTGACTTTTGCACTAGAGCTTCTGCCTCTCTGTCACCGGAACCGTTGCATGCCACACTTTTATGATTCTAAAAAATGTGAAATAAATCATTAACATAGATTATATTGTGCCTTGTGTATATTCAATTTTTTATCTCAAAATATGACACTGTTTGGCCTACACAAAATAACAAAATTTGTATACATAACACACGATACTATTAATTTAAATATTTTGTTTTTTACACAGGTCACATATGATCATATTTTGGGAGAAAATCTTATAAATGCACAAGATACAACATAACCAATGTTCATGATTTATCTCATACTTTTTGAGAACTTGAAAGTACGAAAAATAAAAAGGAGTGCGTGCACAACTGATGGCTCAAAATGTAGAGCTCGTTGGGAACCCCAAGAGGAAGGTATGATGAGCACAGCAACAAGTTTTCCCTCAGTATGAAACCAAGGTTATTGAACCAGTAGGAGCATGGAAACAACTCCAAGGTTGTTGCTAACAAATTGGAATCCTGCACAACACAACAACAGAACTTTGCCCCAACTTACAATGAGGTTGTCAATCTCACTGGTTTTGCTGAACACAAAGGATTAAACGTATAATGTGGAAGATAGTAATTGCTTGCAGAAAGTGAATAGTAAACAGTAAATAGTAGATGGAATATCAATGGTAAAAGCATGGACCGGGGTCCATAGTTCACTAGAGGTGATTCTCCTTAAGATAAATAACATGTTGGGTGAACAAATTACATCAGGGCAATTGACAGATTTGAGAAAGCATACAATGCATATACTAGACATCTTGACTCCTATGAGATTTGATTGGGCATTACAACATTATACATAGACCATAATCCAACTGCATCTATGACTAATAATCCACCTTCAAGTTATCATCTGAATCCCCTCCAGTATTAAGTTGCAAGCAACAGATAATTGCATTAAGCAAAGTGTGTAAAGTAAACAATACGATTGTCTATAAAGAAAGGATTGTTGCTTTCTCCCTAGTAGCAACAACACATCTAGTACCTTAGAGATTTCTGTCACTTCCCCAGATTACTAGAGGCATGAACCCACTATCGAGCATAAATACTCCCTCTTGGAGTTGCAAGTATCTACTTGGCCAAGATAGCTACAAACAACGGAGAGCATGCAAGATCACAAATAACATAGACATGATAGAATCAATAATCAATCTAAAATAGCATCTCAATATCCATTGGATCCCAAGTGGACACAACATGTAAGATTACAAATAGATGATCTTGATCATGAACGGAGCTCACAAGATCTAAACATGATAGCATAAAGGAGGAGAACCAACCATCTAGCTACTACATGGACTCGTAGTCCAAGGATGAACTAATCACACATCACACCAGAGGTAGGCATGGTGATGAAGAAGGCCTCCAGGGTGATCTCTCCCCTCCGGCAGGGTGCCGGGAAGAGCTTCAGATCCCTCCCGATCTATGGATAGAGATGACGGCGGCTACAGACTCTTTTGTGGAATTTTGATCGGGTACCTAGGGTTTTCACGGGAGGCTTTTATAGGCAAAGGGGTAAGGTCGATGGAGCACCAGGGGGCCCACACCCCCTAGTGGCGGGCTAGGGCTAGCCCCGCCACCATAGGGTGTGGCCGCCTCCTGGCCCCCCTTCGGCTGCCCTTCGGACTCCGTGTTCCTTCTGATAAAATATTGACTTGGGCTTTTGTCCGGTCCAATTCCAAGAATATTTCCTTACTAGCTTTTCGGAAACCAAAAACAGTAGAAAACAAGCAATTGGCACTGTGGCATCTTGTTTATAGGTTAGTTCCAGAAAATGTATAAAAATACCTCAAAGTGTGAACAAAACATAAGAAAGTAGATATAAAACAAGCATGGAACATCAAAAATTATAGATACGTTTACGACGTATCAACAACTAGTTTGTGGAATATACTTGACAGATTAAAAGTAGTTTGTGCAATATATTTATAAATCTGAGACATCAATTTTGAGACAGAGGGAGTATTATTTGGGTGCTTGCCAAATTCAAAATCTCTGTCAAGCGGCAAAATTTATCGTCTATGTTGTGTGAATCGTATGTATACCATTGTTCTGTGCAAAAATTTGGATATGGATGATCAGTTAATGTGACTCTTGGCCTTGAATTCCTGTATAGATAGCGTACGGTATACTACCTTTTTCTATTAGTAGATCGACGCTAGCCAAATTCAAAATCTCAATCGAGCGGCAAAATCACCCGCTGACCTTGTAGCATTTCCCGCTCCCCATTTCAAAAACATCGAGGCAAAATCTCCCACCGGGCAGTACAAATTTTCTATTATTATTAGATGGGCGCTAGCCAAATTCAAAATCTCAATCGAGCGGCACAATTTCACACTGACCTTGAAACATTTCGCGCCCCTCTGTTTCAAAAGCTTTTGACTTCAAAATTCCCATTCTACCCATTGTTCATATGGCAAATGGGTATGCTAAAGTTGGTAGTTTGGGGGCACAATTGTAATTATTTTTCTGTTCACCTCGATGGTCCCGATTTGAGCAGTTTTTCCCGCTGGCCCTCCCAAAAATCCCAAGCTCCTCTATCCCCTCCACGACCACCGGGCACACCGGCCGACGACAATTCCACGGTGACTTGAGCCACTTGAGCTGTGGTCTCGTGCACCACGGAGCCTCTTCACTAACACTCGCCCCACCGGGTCTCTCTACCACTTCACCTAGAGTTGCGGTCTCATTCACCACGCTGATGGCGTCATCGATTTCCCAAGATCCTCCACCGCCAAAAGCGACCCAACGATACCAGATCCACTTCACCGGTGTCCACCGGACGAGATATAGTTCAACAAGTTCCATGTCCGCTGCTCTAGACCAGCTGCACGGGCATCGTCGTTCACTGTAGCGGATCTGCCTTAGCGACTCTCTCGTCCACCACTCTCAAGTTGACATCGACTGCCCAAGGTCTACTTCCTCGACGCCAACAGCCACCGCAACGATGGCACCCTCGGTACCCTAGACGCCACCCGCACAGTACTGATGATGCTTAGACGCCTCTCCGACAAAAGGAAACCAAATCTCTAACACGTTTTTGTTTTGTCAGGTGTCAACACCTGGATTTTTAATCCCAGATGCCCGTTATGCCATACCTCGCAATCCCAGGATTACCATTTTTGTGAGACATAACGGATTGGATATCACAGTACATCATCCATTACAAACCATACATAAGATCTTACACAAATAAGGATCTCATGATCCAGTCTTAATACAACAAGCAGCGGAAATAAAATATAAGCGTAGCGGTGGGGTCCATCTTCAGGGGCACAGGCAATGCTGACGAAGGCAGATAGTCCTAGTTATCATGGCCATCTTGCTGGCCATCATCTTGATAGTCTCCTTCATAGTCTGGCCATGAGAATAGCCAGGGACAACAACCATGCGTACTCTTTAAGTACTCGCAAACTACCACTAACAATTAAGGTAGTTCTAAGTTAAAGTGCTAGGTCTAAGTTTAACTATAAAGTTAAGTTTGAAACCTAAGCTGAGTTCTGAAGCAAGGAAAGATAAAATAGAGTTCTAGAATCACTTAAGTGGGAAATCTATGGTCATAAACACAACCCTGTTGTGGTCAAGTCAAGATTCATCATTCATTTGATAAGTTGTTTGGAAAACATCTGACAACGAAACAGTATGGCCATTCCAACTTTCCATAACCACGGACGCGGCTATTCGAATAGTTTGACACTCTGCAGAGGTGGTACACTTTCACCACAAGATTCGATACATCTGTTAGGGATAACCCTGAATCATCATACTTAGTATGCAGATAATCAAACATAACCTTCCCTTTACACACCCTAGTATAAGCACCTCTCCTATGAGCATGGCCTCCCAACCATGACCATTAGTCATCTTGGGCACTGCATAGGTGGACAACATTGAGAGGTAGCCTCAGCTCAAACCTCTCCCGCAAGGGAACTAATACTAATGCATATAAATTTCCAGCTAAGCCTTACCCAATTTAGGTAGTGTGGTTGTACGGTAAATTTGGAATGGTATCGCATCCGAATCCAACCATCAGTTTTATAAAAGTTTTAAGGCTCATGCCTCATCATTTTCATCATCATAAACCATTTGTGTTTCTCAACACATGTCAAAACATCTCAATAGAATGACTCATCATTCCAAGGTTTTCACAATTCCTTTTCACCAAGTGTTCCCATCTAAAGTGACTCAAGTTTTTGATCTACTCTAAGCTACTAAGTTAAGAGTGTTCACTAAGGTGGAAAAGATAGGTTCAATCTCATGCCATAGAATGACCTCTACAAGGGTTCTACATAGGTCAAGTTTTATACTCTTTATGCTACCTTTAAAACAAATAAAGAACTTTGGGTAAAGTAAAGGAAGTAAAGCTTGAATTTTATAATTTGGTGTAAATACTAGTCAAAGTAGTGTAATCAAAGCATGCCTAAAGCATCTTTGCTAAACCATCTAGTTTAACCCTAGCTTGCTAAGTATTATACTTGCAAGTGTTAGCTTGCATTGTTAATGGTGGCTTGCCTTGTGCAGTTCAGTGGTTGAAGTTTTCTTCTTCTTCTTGGTAGAACTCCTCCTCCTCGAAAGCTTGGTCGGTACTATCGTCTATAAATACACACGGAGTACACAATCACCAAACAATACTTAACTAGTCTAATTAGCATTCTAAACACACATTTGATGATCTATTATCATCACAAGCATCACAAGTTTTATTTAATAGTTTCACTCCTTTTAATTTAGAAAAGTAATTTCTACTCATTGAAAAATAACTAAGATTTAATATTCACCACTTAAAGTATGGGATCATGTGGACACATGTCATCACTACATACTCTAACATGTGGGAAATGTGATTTAAGGGTTGGATCATAATTACTTTGGTTTAAGTTCATTATTTAAGGATTTAAAGTGACTAGAAATGCCTATATAGAATTATTTTGGTACTAGTCCAAAGTCACTGCATGTAAACCTTAACATTATTACATATTCAGATAGATATAGTGAAATGTGATTTTTGAGAATTGGAATCAACTCAAAAGCTATCTTGGTTGATTTTATAAAAATGTTAAATGGTGTAAAAGCTTCTGTTTTATTATTTTTACTAGGAGAGATCTATAACTCTAATTGAATTAAATCCAACGGGCTTAGATAGATCATTTCAATACCTTTCAGGAAAAATTGGTTTCATGCAATTTGGATTTGTCAAACTCTCTGAATTGATTTTCAAACCCAGAGACAGAACTAGGTTTAAACTAAAAAGAAAAAACCTAATTCAAACTAACTGGGTTGCGCGGGAAGCTCTAACGGGCCGGCCCAGTGTCACTCCGCAGCGCGGGGCTCAACTGATAGGGGGGTCCACAAGTTAGCGGCTCATAATGCGCGAAGCGGTACGTGGCGATGTGGGCCGTTAGATTAGAATAAGGATCAATGGGTGTGGCTTGTCGTCGACGACGGACCTGTCGCCGGCGAGCTTGAACCCTAGCGGCTCGGTGAGGGTGCATAGGGGGCGTACCAGGGCTCCAGCGATGATGGCGAGGCGGGCAAACGAACTGGTGATCGACGGCAAGCTCAGGGACGGTCGAGGAAGCTCCGGGGGTGGTCACAATCAGCTGCGCCCCTTCCTCCTCTGCTACGGGCTACTCCGGCCAAATTCCGACAAGCAAGTGCTCACGCTGCTCCGACTAGAGGTGGGGAATGGTCAGCGAGGTGAGGGGAGTGGAGTGGTGTGCTTCAAATGGCTGGGGTGCCCTCCTTTTATAGGCTTGATGGCGAGACCGATAGGGATGGGCAGGCGACGGTGAGGACATGGCTATTGGCGGCTAGCAGCATGGCTGAGTGTGGCGATCGACAGGCGGTCTCCTGGCGGTGCTCTAGGAAGTGAATGCGGGCGTAGGGGCGGTGGTATGCGGTCGGGGGTAGCTGGGGCTCTGAGCGGCAGAGGCGGCGGTGTCCACGGCGAGCGGTGGCTGTGGTGCTTTGAGCATGGCCTTGCACTGTGGCTAGGGACAAGGTGGTGAGGTGCTAAAGGCCTGGCTAGATCAAGAGGGGACAAGGGGATTAAATGGAGATCAAATGGGGGCAAAACCCTGTTCAAAACAGTGAGCTAGGATTAGGGTTTAGGGTCTAAATCATGCATGCCAAGTGTTTGATGAAATGGCCGCATGAGATGTATTTTTGAATTTTGAAAAGATTTTTGGTGGGTTTGCTAGGCATAAGCTTGAGACTCTATGGGTTCTTGGGTTTTGAAAATTGAGCTTGTTTGAGTGGTTTTCAAAATAGTGGGATCTTCCCATATGCAAAAGATTCCATTTTAAATTGTCCATTAAAATTAGTATTTGAAAGTTTTTAGCAGATCACAAAGTGGGCCTTGGTACCTCGTTATGTGTACTTGCAAGGGGTGCAAAGATCTTGAATTATTTCTATTGAGAAATGAGTGCTAGGAACACTCAAAGTAGGCATGATAGTTAATTTGGCCAAAATGACCATTCACTTCAATTATTCATTTTGATTTGTTTTTCTTTGGGAAAAGTTTGGGAATGATTTAGATGATGTTTATTTCACCTAAGAAACATTTTACAAGCAATGAATCACAGAACCATGGCAATTCAAATCAATCCCTAAATTAAATGCACATACACATGAATGCTTTAATTTTTAATTTGGAAAAGTTTTTGTTAACCCTAAATTTGATGATTTGGATCTTGATAAGCTTGGATTAAAGTTTTGGGATGTTACAAACCTTCCCCCCCTTAAACAAAATCTCGTCCCGAGATTTACAAAGAAAACTAGGAACTAAAGAGATTTGGGAACTCTGTCCTAATGAAATCTTCGCGCTCCCAAGTGGCTTCCTCCTCGGTATGGTTGCTTCACTGAATCTTGAGAAACTTGATGCTCCTGGTCCTGGTGGTTCTGTAGGCTTCTTCTAAGATACGGATGGGCACTTCCTGATAGGTCAGGTCATTGTTGATTTCCACAGCTCGGTGATCGATTCTTGAAAATTCAGTCTTCTCGGGCACTTCCAAGCATTTGCGAAGTAACGAGATATGGAACACATTGTGGATGGCTGACATCTCTTCAGGCAGTTCTAGTTGATACGATACTTCTCCTCGACGGTTCAGAATCTTGAAGGGCCTGATATATCTGGGGGCTAACTTTCCTTTCAGACTAAAGCGTTGAGTTCCCTTCAATGGCGAAACCTTGAGATATACAAAATCTCCGACATTGAAAGTCAGGTCTCTCCTTCTCTTGTCAGCATAACTCTTTTGTCTGGATTGGGCGGTCTTGAGGTGCTCATGGACCTTCTGAACTTTCTCTTCAGCTTCTCGGAGAATGTCAGGTCCAAAGATCTGACTCTCTCCTACTTGCGACCAATTCAAAGGGGTACGAGACTTTCTCCCGTATAGGAATTCAAATGGTGCCATCTGCAAACTAGCTTGATAACTGTTGTTATATGAGAATTCTACGAAAGGCAGGCAGTCTTCCCATTTTGATATGTATTCCAACACACAAGCTCTAAGCATATCCTCTAGGATCTGGTTGACTCTCTCAGTCTGTCCATCAGTTTGCGGGTGATAAGCGGTACTGAAGCTCAACTTGGTTCCTAATCCTTCCTGAACTTTCTACCAAAACCTTGAGGTAAACTGGGTTCCTCGATCTGATACGATGGACTTGGGGGTTCCATGTAGACTAACAATTCTAGCAATATATAGTGCTGCTAGCTTTGCACTCTGGTAGGTAGTCTTGACAGGTATAAAGTGGGCTACCTTGGACAATCTATCAACTATGACCCAGATTGAGTCATTTCCCCTACTAGAAGTAGGTAAACCGGTGATAAAGTCCATTCCTACGGAATCCCATTTCCATTCCGGAATCTGCAATGGTTGCAACAGTCCTGCAGGTCTCTGATACTCTACTTTGACTCTTTGACAGATGTCACATTTGGTGATGTAGCTTTCGATTTCTCTCTTCATCTTGTGCCACCAAAATTGCTCCTTTAAATCCTGATACATCTTTGTTCCTCCGGGGTGGATAGAATAAAGAGTATCATGAGCTTCCTTCATGATAACTTGCTTCATCTCTGAATCTGCTGGTACACAGATACGTCCTTTGTACCACAGTACTCCTTCTTCGTCTTCAGTGAATCCGGGTACCTTTCCTGTACCAATACGATGTTTCATTCCGTCGATACTTTCATTCCCTTTCTAGGCTTCCTTGATTTGGCTAATCAAGGTGAGTTGAAGTTCAATGCTAGCTAAGAATCCTTTGCTAACTAATTCAGTCCTGAACTGCTCCAACTCTTCATACAAACTTGGTTGCTTCTCCTTGATCATGGTGTTTAGCCTACACGGCAATCTGCTAAGAGCATCCGCTACCACATTGGCTTTGCCGGGGTGGTAGTGAATGTCAAGGTCATAATCCTTGATTAACTCTATCCATCTCCTTTGTCTCATATTCAACTCCTTCTGAGTGAAAATATATTTTAGGCTCTTGTGATCTAAGTAAATCTCACAGCGATTACCCATCAAATAATGACGCCATGTCTTCAACGCTAGAACCACAGCTGCTAGCTCAAGATCATGGGTCGGATAGTTCTGCTCATGCTGCTTCAGTTGTCGAGACAGATACGCGATTACTTTGCCTTCTTGCACCAATACACATCCTTGACCAATCCTGGATGCGTCACAATACACATCAAACGGCTTCTTGATGTCTGGCATGATCAATATTGGGGCTGATATCAATCTCTTCTTCAGCTCCTGGAAACTGGCTTCACACTTATCGGTCCATTCAAACTTCTTGTCCTTCTTCAACAATTGGGTCATGGGTCTGGCGATACTCGAGAATCCTTGGACGAACTTGCGGTAGTATCCCGGTAATCCGAGAAATGCACGGACTTGGGTTTGAGTGGTTGGGGCTTCCCATTCTTCAACATCTTTGATCTTGGCGGGGTCAACAAAGACTCCTCCAGCAGACACAATATGTCCTAGGAATCCTACTTCCTTCAGCCAAAACTCACACTTGCTGAACTTGGCATATAACTGATGCTCTCTCAGGGTTTCTAGGATGATTCTCAGATGTTGCTCATGGTCTTCTTCTGACTTGGAGTAGATAAGAATGTTGTCGATAAACACAACTACAAACTTATCTAGGAAATTCATAAATATCTTATTCATGAGACTAATGAAATAAGCAGGGGCATTAGTTAATCCAAAAGACATAACCGTATACTCGTATAAACCATAGCGAGTAGTAAAGGCAGTCTTTGGAATATCCGTTGCACAAATCTTAAGTTGGTGATAACCAGTCCTAAGATCAATCTTTGAGAATACCTGGGCTCCAGTCAATTGATCAAATAGATCCTCTATCTTTGGCAAGTGGTACTTGTTCTTGATGGTGACGTCATTCAACTTTCTGTAATCTGTGCACAGACGGTTTCCTCCATCTATCTTGCCGACGAATAACACTGGTGATCTCCATGGTGATACGCTTTGTTGAATCAAGCCTTTCTCTAACATGGCATCCAACTGCTTCTTCAGTTCCACTAACTCTGAGGGGTTCATGATATAGGGTCTCTGGGCTATGGGTCCGGTTCCGGGAATTAGTTCGATAATGAACTCAATATCCCTATCTAGGGGCATACCTGGCAATTCATATGGGAATACATCGGGGTATTCATAGACTACTCTGACCCGGTCAATGGTGGGCAGGGCTACACTCTTGTTGCACTTGAATTGATGGAGTAAGGTTTCAGAGATATGCTCTACTATTACTCCAGAACTACTTGTCATGGTGATGGCTTTCTTAGCACAGTCTATCAGTCCTTTGTGCCTTGACATCCAGTCCATACCTAGTATTACTTCTAATCCTTTGGTTCCAAGTACAATTAGGTTGGCATAAAAATCTATCCCATGTATTCTGATAGGCACAACTTTGCAAATTTTTCTAGCTTTGGTTGTTGAACCGGGAATTTGAACTATCATGACATGCTTCAGGTTGGTTGGGTGAATCTTACTAGTGCATGCAAATTCTTCGGTGATAAATGAATGCGATGCTCCCGAATCAAACAATACTCTTGCTAGAACTGAGTTGACAGAAAACATACCCAGCACTACATTTGGCGCTTCCTGGGCTTCTTCTGCGTTCATGTGGAAGAGACGGCCGTTGCGGTTGTGAGGGTTCCCTGGGGCAAATCTTCTTCCTGGTTGAACACGGCGCTGCTGCTGAGCTGGGGCATTCACATTGGCATTGGTGGCAGTCTTCTTGGGACACTCATTGGAATAGTGACCCTTCACTCCACACTCGAAACAAGTGATCTGGGACTTGTCCTTCACTGCAACAGGCACAACATTGCTGCTAGTTCTAGGTGCAGTGTTGTTGTTGTTGTTGCTGTTGTTCTTGGGAGGTGCACGGTTGAAGTTGTTGGCATTGCCCGAGTTGTGATTGTTTCCTCCGGATTTCACATTGCCTCCGCTACGGTTGGGGTAGCTTGGGCGAGACATTGGGGGTCGGTTGTTCATTGGTGCATATCCCGATGAGGGGTTGGGACGGTACTTCTAGTGACTGCTGGATTCGGATTGCTGCATCATGCGACGTTTGTTGTTGTCGTTTGCCTAGTTAAACTCCCCTTGCATCTGAATGGCAGAGTCGACTAGTTCTTCGAGATCCTCGAAACGGATGTTGACGAGGACAGTCTGCATCTCATCATGCAGTCCATTCAAGAATCTCTCCTTCTTCTTGGCCTCCGTGTTGATCTCATCAGGTGCATATCTGGCAAGTGATAGGAATTTGTCACGGTACTCCACCACAGTCATTCTTCCTTGCTTCAATTCGCGGAACTCATCTCTCATTCTATTGACTAGACCTTGCGGCACGTGGGTGCGGCTGAACTTGACTTTGAAGGCTTCACATGTCATAACTTGACCATGGTTCATCAGGCGGATACTATTCCACCAAGCTCTTGCATCTCCCGCCAGGTAGTGGGTGAGAAGAGAACTTTCTCATTTTCGTCAACTCTTGCAACTTCTAAGTTGTTTTCCATGGTTTGTAACCAGTCATCCACATCTAATGGGTTTTCTGACGTGCTAAAGATTGGGGGATTGGTATTCTGAAATTTTTTGAGTTTGGATCCCTGGTGATCCTGATTTCCATGCCCTTGGTTGTTGAGAGCCATCTGGGCGATCTGTTGGAGTGTTGCTAAGTTAGCTTGGCGCTCTTCCCTGCTTGCTTCACGGTCTGCGATGAGATTCTGCAAGATCTGAAGCATTGGGTCTTGCGACGAGCTGCTCCCTCCTTGGTTTCCGCGAGTCATCTGAAGATTGAGATAGATATAGGGGTAAGAGGGAAATTCTAAGGTTCATGGTTTTGGGGTTTTCAAAGCTAAAACTTTGAGTTAGACTCAGGTTTTTCAACTAACTTCATTTTCATTCATGCAAACAAGCACATGATACAACACACACCACAACATACAAAGGAAGGCAGAGGGTTTGAAGAACCATTCTGCAAACTAAGATACATTGGGACCGATACATCCCATGCTACGATAGTGTTCTAGTGCATCTACTCATCATCGATGAAGTCGGAGTCCTCATCATCAGTGTAGAAGTCCACGGCATCCTCCTCCAGAAAGTCATCATCGTTGCTGAGGTAAGAGTCCATGTCTCCCTGGATGTCTTCACCCTCCTCTTATTCTTCCTTTGCTGCCATCTAGGCTTCCTGCTCCTTGACGGTCTTCTCGAGCTCGGCCACCTTCTTGCAAAGATGGGCGATGGTGCGATCCTTCTTTGCACGCTAGCGGCGAAGAGACTGGCGCTCTTGGACGAGCAGTGCGAAAGTCTGGGCCTTCTGGGCGGCAATGGCACGGTTCTGGTCGGCTAACTCCCTAGCATTGTCCAGTTCCTGCTGTCTGTCGTGCAGCAAGAAGTCAAGATTCTCCACTTGACGCCTCAACTCTGGGTGACTCGGCATCTCCATCGGCATTCCCATGAAGTCACGTCTTGCATAGTGGGCAAAACGGGTTCCTTGGATCTGGTTGACACTGAGGGCACATAGACGTGCAAGAGCTTCATGCATTGCCCTGGCTAATCCATCTAGCCAGTTGTTCTCTCTCATGGAGAACTGAATTCTCCCAGAAGTTGGTGCTTCGATGCTTCCTCTAAGGTCCGCGGTGACTAGCCACTATAAGTCTCCTCCTGGGGGTCCTGGAAGTTGAGCTCCAAGGAACTCTGGATGTGGGCGTCCTAGTAACTCCGATAGTGAATCCAGATCCCTCTCGAAGATCAGTTGGCCTCCGTTTCCCAACTGGTAGAACTTGCTGAACTGAGACTCCATGTACAAGAATTTAGGATGAGGAAGTTAGTGAAGTGATCAAGTGTGTCAAATTTTAAGTAGTAATGTAAGGATTTTGAGGCATATGAATTTTAGGGAAAGAATGAATCCACAAGGATAAGAGAGGAGATAGTTTTTCATAAATACTCACTTTGGTTTTGAAACTAAGTTTTTGTTTGGACGTCCATTCTAACTAGGGTCTCCTATGGTCAACCTGGCTCTGATACCAACTTGTCAACACCCGGATTTTTAATCCAAGATGCCTGTTATGCCATACCTCACAATCCCAGGATTACCATTTTTGCGAGACATAACAGATTGGATATCACAGTACATCATCCATTACAAACCATACATAAGATCTTACACAAATAAGGATCTCATGATCCAGTCTTAATACAACAAGCAGCGGAAATAAAAGATAAGCGTAGCGGTGGGGTCCAGCTTCAGGGGCACAGGCAATGCTGACGAAGGCAGATAGTCCTAGTTATCATAGCCGTCCTGCTGGCCATCATCTTGATAGTCTCCTTCATAGTCTGGCCATGAGAATAGCCAGGGACAATAACTATGAGTACTCTTTAAGTACTCGCAAACTACCACTAACAAGTAAGGTAGTTCTAAGTTAAAGTGCTAGGTCTAAGTTTAACTATAAAGTTAAGTTTGAAACCTAAGCTGAGTTCAGAAGCAAAGAAAGATAAAATAAAGTTCTAGAATCACTTAAGTGGGAAAGCTATGGTCATAAACACAACCATGTTGTGGTCAAGTCAAGATTCATCATTCATTTCATAAGTTGTTTGGAAAACATCTGACAACGAAACAGTATGGTCATTCCAACTGTCAATAACCGTGGACGCGGCTATTTGAATAGTTTGACACTCTATAGAGGTGGTACACTTTCACCACAAGATTCGATACATCTATCAGGGATAACGCTGAATCATCATACTTAGTATGCAGATAATCAAACATAACCTTCCCTTTACACACCCTAGTATAAGCACCTCTCCTATGAGCATGGTCTCCCAACCATGACCATCAGTCATCTTGGGCACTGCATAGGTGGACAACATTGAGAGGTAGCCTCTGCTCAAACCTCTCCCGCGAGGGAACTAATACTAATGCATATAAATTTCCAGCTAAGCCTTACCCAATTCAGGTAGTGTGGTTGTACGGTAAATTTGGAATGGTATCGCATCCAAATCCAACCATCAGTTTTATAAAAGGTTTAAGGCTCATGCCTCATCATTTTCATCATCATAAACCATTTGTGTTTCTCAACACATGTCAAAACATCTCAATAGAATGACTCATCATTCCAAGGTTTTCACAATTCCTTTTCACCAAGTGTTCCCATCTAAAGTGACTCAAGTTTTTGATCTACTCTAAGCTACTAAGTTAAGAGTGTTCACTAAGGTGGAAAAGATAGGTTCAATCTCATGCCATAGAATGACCTCTACAAGGGTTCTACATAGGTCGAGTTTTATACTCTTTATGCTACCTTTAAAACAAATAAAGAACTTTGGGTAAAGTAAAGGAAGTAAAGCTTGAATTTAATAATTTGGGGTAAATACTAGTCAAAGTAGTGTAATCAATGCATGCCTAAAGCATCTTTTCTAAACCATCTAGTTTAACCCTAGATTGCTAAGTATTATACTTGCAAGTGTTAGCTTGCATTATTAATGGTGGCTTGCCTTGTGCAGTGCAGTGGTTGAAGTTTTCTTCTTCTTCTTGGTAGAACTCCTCCTCCTCGAAAGCTTGGTCGGTACTATTGTCTATAAATACACACGGAGTACACAATCACCAAACAACACTTGACTAGTCTAATTAGCATTCTAAACACACATTTGATGATCTATTATCATCACAAGCATCACAAGTTTTATTTAATAGTTTCACTCCTTTTAATTTAGAAAAGTAATTTCTACTCAATGAAAAATAACTAAGGTTTAATATTCACCACTTAAAGTATGGGATCATGTGGACACATGTCATCACCACATACTCTAACATGTGGGAAATGTGATTTAAGGGTTGGATCAAAATTACTTTGGTTTAAGTTCATTATTTAATGATTTAAAGTGACTAGAAATGCCTATATAGCATTATTTTGGTACTAGTACAAAGTCACTGCATGTAAACCTTAACATTATTACATATTCAGATAGATATAGTGAAATGTGATTTTTGAGAATTGGAATCAACTCAAAAGCTATCTTGGTTCATTTTATAAAAATGTTAAAAGGTGTAAAAGCTTCTGTTTTATTATTTTTACTAGGAGAGATTTAAAACTCTAATTGAATTAAATCCAACGGGCTTAGATAGATCATTTCAATACCTTTCAGGCAAACTTGGTTCATGCAATTTGGATTTGTCAAACTCTCTGAATTGATTTTCAAACTCAGAGACAGAACTAGGTTTAAACTAAAAATAAAAAACCTAATTCAAACTAACTGGGTTGCGCGGGAAACTCTAACGGGCCGGCCCAGTGTCACTCCGCAGCGCGGGGCTCAACTGACAGGGGGTCCACAAGTCAGCGGCTCATAACGCGCGAAGCGGTACGGGGCGATGTGGGCCGTTAGATTAGAATAAGGATCAATGGCTATGGCTTGTCATCGACGACGGACCTATCGTCGGCGAGCTCGAACCCTAGCGGCTCGGTGAGGGTGCATAGGGGGCGTACCAGGGCTCCAGCGACGACGGCGAGGCGGGCAAACAAACTGGTGGTCGACGGCGAGCTCAGGGACGATCGAGGCAGCTCCGGGGTTATCGCAATCAGCGGCGCCCCTTCCTCCTCTGCCGCGGGCTACTCCGGCCAAATTCCGGCGAGCAAGTGCTCGCGCTGCTCTGGCTAGAGGTGGAGAATCGTCAGCAAGGTGAGGGGAGTGGAGTGGTGTGCTTCAAATGTCTGGGGGTGCCCTCCTTTTATAAGCTCGACGGCGAGACCGAGAGGGATGGGCAGGCGATGGTGGCGACATGGCTACGGGCGGCTCGCGGCATGGCTGAGGGTGGCGATCGACGGGCAGTCTCCTGGCGGTGCTCTAGGAAGTGAATGCGGGTGTAGGGGTGGTGGTATGCGGTCGGGGGCAGCTGGCGCTCTGAGCGGCAGAGGCGGCGGTGTCCACGGCGAGCGGTGGCTATGGTGATTTGGGCGGCGAACGGGCATGTCCGTCGTGTTCCCTGGGTCGTGGCGGAGCAGTGGGCGCGTGTTGTGGTCAAGCGGCGGCTTGTGCACGCATGCCGGGTGCGGTGCTCTGGCACGTGTTCGGCATGGTGCGGTGGCACTAGGCGTGTGGTTTCCTCAGTGGTCCACTGCTGCGCTTGGCTCGGGGAGGGGACAGAGGGTGGCGGTGAGGTCCTGGCTACCTCCTAGACATGGCGAGAGAGAGGGAGGTAGTCTGCTAGGGTGAGTGCATGGTCGGCCTACGAGTTGATGCTCGGCATGGCCTTGCACTATGGCTAGGGACAAGGTGGTGAGGTGCTAATGACCTGGCGGTGCTCTAGGAAGTGAATGCGGGCGTAGGGGTGGTGGTATGCGGTCGGGGGTAGCTGGGGCTCTGAGCGGCAGAGGCGGCGGTGTCCACGGCGAGCAGTGGCTGTGGTGCTTTGAGAATGGCCTTGCACTGTGGCTAGGGACAAGGTGGTGAGGTGCTAAAGGCCTGGCTAGATCAAGAGGGGACAAGGGGATTAAATGGAGATCAAATGGGGGCAAAACCTTGTTCAAAACAGTGAGCTAGGATTAGGGTGTAAATCATGCATGGCAAGTGTTTGATGAAATGGCCGCATGAGATGTATTTTTGAATTTTGAACAGATTTTTGGTGGGTTTGCTAGGAATAAGCTTGAGACTCTGTGGGTGCTTGGGTTTTGAAAATTGAGCTTGATTGAGTGGTTTTTGAAATAGTGGGATCTTCCCATATGCAAAAGATTCCATTTTAAACTGTCCATTAAAATTAGTATTTGAAAGGGTTTAGTAGATCACAAAGTGGGCCTTGGTACCTCATTATGTGTACTTGCAAGGGGTGCAAAGATCCAGAATTATTTTTGTTGAGAAATGAGTGCTAGGAACACTCAAATTAGGCATGATAGTTAATTTGGCCAAAATGACCATTCACTTCAATTATTCATTTTGAGTTGTTTTTCTTTGGGAAAAGTTTGGGAATGATTTATATGATGTTTATTTCACCTAAGAAACATTTTACAAGCAATGAATCACATAACCATGGCAATTCAAATCAATCCCTAAATTAAATGCACATACACATGAATGCTTTCATTTTTAATTTGGAAAAGTTTTTGTTTTACCCTAAATTTGATGATTTGGATCTTGATAAGCTTGGATTAAAGTTTTGGGATGTTACATCAGGAGTATATCAGGTTCAAGCCTCTCGTAGTGAACTGCATTTTTGTAATCGTGCTAGTACATACAAGTCAGTGGCCATGCATGTTCTTTGTGCTACATACTAGGCAAGTAATACTAGGATTGAGAGTACTATAGAAAGAGAGGAGGAACCCTAACACATGAAAAAACCCTAATTAGGGTTAAGCATGGCAGTATAGAGAGGGATTGAGAGAGGAAGGAGAAGGAGGGGACTTACCCGTGGTCCTCGCTAGTTTTTAGAAGAGGAAGCAGAGGCATGAATCAATAGTAGCCACGACACGATGGCACAGTGGGCACTGAAATGCATGTACCGTGCTGAGCCGCGCCAGCTGCTGCAGGAGCACGGGAGTGACAGTGCTGACGACCACCACACCGCCAGACCATCAGGATAGCACCGCAAAGCCACCGGGGCACTGATGTCTATGCATGATTCTATTCTTGTAGATAGTGTTGGGCCTCCAAGTGCAGAGGTTTGTAGAACAGCAGCAAGTTTTCCTTAAGTGGATCACCTAAGGTTTATCGTGCTCATGGAGGAAGTGGTCAAAGGTATCCCTCTCAAGCAACCCTGCAATCAAGATACAAGAAGTCTCTTGTGTCCCCAACACACCCAATACACTTGTCAGGTGTATAGGTGCACTAGTTCAGCAAAGAGATATTGAAATACAAGTGATATGGATGACTATAAGTGGTAATTGCAATCTGAAATAAGAGTGACAACAAGCAAACATGTAACAGGACTGATTGTAAACGGTGTTTCAATGCTTAGAAACAAGGCCTAGGGATCATACTTTCACTAGTGTATCATATAAATATCTTCTCTTCATTATGCTACCCTGAACTACTCTCCGGTTGGACAATGTAGGGCTATAACAGCACACCTTAAAGTTCGCATTCCCCATGTAGATAACCCCTCACTATCACCTTGAGTGCTAGATGGGTCCAACAAACACCACAATCTCATAGAAACATCCAACTCAAATTATACTCATGATAAGTATTTATGTAACCTTAGCCAAAGTTCCACACGGTGTGCACACTGTCAACTTCACACATGTGGGGATAAGTAGAGATTAATTAAAGAACTTGAGTAGCAGAATAGATCTATAGATAAGAAAGCTCATGATCTCATAACATCACACATAGAGAGGAATGAACACATAGCTACCGGTAGAGCCCTTAGCCTCGAGAGAGAACTACTCCCTGCTCATCATGGGAGTCAACAACGGCGATGGAGATGGTGGTGGAGTCGATGGAGATGGCCCTGGGCACACTTCCATGTCCCGGCAGGGTGCCGGAATAGAGACTTGTATCCCCTGAATCTCCTCTTTGGTGGCGGTGGCCCTGCGGACCTTTTCGTGGAATTCTTATCTGGTACCTAGGATTTTCGTCCCGGGGGGCTTTTATAGGCGAAATGGCAAGGTCGGTGGAGGCCCGAGGGGCCCACGCCACCTAGTGGTGTGGCCAAGGGGTACTCGCGCTACCATAGGGTGTGGCTAGCCCCTGGTCCTCCTTCTGCTGCCCTCCGGACTCCGTGTTCCTTCTGGTAAAATATTGCCTTTGGCTTTTGTCCCGTCCAATTCCGAGAATATTTCCTTACTAGCTTTTCTGAAACCAAAAACAGCAGAAAACAGGCAACAGGCATTGTGGCATCTTGTTAATAGGTTAGCTCCAGAAAATGTGTAAAAATACTCCAAAGTGTGGACAAAACATAAGAAAGTATATATAAAACAAGCATGGAACATCAAAAATTATAGATACGTTTACGACGTATCAACATCCCCAAGCTTAACTCCTTCTCGTCCTCGAGTAGGAAAGTGATAAAAAAGAATAATTTTTTAGGTGACATGCACCATCATAAACTTGATCAAGGTATTTGTAAAACATTGATAGCTGGGATCATAGTACTATAACATAGACATGAAAGATATAGTTCTAACAATAAGACATAGCAACTATGTTATAACATGAAAAGGTACAAACAAAAGATTCATGAATAACAATGCTTTGAAAGACGTTTGTTTGTTTCATATATAAAAACATAATAAGAATGGTATTCAACTTGTCCCTCATGGAATAGCAAAACATAAATGCATAGGACACCTTCAAAAGTTCATAAGGGTGACTAGATACAAATAGTTTAAGAACAAGCAATATCAAAGTTATGAATCAATCAACAAGTTTTGGGACAATGCACATTAAACTAAGAATGACCACTATGCTCTCTCAATAGGTGCATAAAGATAGAAGGTGGAGACTCAACATAAAAGTAAAAAAATCCCCTTCATAGAAGGAAGCAGGGATTCAAGTTTCATAAAGAGCTTCCAAAAATTATGGTACTTATTAGCTTTCAGCTCTCATTGCCCTATCATAAGCATCTTTAGGTGATTAAGGTTAAAGTGAACAAATATTAGGATATGCTTGACAAGTTATAAGTTGAAAATCTCATGCCCCTTGCTTACGAGTACCGAACCTCATGCTACTCAACTTTAGTCAAGAGTAAGTTCTTGTCATTGTAAGTACATGTGTATCATAGAGAACCGCCAATGGGGTAACCCTTGCCCATGATACAGGAGCTTTCCCATATCAAAATGACAAGGCAAGCAGACAATGATCATCTGAGCGATCTTTTTATTTGTTATTGGCATAGGTTTATATTGAGGATGCTTCACAGGTTGCTCACTATGGTTATGCTGCAAGTTTCCACCATGATTAGGCTAGCCGCCCAGGCATCTCTCTAACACATATACAAACTCCATGAGCTTACAAGATCCCCTTTTATTTCTCACAGACAGGATCCATAAGCAAAAGAACATAATATCAACTAAATAATGTGCAATATTGAAGGTGTTCCCCATGGTAACATGGTTTTCTTAATTCACAACTTATAAAGCGCAAGCATATACGCAACATAGATGGGCACAATGGTTCAAGTTTATTAAGTGCAAGAAAGTAAAGTGTGCCATCAAGTTTGTGAGATCTTTAATCACAAATTTTCACATAACAAGTTTAATTTGGAAGGTAGAAAAAAACATGAATATACTTGGAATAGCAATAATGCTAATAGGTAGCTATGGTGGACTCTTTGGAATAACTTGGTTTCATTTGGAGTTGGATGCATGAGTAGAACTCATGCTTGGTACATGTGGAGGCTAGCAAAAGACTGGGAGCGACCAACTAAGAGAGCAATAATGGCCATAATCATGCAAAGCAACAAAACATTATTAATTAAAGCATAAAGTGATATTACAAGTCAAAAACTAAATGATCATAGAGGCTATGGTGACTGGTATAGTCTTAACATGGTGTGAGCATGCACCAAAGCAAACCAAATAAAGCATCAAAGGAGAATACCAGAACATTATGCTTTTGTATGCTAAAACAACGCATGATTCTTTCAAGGCACATTAAGCAATCTCAATTGTTTGGAACAAGTCATGCTGAAGCAATATTTACTAAGCATAAAGTCAAAGCAATATCAAACATGACATGATAAAGTCTAGGCCACAGTCAAAACAAGACTCCTTTTGTACCACTTATAAGAATGAACTTCCTACTCTTTTCCAACACTAATCAAAAACTAAAGCTAAACGCAATGCTAGCAAAGGAGAACACTCACAGAACATTAAGAGTGAAAACTAGAGTGTTCTAGGTAATGAACAACAGGGTGTGTCTCTCTCCAAAAGAAGTGTGTTGGGATCCAACAAACTTATTTAAGCAAGCCAAGCAAAATAAAACTAAAAACAAAAACGAAGACGCTCCAAGAACAACACAATTGTGCATGAAACAATAAAAATGAAGTGTTTTGCAAGAAAACCTGAGATTTATATTGATGAAGAAGGGGATGCCTTGGGCATCCCCAAGCTTTGACACTTGTACTTCTTGAATATGTCTTGGGGTGACACGGGTGGCATCCCCAAGCTTGAGCTTTTTTCCATACTTCATCTTATCACATTATTCTTCCCCTACAATTGAAAATTTCCTTCATACAAAACTTCAAACAATTCTCATTAGCAACATTAGTGTATTCAAGATAATAGGTCCTTTGGTTCAGTTTCATCACAAGTAAACTTCCATTAAAACACAAGATACTGTAGAAATTCCTTCTAAAAGCTCAAGTGATCAAAGAGAACTCAAAGAGAAAGAGATTAAGAGGCAAATGCAAATAATGGCAGAAATCTGCCAAAACAGACCAGCAGGTAAAAACCAATTGTTTCGAAGACCTTCTGTTGCTCAAATCGATAAGTGTTGAACTAACAAAAGTTATATAATAACCTGGGGCATAATTACAAAACATTACAGCACAATGCGACGTACAAGGATTTTTCAAGATTTTTTACAGTGAAGCACAAAAATCTGTTTCGGGACAGCAACTTTCCCAAGTCTTACTTCTCGCTCATTAGAGGTTATTCTTGGCACAAAAACCACACAAAAAGGATAAGGAGAGGTTATTACAGAGGCAATAACTTCCAAGACTCAACAAAACAAAAATAAACTGAAAGTAAAAATATATTGGGTTGTGTTCCAAAAGCTCTATCTTTATAGCCATTAAGATATGCATGATAATTTCGATGATGCTCACATAAGAAATATGAATTGAAGTAAAAGAGAGCATCAAGAAGAAAATACGGAACAAATTTAAGTCTAACCCACTTCCTATGGAAAATAATCTTGTAAAGAAACAAGTCATGAAAGCACAAAGCAACAAGCATGGGAAAGCAAAACAAGTGCAACTTCAAAAATTTCAACATAAAGAGGGGAAACTTAATATTGTTGGGATACATAAAACCATTTTCCCCTCTCTCATAATAACTTTCAGTAGCATCATGAATAAAATTAACAATATAACTATCACATAAATCATTCTTATCATGAGCCACATGCATAAAAGAATTAATACTCCCCACATAAACATAGTCATTCTTAATAATTGTAGTGGGAGCAAATTCAACAAAATAACTATCATTATTATCCTCATCACCATAATCATCAAATATAGGAGGCATATTGTAATCATAATTAATTTCCTCCTCAATAGTAGGTGGACTGAAAATATCATATTCATCATTGTAATCATCATATATTGGAGGTATAGTATCATCATAAGCAATAGAATAGTTATCTTCCAAAGTGTGTTCGTTTGTAAACATATCATCATTGGAAGGAACATGGATAGTACTAATAGTACAACAATTATTAACATCATTATTTTTAGAATTGGTACCGAAGATTCAATATCAAAAGTTGTGTGCTTTTCCCAATCATGATCACTACTACAGGTAACAGGCATAGGAAGATCATCGAGTTCAGACTGATCAAAAACTATAATAGGAGCAACATGCTTAGGGGAAAATACAGTTTCCTCTCTCCTTTTACTCCTCCTCTTCTTCCTTTCCTTCTTATCTTTAGGAGGGAGAGGCTTGAAAGGAAGCTTCTCCATATACCCTGGTTTATTATTAGAGACAATTGAATAAACTTTGGAGGATTCCTCCTTTTCATTAATAAGAACAAAACACATATTAGTCCTGTCATATTTTGGTAAAATCTCATCCTTTATAATATTTTGTATGTAAGTATTTGTGTGGTAATTATCAACACAATAAAGATGACAACCATGCATGATGTTATTCATATCAAAAGCACTCATATCTACCAAAGAGGTTTTTCTTGATAACTCTTCACACCCCAAAAATAATGTAAGTTCATCATACTGATTAGGAGTGATCATGTCATCACAATACAAACTTGCAGTACTCATTGGATTAGAAAGGCTATTATTATGGCCTGGGCATTGGAAATTGAAATGACCCACTTCAAAGAAAAGTTCACAAATAAAAGGATAGAGGGCACACACTTTTTTACCAAGATCATTTAGAGCCCTATACCACGTTCTAGATTTTCATTCCTATCGGTGATACAATATTCTTCTTCAATTTGATTATTTTCACAAGGTCTATGTACTCCACAAAAATTAACATGCTTATAATAAATAGTACTTTCAGAGGTTTGAGCATGTTTATTGCTATCATTAATAACAATTTCATTTTTCATGCAAGTGTCTTTAAAAGGCTCATGATACATGTCCATTTTTTCTTTAGAAGCATTAATATGAGAAGCAAAGGCTCTAAAACAATCAACACGAATTTGAGGATCAAGACCATATTTAGCACTAAGCCCTTGAAAATCAGCAATTTCAGCGAAAGACTTAATGAAATCATACTCATAGTTTATACGTTGTTCTTTACCTTTGTCATTATCCCAATCTTCGGTATTATTTTGAATTGTTTCAAGAAGATCCCATTTAGCTTTGACCTCCTTACTTGTGAAGGATCCCTCTAAACAGGTATCTAGATAGTCCTTGTAATGTCCTGAAGCCTTGTATAAAAATTATTAATAATAATATTACTGGGGAGCTCATGAATGGGACATTTGAGCATTAGTGACTTCAGTCTCCCCCATGCTTGGGCAATACTTTCTCCATCATGAGGATGAAAATTATAAATGTAATTCCTATCTTTATGAATTTCATGAGGAGGATAAAAATTTAGAGTAAAAGAGAGATTCTAGTTCCTTTCACTCCAAATGATGAGGATCGTCTAGTAGCTCATACCACCTCCTTGCTTTGCCCTTAAGTGATAAAGAGAATAGCTTCCTATTAACTTGGTTCATTGAAATATCTGCACACTTGAACAACTCGCATAATTCATGTATAAAGAGTAAATGATCACCAAGATGGACAGTTCCATCTCCAAAATAACAGTTATTCATAACATGTTCAACAATTTCCATACGTATTTTAAAAGGGACGCTTTCATTATGTGGATTTAAAATATCACAAGTATCATTAGAATTACCACATATGGGAGATAAAGTATCATCAGAGCACATTTTCTTCTTTAAAGCTGGGAACTAAAAAGATTATTTTCATAAAAAATAACTTCCCCAAGTTTAGACGTTTCCATAGCATTAGTAATAAAGGTGTTCAAAAAATTTGTACTAATAACATTGCTATTAGCATGCAAAGAAAGTTCCATGGATTTTTTAATTCCCTTTTCAAACAATTTATGTTCTACCTTAGGGAAAATACGAAAAAGTTCTCTAATTTTGTTGTTGTTTTCCATTAAGCCTAACTAGTGAAAATAAAAACAAGAAACAAAAATATATAATTGAAGAATCTAAAGGAAATTACTTGGAGCACTCACACACCAGTAACCGTACTAGAAGATAGCTTAGTAGCCAGAGGATGTGAGTACCTTTTACCTTACCTCCCCTGCAACGGCGCCAGAAAATAGCTTGATGTCTACGCACGCTTCTATTCTTGTAGATAGTATTGGGCCTCCAAGTGCAGAGATTTGTAGAATAGCAGCAAGTTTCCCTTAAATGGATCACCCAAGGTTTATCGAACTCAGGGATGAAGTGGTCAAAGGTATCCCTCTCAAGCAACCCTGCAATCAAGATACAAGAAGTCTCTTGTGTCCCCAACACACCCAATACACTTGTCAGGTGTATAGGTGCACTAGTTCGGCGAAGAGATAGTGAAATACAAGTGATATTGATGACTATAAGTGGTAATTGCGATCTGAAATAAGAGTGGCACCAAGAAAACATGTAACAAGACTTATTGTAAACGGTGTTTCAATGCTTAGACACAAGGCCTAGGGATCATACTTTCACTAGTGGACACTCTTATATAAATATCTTCTCTTCATTATGCTACCCTGAACTACTCTCCGGTTGGACAATGTAGGGCTATAAGAGCACACCTTAAAGTTCGCATTCCCCATCTAGATAACCCCTAACTGTCACCTTGAGCGCTATATGGGTCCAACAAACACCACAATCTCATAGAGACATCCAACTCAAATTATACTCATGATAAGTATTTATGTAACCTTAGCCAAAGTGCCACACGGTGTGCACACTGTCAACTTCACACATGTGGGGATAAGAAGAGATTATTTAAAGCACTTGAGTAGCAGAATAGATCTATAGATTACAAAGCTCATGATCTCATGAGATCACGCATAGAGAGAGAGAGATGAACACATAGCTATCGATAGAGCCCTTAGCCTCGAGAGTGAACTAATCCCTCCTCATCATGGGAGTCAGCAACGGTGATGGAGATGGTGGTGGAGTCGATGGAGATGGCTCCGGGAGCACTTCCTCGTCCCGACAGTGTGCTGGAACAGAGACTTCTATCCCTCGAATCTCCTCTTCGGTGGCGGCGGTGCTGTGGAACTTTTCGTGGAATTCTGATCTGGTACCTAGGGTTTTCATTCCGGGAGGCTTTTATAGGAGAAAGGGCACGGTCGGTGGAGGCCCGAGGGGCTCACACCACCTGGTGGCGCGACCAGGGGGTACCGGTGCCACCATAGGGTGTGTCCAGCCCCTGGTCCTCCTTCGGCTGCCCTCCGGGCTCCGTGTTCCTTCTGGTAAAATATTGACTTTGGCTTTTGTCCCATCCAATTCCGAGAATATTTCCTTACTAGCTTTTCTGAAACAAAAAATAGCAGAAAATAGGCAACTGGCACTGTGGCATCTTGTTAATAGGTTAGTTCTAGAAAATGTGTAAAAATACTCCAAAGTGCAGACAAAACATAAGAAAATAGATATAAAACATGCATGGAACATAAAAAATTATAGATATGTTTATGACGTATCAAGCACAGCACCGCGATATGGTCTAAAACCCTAATCTCTAGTGTGGGGTCAAAACGGCTAGGCAAGAGCTCGCGCAACGAATCGAAGTAGACCAATCAGTGAAGCAGTGTCAACTTGGTCAGTAAACACGGCGCGGCAGCTGGTGCAGCCAGAGCTCGTCGAGATCGAGCAGCGATGGTGGCAGCGCCGTGACGTCGCTAGAGAGGAGAGAGGAGAGAGGAGAGGGCGAGTGACCGAGTGAGGATAAGACGGACTAGGTGCGTGAGCCAGGGACTTGATTGGTTTCAACGCAACCCAGTAGGACGGAGTAGGTCGGAGTGGGCCAAATAGGCTGGGCTAGGCTGGCCCACGAGTCTAGTCTAGCTGAATAAAGAAATATTGAATCTTCAATAAAATTATAAATTCCAAATATACCCCTAAGAGCATTTAGACTCTAGAAATATAAAGAAAAATCATAAATATACATGTGATATATCTAAATGCTCATAATAATTTAAGTTATCTAAGAAAATACTAACTTGGCTTTTAAATCGATAAATCTTGAACTGAATATTTAAAAGCACTCATTTGTTCATTGAATTTTATAAAAATAAAGGTAAGACTTCAAAATAAATAAAATTTAGTTTTAAGATCTTGAATAAGTATACTTTTCTAGAAAAATACTATATATATTATTTCCAAAGGTTTTAGAATTGTTAGTGTTGAGGGTTTAACTCATCAATGCCCATTGTTATGGACATGGGTTTTGGAGAAGGAGGGAGCGTTGGAAGCATCAATCGGCTAGCAAAAAAGCACACAGGAGACTCAAAGATTTACCTAGATTCATGCCTCGTAGAGGCTGAAGATTACAATGTTGCGTAGATGCAATCTGGCGAGGGTTGTGGAAACTAGGGTTGCGTGTGTCCTCCTCGCCGCCCCTCCTAGCCTTTATATAGATAAAGCTAGGTCTCGGGTAGCAGGTCGAGTCGGTTACAGGTTAGGGTTTTCCTTTAAACTTTCTATCTTCAGCTTCTTCTTGTTTCGCAAGCAATCGAGAGTCCGCAGGTTACTCGAGTTCTCCATTTGGGCCTTGGCGACACTGTGGGCTTCTGCTGTATTCAGGCCGTATATACCAAGCTCGAGTACCTATAGGGTATACCCATGTTAGTAGCCCCCGAGTGTCTAGTGGAATCGCAGATTCGACTGGGAAATTTATGAAGCCTTTCAAGTGCATGACTGAGTATTTTTTCGACTGCTCTATTTGTGTCATAGGGATGTTGATGTGTGTGCCTGATTTAACCGATGTATCGGTATTAGTTAACTACCTTAGGGTAAAACAGCGCAATCTACTCGAACTCGAGTCCCCGGACTCGAATTCGGAGAAGTGCTGGTGTAATTCGGCTCAAGCTGTGGAGGTCTTACAGGAGTCGAATTCCAGTATATGGGTGTGAGCACTCGACGCGTCCGTCAAGGCATGTTCATCGTACCTGTAGGCACGGATATATATCTGGTAGTGCGCAGAGAATGCGTTGCCAGGCCTTATTCAGGTCTTATCTTCACGCTGCAAGCGTGGCATCCAAATTTTGTCATCACAGAGATGATTCGGGTGACCCAGGAGACACAGTCTCTTTGTAGGGAAAAATCATGATGTGGTGTCGCCATAAGCTTCGAGTGTGGATGTTATCAGCACACGGTACGATGTACAAATAATCATAGGGTACGCGACCAGCGCTCCCTATGGGAGTAGCCCCCGAGTGCCTGGTTGAGTCAAAGACTCAGGCAGGGACTAAAGAACTTTTCGACTGCTGTCGTCTTCTACTTGCTTGTTTCAGTCGAATTTATTTCCGTCGCTTCCTATGGGAGTAACCCATGTCCATAGTCGAATCGTAGATTCGAGTGATTGGGTATACTTTAAATGTCCATGTTCCTGCAGAAGAGAAAAAGAAAAAATCGTAGGGTGCGCGACCAACGCTCCCTATGGGAGTAGCCCCTGAGTGCTTGGTGGAGTCGAAGACTCGAGAAAGGACTAAAGTAGTCGAAGTCTTCTGCTGCTCAATTTTGGATGACATCGGTGGTGACGATGTGATGACCTCAGTTGCCCGTGTGAGTGGGTTTGACGGGACGTGACGAGCGATGGGTCCCATTTTCTCACTCTGACTTGAACGGGAGTGCATAATCTTTGTTTTAACTACGCCTCCTCGATTTCCGCGTGAAATGGGGGTAGTGGGGGATGGTTCGCGCTTCGGGTCCTCAACGTGTCGATCACGATGGACGCCACGCATCTATTAGGGTTTTTGCTGGCCGTTGGATTACATCTTCCAGGGGGTTAAGTAGCAGTGCTGCGACGGTAATTTTTCCCATCTGCTCTTTTCTCTACCTTTGCCTCCATCGCCATTGCTGCTGCTCCTCTGCTTCCTAGAGTTCATCTTTCTCACGGCACTAGACCAGCTCTGCGTATTTCCTAGTTACTTCCTTCGGTCGCATCGCCACCACAGGATGGGGAAGAAGAAGGGAGGTGCCGCGGCTGAATCCGCCGCCGCCACTGTTGCTGCCAAGAAGAAGGGCAGCTCCACCGCTGCGGGCACCAGTGCCGCTGTCGCTAGGAAGAAGAAGGGCACGGGCACTCGCGTCACCAATGGCATGTGGTGCGCGTCCATTATCAAGTCTTCTGAGCTCCGTCTCCTGCGCCAAGACGGAGTTCTTTCTTCCGCGGTCGCTGACTCACGTGTCCCAGGTGGTGCGGTAACCCCTTGTCCTCCTGCCGGTTTCCGGGTGATGTTCCTAGCGTTCATCATCCACGGTCTCTCGCTGCCCCTGCAACCTTTCTTCAGGGGCCTTCTTTGTTTCTATGGGTTCTAGCTGCACTACCTGTCCCCCAACTCCATCCTTCATGTAGCTTGCTACATTACTCTTTGCGAGTGCTGGCTCGGAATCGAGCCACACTTCGGTCTATTGAAACGTCTCTTCAAGATGAAGCGCTAGTCGGCGTCTGGCTCCGTAGTCTACAATGTAGGCGGCTGCGGTATCCACGTCGACTCCTCCGTGACGTACTTCGACATCAAACTCATGGCGTCTGTCCAAGGGTGGAGGGACAAGTGGTTCTACATCCGCGACCAGAAGGCCGACGGAGACCACTACAGACTCGCGCCCTTCAATCTCGTGATGCCGTGCAAGAGGAGGCGCTCCTGGAAGAACGTAGTGATGCCTTGCGAGTCCGCGGAGACAGATGTGTTGTACGAGCACGTCTGCGACCTCGAGAGTCGCATGGGTAAAGAAGGAGGTTGCGTTGTCATTCGCACATGGCTGGGCCGCCGCGTCTAGCCCCTGCAGGCAGAGTCCACCCTATGTTCCAGTGGGCTGGCACGGACTATGTCACTCACATATCTGCGGATGGCATTTCCGTGAGTGAGGTAGATAAAAGGGTGCGACTGGTCACCAAGTACAACGCCAAGGATGTGCTCCCCAGTGAACCAATCGTACCTCCATTCGATGCTCCTAATCCTCCTCATGAGGTACGGTTGTGCTACAAAGTAGCTTTGTTTGTCGAATGCTTCTCTTTTCTTGACTTGTGCTAACTTGTTTCCTGTTTGCAGGATTGGAGGGTGTCACCCTGTATGCCCCCTCTTCCTGAGGGGGTTATCCCTTGTGAAGCTTTGGAAGAGGACGAGTCGGAGTCGACCATCCCATCTGAGGGAGAGGAGGAAGCCCTCGAGTCAAGTAGTCTGAACACTCGCAAGCGTTCGTGCAGCGAGGATTCGGATGCCTCATCTCCTTCGACACCAGAAGGTGTAGCTATTGGTGCAGAGTCGCCGATACCTGCCGTTCCTGTTAGTGCTGTGGCGCTGTCTTCCCGCAAGAAGATGCAGCTGCCGAAGGAATCGTCGTCGGAGTCGGTGGATCAAACCTTCGATTTTGACAAGTTTGATTGGTAAGTATACGAGTCTTCCTTTTGGTTCTTCTTTGGAGTTGCATTCTCTTGATGTTGGTTATTTTCTGTAGTCAGTCGGCGTCGTCATCTTCTGGCGACGTCCAAATTTTGAAGGAATCTGGAGTCGCGACCTCCAAAGCCAAGAAATTGGCTAAGCGCACCCCTTCTCCTCCATTGGCGGCCCACTCCGGGCATAATTCATCAAGTTCTCCACACGAGGTGGAGCACCAGATGGTTATCCGGACGACTACGTGTCAATCGACTTTGGAGTCATTGGAGGATCATGTACGTGTAGTGTTGCTTCTTCAGATTTTTGCAGTCGAATTTTATCATCCATACCATCTGTTGATCCTTTACTGTTTGTCCTGTTGCAGCTCATTGTGAAGGAAGCCGCTCGCCTGGCGGAGTAGGTGCTTGCGATGGGTCGCCAGCATGCAATGTTGGACAATCGCCATCGCGTGGTTGAAAGTGAGTGTTTTTTACTTCTTCCTCTTCATCCTTGTGATATATTCGACTGATGGTTTATCTTTGTTTGTGTCATAGCTGAGCATAATGCACTCCTTCGCGACGCCGCTTCCCTCGAAAAGGCGCTCGTCGCGGCGGTGAAGAGTCGCGATGAGGCAATCGCAGCACATGACGAATCGCGGAAACACGAAGAGGATCTGCGTGCCTCCATCGTAGCTAGGGAGAAGTTGTTCGAAGAATGGGTTTTTTCGATTGCCAAGGCCCTCTTAGGTATTCCCTCGTCTGAATTTTCGTCGTGTCCCTTCTTTCGAATTTGTTGTTGTGCTGACTTTTGTGCCAATGCTTGATTCTTGTGTAGATGCCAGCGGTCTGAGCTTCGATGCCCAGGCACTCCGTCGTGATGATGCCCTGGCGGTTGCCATCTCGGCAGTCGAAGATTGCAGTGCTGTCGTTCAGGGGATGCTCACCAAGGCCAATGGCGTGCTTAGTCGCCTCCGTGAGGAGCTGGCGCCCAAGGCTGAGTTAATCGAAAATATGGATGATCTGGTGGAATCCCTTATTGTAGGCATTCCTATGGGCTTCAAGAACTCACTTCGTGCGGCTGGCGCTTCGATGTCACTCACGATGGTTCAAGCCCATGGAGTTGAGGTTGATCCTGCTGCGGTCTCAAAGGCAATGTCTGTCAACGCGGATGGCCAACAGGTAGTCTTTGCTCCTTTCGGAGCTGCCTGTGGCAAGTACGGGTCACAGCTGATCAATACAGTTGCGAAGTACTCTGAGGAACTGTAGCGAGCCAAGAAGGTGGCGAAGGCTGCGGCGTCAGGGGCCGGCGGGAAGTCTATGGCGTCTGATACTGCCACAGACTCGATGAGGCCCCCAAAACCGAAGTCCAAGTCGAAGAAGCTAGTTGCTCCTCAGTAATCATGTCTGTAATAGTTAAATAGCCTGTCTCTTTTGTTTGGAACATGCCTTTGGCGAGTGTATCTGTTGATATCTTATTATTCTTGAATGCACTCGAGTCTTTTTTCTATGCATCGCCTTAGTCTTCTTATTATCTCTTGCTTGGCTTGTGATAGGGCACATCGAGTGGTCCTTCGAGTGAACCTCGGAATATGCTATCCACTAATGATACTTTGGCGCAGTCATGCTCAAGGGTGGATGAACTATCTCTACTCTCGCGACTCCGTGACCGCGTGAAGCAGTTGGAGCGCGAACTGCCTATGCTCCGTGGTAACGCAGATGTATGGAAGTCGAGGGCGGAGAAAGCTGTCGCCCGAGAGCAATATCTGCTAGGGGAGGTGACGCAGCTGGGCGACCAATTCAAGTGTTAGCTTTCTTCTTCCTTATATTTTCCTTGTAGTCACTCGCAGTAGTTCGTTGTCTTCATACTTTTGCCTTTGCTTGGTATAGTTGTCAGTGCACGCCATCCGCAGGATGAGAAGGACATGATTGCCATTTGCATGAATGATCTGACCCAAGAGCAACTTCAAGCGAGTGGGTACTTCTGGGTAGATCACGATCGTGCAAGTGCACTGGCGACCCTGCAGGATCGTGCCTCGCGAGTGCTTCACTTCCTGAAGAAGTCACAATCGTGCTTAAGGAATATTTATCAGACGATGTTCCCGCTGGACGTCGTTCTGTCGAGCCTGCTGGCCCTTCTTGCCAAATTTCAAGACTTGAGTGCAGTCCGCGAGTGTGTAAGGCAACAGTTAGTGGCTGGTGCCAAGGCTGCTATGTCGCTGGTGCGACTACATAGGCCTGATGTGGATGTTGCAGCGATAGCTGCCGGACCGCCAGCACCGCTAGCAGGTTCGACCTGGAACATGGTTTCTCACTACCAGGCGGTGGATCGCTCAGCGGAGGAAATCGTCGACTTCTTCGAGGAGCAGACAAACGTTCCTTTGTTGCAACAGTAGTATAGTTGTTATCCTGCACATAATTGCACCAGTGTTGTAAAGTTCATATATATATATGTTGTGTATAAGTGATTGGTATTGATGCATATAAAGAGCTTGTTAGCGTGTATGTTTTGCGAGTGCGTTGCACTATGCGATTCCTTTTCGTTAGTCTGACTTATGTTTATCTCAGCACCTTGCCAACCTATCAGGTGCGTTGCAACTGGGTTGGTATTTGTCAAGGGTTTGATTAGTACGTGAGCTACTCAGGATATCGCGTTAGTTCGTAGAACAGATGTGTATAGGGTGGCGCAGCCCCCGAGTGGATAATTTGCAAAAATAAAAGGAACACAGAGTTTTGGGGCACTTAGCTTTATTTATTCGTAGGATAGTATGGGGTACAATGTGTGGCTAAGTAGCCTTGGCTGAGTAGCCTTATTTGCAATGTAAAAAATAAAAGACGACTAAGGGTAGAAGCGCCGCAGCTGCGCGACGTTCCAGGGGTTGGAGTACGCGACTCCTGTCTCGAAAACTTTAAGGCGATAGGCGCCACCTGGGATTACTTCTGTAATCACGTATGGTCCCTCCTAGGGGGATTCGAGTGTGAGATGCCCTTGCTGTCTCAGTCGCAGTACCAGGTCTCCCTCGAAGGACCTGGGGCGTAGCCTTCTGCTATGGTAGTTGTGCAGGTTCTGCTGGTAGATCATTGATCTTTCCGCGGTGATTTCTTGTGCCTCGTCAAGGAGGTCGACGGAGTCTTCGAGTGCAAGAGTTGATTCCTGCTCGCTGTAGGAGACCACTCGTGGTGCTTTGTATCGTACCTCTGCGGGTAGCACCGCTTCAGCACTGTGCACCATGAAGAACGGGGTATACCCTATGGCACAGTTTGGAGTTGTGCGCAGGCTCCAGAGTACCGATTGCAGTTCGTCTGGCCAGCAGCCTACGGCTTGTTCGAGTGGCCTAAGGAGTCGCTTCTTGATGCCGCCGCAGACGAGCCCGTTGGCTTTTTTGACCTGACCGTCGGTCTGTGGATGTGCTAGGGAGGCATAGCTTACGTTGATTCCCAGATTCTCGCAGAATTCTTGAAACTCCTTGGATGTGAAGTTCGTCCCATTGTCCGTGATGATGCTGTGTGGCACTCCGAAGCGATAGACGATGGACTCGAAGAACTTGACTGTGTTCTATCCTGACTAGTTAGTCACTGGCATGGCCTCTATCCACTTGCTGAATTTGTCGACTGCGACTAGGAGGTAGACGTAGCCTCCTCGTGAGGACTTTGGGAGCTTGCCGACCATGTCGAGTCCCCATTGCGCGAAGGGCCAGGCCAATGGAATTGGTCGGAGCTCCGCGCCAGGTGCGTGTGGCTTGTCCGCGAATCGCTGGCAGGCGTTGCATTTTTGGATGATGTCCTTGGCGTCACGCATGGCCATAGGAATCCAGCTCGTAGAGCTTTGGCAACGAGGGCTCGACTGCCAGTGTGGTGCCCGCAAGTCCCCTCATGGATGTCGAGGAGAACAACTCTTCCATCGGCATTGGAGACGCATCGTTGGAGTACTCCTGTGATACTGGGCTTGTATAGTTCGCCATTGATAATAGCGAATGCCTTGGATCATCGCGCAATGTGGTGTGCGTCAGTCGGGTCGTCTGGTAGCCTTTGCTGAGAAGGTATGTGATGTACGGTTGCGTCCAAGATGGCTCAATCATCATGACGCTCATTGGTCCTTCGAGTCCTGTGTCAAGCTCTGGGTCGTCGAGTGCTATTGGCTCATTGGGCGGCGCAGCCCCCGAGTCCGTTGTCGCGCTTGTTTTCTTCTCTGCGGCCTTTGGCTTGATGGAGCGTTCGCAGATGCGCTCGAGAAATACCCCAGGTGGTATGGGGGCGCAGGTAGAGCCAATGTTGGCGAGTGCGTCCGCCTCTTCATTGCTTTCGTGGCCTATGTGCTGCAACTCGCAACCGTCGAAGTCCCCTTTGAGTGTGTCGTAGAGGTTGCGGTAGGCGATCATATTGTCATTCAGTGTGTCGCACTCATGCACTGTCTGGTTGACGACCAGCTTGGAGTCGCCGTATATTATGAGCCTCTTGGCGCCACAGCCTTTTTCCATCCTCATTCTGTGTAGTAGGGCCTCGTATTCAGCTTCATTGTTGGAGGCGGTAAACTGCATTCGCAAAATATACTTTATCTTGTCTCCTTGGGGCGATGTCAGTATGACACCTGCGCCAGCTCCATCCTTTTGCTTGGATCCATCGAAGTGCATTGTCCAGAGGTAGGACATATCTGGTTTTTCAGGGAGCTGGTTCTCCATCCAGTGCACAAGGAAGTCAGGGAGAACTTGCGACTTGATTGTGTCGCGTTTTCATATGTAATGTCTCGTGGAGACAGTTTGATCCCCCAAAGCGCGACTCGTCCGGTGGCATCGGGATTGTTGAGGATATGCCCAAGTGGGGCGTCGTTGACTACCACGATTGGGTGTTCCTGGAAGTAGTGGCGCAGTCGTCGTGCTGTCATAAAGACGACGTACGCTAGCTTCTGGTAGTGCGGGTACCGCTGCTTTGTTGGCGTCAGTACCTCGCTGAGGTAGTAGACTGGGCGTTGTACCCCGTGGATCTTGTTTTCCTTGGCACGTTATACCACGAGCACTGTGCTGACCACCTGGTTGGTGGCGGAGATGTATAGAAACAGCGGTTCCCTTTCGCGTGGGGTCACCAATACTGGCGAGGTGGACAGTAGGTGCTTGAGGTCTTCGAATGCTTCCGGTGCCTCATTGTTCCACTCGAACTTGTCAGCTTTGCGGAGAAGTTGGTACAATGGCAGTACCTTTTCGTCCATTCGATTGATGAATCGACTGAGCGCCGCAATTTACGCAGCTAGCTGCTGGACACCTCTTATGTTCTTCGGCTTCTCCATGGCCAGTATGGCTTTTATTTTCTTCGGGTTCGCCTCGATCCCTCTCGCGGAGATGAGATACCCGAGTAGTTGCCCAGATGGTACGCCCAAGGCGCACTTGTCCGGATTGAGCTTGATCCGGTAGCGGTCGAGGTTGACGAAGGTTTCGCGTAAATCATCGATTAGTGAAGCTTCCTCTTTAGTCTTGATTACGATGTCGTCAACATAGACTTGGATGTTGCGACCAAGTTGGTTCTTGAGGCAAGCCTGCATGCACCGCTAGTAAGTGGCTCCTGTGTTTATAGCCCGAAGGGCATTGTGTTATAGCAGAACACACCAAAAGGCGTTGTAAACGCCGTTTTCTCTTGATCCTCCTCCTTCATTCGAATCTGATTGAAGCCTGAGTAGGCATCAAGGAAGCAGAGGCGCTCACATCCCGCGGTGGATTCGATGATCTGGTCGATTCGTGGCAGCGGGAAGTGATCCTTTGGGCAGTGTTTATTCAGCGAGGTGAAATCCACGCACATCCGTAGGATTCCCGTGTCCCTTTTTGGTACTAGCACCGTGTTGGCAAGCCAAGTGCTTTCCTTGATCTCGCATATGAATTTGGCGTCGAGGAGCCTGGTTATCTCCATTCCGACTGCTTTTGCTCTTGGCTCAGATAGTCGCCTAATTGTTTGTTTGACTAGCCTTGCGTCGAGGTTGACATTGAGTGCGTGCTCGGCGAATTCCCTGGGAACTCCTGGCATGTCCGCTGGACACCAGGCAAAGATTTCCCAGTGCTCACGAAGGAATTCGACAAGCGCGAGTTCCTATGCGGGACTCAAGTTGTTGGCGATGAGGGCCGTCTTGGCAGGATCCGATGGGTGGACCTGAACTTTCTTCGTGTGCACCGATGAGTCGAAGGATAGGTCGGGTGAACTTGGCTGGCTCAGGGGAGGCAGACTATTGTCTGTCGACACCTTTAGTCTCGCGAGTTCTTCCTGCATGCCCAAGGACTGGGAAATTCTGTTGAACTCCCTATCGCAACTGTCGTACCTCTCAAAGCTCCCGTTGATTGTGATGACGCCATTAGGGCCTGGCATTTTCATCTGCAGATAGGCGTAGTGCGGCACTGCCATGAACCTAACGAATGCGACACGTCCGAGGATGCAGTGGTACTCTGAGGGCCAGTCGACGACTTCAAAGTCGATGCGTTCGGGCCGAAAGTTTTTCGGCGTGCCAAAGATGTCGTCGAGGTTGATTTTTCCAAGGGGATATACGCCCTTGCCTGGGACGATGTCGTGGAATGTTGTATCCGAGGCCTCTAGGCAGGTCAGAGGGATCCTCATTGCTTGCAAGGTACTCGCGAACATAAGGTTGATGCCGCTTCTGCCATCCATGAAGACGCGGCTCATGTCGAAACCTCCAATTTGTGCCTCGAGTACGAGGGGATAGTGGCCTGGACGAGGTACTTGGCGCGGATGGTCGCGCTTGTCAAATGTGATGCATGAGTCACTTCCACTGAGGTACTCAGTGGTGGATGGTGGTGATTTTGTCGCCAGATTCACTTGGCGAGTGATGGCCTTTTGTACCCGGTTGGAGGGGCGACCCTTTTGGATCATCATGGTGCCCATGGCCCGTCGATACGGCTCACCTCCATGATGCTGGTCCGGCGCAACTGCGTTTGGCGGTGGTCCGGGTGGTGGTGGAGGAGCTCCATGTGCCACAGCGCCTGGGGTGGCTCCGTAGCCCCTGTTGACTGCGTCGCGATTCATCCGAGCCAGACCCTCATGAAGTTTGAGGAACTCGCGGCAGTCTTTGAGGAGGTGGCTAGACTTCTTTTGTCGTCATGCTTGTCAATGTAGAAGTGCACCGTGCATGGCCCGGACAGCTTGTCTTCAATGGATGTTGCGGGTGCCTCATCGCGAGTGCGGCGCTGCCATACTTGCGTGGTTTTCCCGGAGTCGCGGCATCCACCGTTGCGGTAGCTCCTGTTGCGGTTGTCGTCGCGTCTGTCGGCGTAGCCGGCTGCGACCATGTTGACATCGTCGCGGTCATCGTAGATGCGCATTCGACGCTTGCTTCGGCGATCACGTCTGCGTTCTAGTTCTGCTTCATCGTTGGAGTGAACACGATTGTTCACTGAGTCTTCTCCATCTGCCCACCGATTCGCAATTTCCATCAGGTGGTCAATGGTTTTGGGCTTCGAGCGACCTAGATCGTTCTTGAGCTCTATGCGGTGAACGCCGCTGTTGAATGCGTCGATTGCGCGATCCTCCGAGATATTTTCTGCTGAGTTCTTGATGATCGACCACCTTTGGATGTACGAGCGTAGCGATTCACCCGACCTTTGCTGGCAGCACCTCAGCTCTTCGATTGACACGGGCCTTTTGTAGGTGCCCTTGAAGTTGCGCACAAAGTTGTAGACCAACTCTTCCCAACTGCGAATGGATCCGCGTGGGAGGTTGTTGAGCCATGCCCGGGTGGCGCCATGTAGCTATAGATGCAGGCATTGCATGGCCGTGCTTCGACTCCCGCCGTGGAGCCTGACGGAGGAGATATGGTCCTCTAACCAGATTTTCGGGTCCTGCAGACTGTCAAACTTTGGGTTCTCTGATGGGCATTCGCTTTTGCCTGATGGCCCTGCTGAAGCATCTAGCACCACAGAGCTCCACATCTTTGTCTTCTGAGTCAGTCGATCGGGCACGTCGCGCCCTTGACTTGTCGATCTTGCGCAGGGTGATGTCATCACACGTGTCGTAGTCGTGGTCATGTCGCCGGGAGCGGCAGCGTCGAGACAGATCGTGATTGTCATCGCTGGATGAGGGCGAGGAATAGCGTTTTGCTAGAGCCTTGCCTTTCTTTGGCTCCGGTGTCGGCTCTTTGTCGAGAGCGGCCTCGATTAACCCCAAGCCTACGATCGTAGATCGGTGCATGGCAGCTCGAGGATCTCCAGCTGGCGGCTGGTTGTTGAGGAGGAACATGGTGGCCGCTGTTACCGCGGCTTGCGGCGTTTTTGGGAGCACATTGCCACGCGTATCCACCGTCATGGAGCCAAAGTCGAGGACCTTTGTGGCTTCTACACGCTCTTGTTCAATGAGGTGGGCCAGTCGAGATCGCCTCTTATTAGCGATGTACTCGTTGCACTTGGAGGAGGATCCTCCGTGGGAGGAGAGCCCAGCTCGTCGGAGGCTCGACTCGTCTGCTGCCTTTTCACGCGCCTCGAGTTGCGCGATTGTTTGCAGTTGGCGTTTGTATTCTTCTTTCAGGAGCCAATGGTAGCCCATCAGCAGTTTTTGCGGGGAGCTGAAAGGCAGAGGGTGGCCTCGTAGGGCTTCTCGGCAGCGGGCCCATTATGGCTCGTGTTGATGTAGAGCTCGTTGGGAACCCCAAGAGGAAGGTATGATGAGCACAGCAGCAAGTTTCCCTCAGTTATGAAACCAAGGTTTAATCGGACCAGTAGGAGCAAGGAAACACCCCAAAGGTGTAGCTAGCTGAACGATGGCAGGGCGCACTACTGGTGCCAGTAGCAATGTGGAGACCTGCACAACACAACCACAGAACTTTGTCCCCAACTTGCGATGAGGTTGTCAATCTCACCGTGTTTTGCGGAAAACAAAGGATTAAACGTATCGAATGGAAAGAAGTAATAATTTGCAGAAAGTAAACACAAAACAGTAAACGGCTTATAGATTGTATCTAAAGAAAAGGACCGGGATCCATAGTTCACTAGAGGTGGCTCTCCTTAAGATAGATAACATGCTGGGTGAACAAATTACAGCGGGGCAATTGACAAACATCGAGAAAGCAATACATGCATATACTAATCATCTTGACTCCTTTGGAACTTGATTGGGCATTACAACATTATACATAGACCGCCATCCAACTGCATCTATGACTAATAATCCACCTTCAGGTTATCATCCGAACCCCCTCTAGTATTAAGTCGCAAGCAATAGATTATTTCTTTACGAACTGCGTGTAAAGTAAAAAATACGATTGTTCTATGAACAAAGGATTGTTGTTTTCTCCCTAGTAGCAACAACACATCTAGTACCTTAGAGATTTATGTCACTTCCCCAGATTACCAAAGGCATGAACCCACTATCGAGCATAAATACTAACTCTTGGAGTTGCTAGCATCTACTTGGCCAAGATAGCTACTAACAACGGAAAGCTTGCAAGATCACAAATAACAAAGACATGATAGAATCAATAATCAATCTGAAATAGCATCTCAATATCCATCGGATCCCCGCAAACACAACATGCAGAATTACAAAGAGATGATCTTGATCATGAACGGAGCTCACAAGATCTAAACATGAAAGCACAAAGGAGGAGAACCAGCCATCTAGCTACTACATGGATCCGTAGTCCAAGGATGAACTACTCACGCATCACACCAGAGGCTTGCATGGTGATGAAGAAGGCCTCCAGGGTGAATTCCCCTCTCCGGCAGGTTGTCGGGAAGAGCTTCAGATCCCTCCCGATCTAGGGATGGAGATGACGGCGGCTATAGACTCTTTCGTGGATTTTTGATCGGGTACTTAGGGTTTTCGTCCCGAGGGCATCTTATAGTCGGAAGGGGAGGCCGAGGGGGTACTGGAGGTGGCCACACCATCCCCTGGGGCGGGCCAGGCTGGGTCGCGCGGCCAGGTGGTGTGGTGGCCCCATGGCCCCTCTCCGTCTCGTGACTTCCGGAAAAATAGGCACTTTGGCTTTTGTCCCGTCCAATTCCGAGAATATTCATTTTCTGACTTTCCTGGAACCAAAAACAGCAGAAAACGGGCAGTTGGCACTGTGGCTCTTGTTAATAGGTTAGTCCAAGATGTCATATGAAAAGTACTCCAAAGTGTGGACAAAACACAAGAAAGTGGATAAAACCAAGCATGGAACATCAAAAATTATAGATACATTTGAAATGTATCAACATCCCCAAGCTTAACTCCTGCTCGTCCTCGAGTAGGTAAGTGATAAAAAGAAAGAATAAGTTTTGAGGTGACATGCACCATCAAAGACTTGATCAAAGTATTTGTAAAACATTCAAAGCTGGGATCAAAGTACTTCAATCATAACATGAAAGACAAAGTTCTAGCAATAAGACAAAGAAACTATGATGCAACATGAAAAGGCACAAACAAAAGATTCATGAATAACAATGCTTTGCAAGACGTTTGTTTGTTTCACACAAAGAAAACATAGCATAATAGTATTCAGCTTGTCCCTCATAGAGTAGCAAATATAAATGCATAGGACACCTTCAAAGTTCATAAGAGTTATGCATCAATCAACTAGTCTTGGGACAATGCACATAGAACTAAGAATGGCCACTATGCTCTCAAAGTAGGTGCATAAAGGTAGAAGGTGGAGACTCAATATAATGGTGGAAGAAAGGCCTTTATAAAAGGAAGTAGGGATTCAAGTCTCATAAAGAGCTTCCAAAAATTATGGTACTTATAGCTTTCAGCTCTCATTGCCCCTATCATAAGCATCTTGAAGGTGATTAAGGTTAAAGTGACACAACTAAGAGGATATACTTGACAAGTTATAAACTGAAATCTCATGCCCCTTACTTACGAAGACCGATCCTCATGCTACTCAACTCTAGTCACAAGTAAGATCTTGTCATTGTAAGTACATGTGTATCATAAAGAACCACCAACGGGGTACCCCTTGCACATGATACGGGAGCTTTCCCATAATCAAAATGATAAGGCAAGCAGACAATGAGCATCTCAGCGATCTTTTTATTTGCTATTTGCATAGGTTTTTATTGAGGATGCTTCATAGAGTGCTCATTATGGTGATGCTGCAAGTTTCCACCATGATTAGGCATGGCTTAGGCTAGCGGCCCAGCCGTTTCTCTAACACACATACAAACTCCATGATCTTAAAAGTTCCACTTTTATTTCACACCGCCGGGATCCGTAAGCAAAAGAACATGATATCAACGGGGTACAAAGTACAAGCGCAATGTTGAAAGCGTTCTCCATGAAACATGGTTCTGCTAATTTCAACTTATAAAGAGCAAGCATATACGCAACAAAGAAGGACCCAATGGTTCAAGTTTATTAGATGCAAAAAAGTAAAGTGTGCCATCAAGTTCGTGAGAGCTTGAATCACTAGTTTTCTCATATCAAGTTTATTTTGGAAGGTAAACAAAAGCATGAATATACTTGGAATAGCATAAGCTAGTAGGTAGGTATGGTGGACTCTTTGGAATAACCTGGTTTAGGGAGTTGGATGCATGAGTGGAACTCATACTTGGTTGTGGAGGCTAGCAAAAGACTGGGAGCGACAAACTAAGAGAGCAATAATGGCCATAATCATGCAGAGCGACAAAACATCATTGATCAAAGCATAAAGTGATACTACAAGTTCAAAACTAAAGGATGATAAAGTCTATGGTGACTTGATATAGTCATAACAGGGTGTGAGCATGCGCCAAGTCAACCCAAATAAAGCATCAAAGGAGAATACCACTATACTATGCTTTAATATGCTAAAACAGCGCATGATTCATCCAAGGCATATTAAGCAATCTCAATTGTTTATAACAAGTCATGCTACAGAAAAGAATACTAAGCATAAAGCTACAACAATATCAAGAATGGCATGACAAAGCATAGGCCACAGTCAAAAACAAGCTCTTTTTACCACATAAGCATGAACTTTCCTACTCTATTCCAAACAAAACCAAACTATTTGCAAACAAATGTGTGAAAGAGGGGGTCCAACCAATTTATTCAGAAAACTAAGAAAACCAAGAAAACTAAAAACCAAAACAAAAACGAAAAGAAGACGCTCCAAGAACAACACAACTATGCATGAAACAATAAAAATGAAGCGTTTGGAAGAAACCTGGAATTTTTATTGATGAAGAAGGGGATGCCTTGGGCATCCCCAAGCTTTTACGCTTGTACTTCTTGGATATTTCTTGGGGTGACACGCGTGACATCCCCAATCTTGAGCTTTAGTCCATCCTTCATCTCATTACTCATTCCTTCCATACACCTAAAAATTTTCCTTCATACAAAACTTCACACAATCTTTATTAGCAACATTAGTGCACTTAGGATAAATAAGTCTTAAGGTTCAGTTATAACACCAAATAAACTTCCATTAGAACACTAGCTACAGTAGTACTTCCCTCAAAAATCTCAATTCCCCAAAAGAACTCAAAAAGAAACCAACAAGAAGCAAATGCAGAAAAATGGCAGAAATCTGTCAAAACAGACCAACAGGTAAAGACGAATTTTTTCGAAGACCTTATGTTGGTCAAATCAAAAAGTGTTGAACTAACTAAAGTTAGATAACAATCTGGGGCAGAAGAAAAAAATGCACGCCTCAAAAAGATGATCAGAGATTTTACACGAATTTTTACGGTGAAGCACAGAAATCTGTTTCGGGACAGCAACTTTCCCAATCATTACTTGTCTCTCATTAGAGGTTACTCTTGGCACAAAAAGCAAATAAAAAGGATAAGGAGTGGTTATTACAGAGGTAATAACTTCCAAGACTCATCTAAAACTTTTGGGTTATCTCCCAATAAGTACTTTTCTTTAACGCCTTTAAGTTAGGCATAAGAAGCAAGAAAAGGAATCAAGTGTTCTCAAATGAAGAAGCATTAAGACCAAATTTTGTTTTCATAGGAGAAGCAAAAGAAATCTTCTCTCTCTTCTTAGGGAAGTGTTCTATACCTGTCTTGAATGGGAGTTGATATTTAATGGTGCCTTCTTTCATATCAATAATGGCACCAACAGTTCTAAGAAAAGGTCTTCCCAAAGTAATAGGACAAGAAGCATTGCATTCAACATCCAAAACATAGAAATCAACGGGGACATAGGCATTGTTAACCATAATAAGAACATCATTAAGACTCCCCATGAGTTTCTTTTTAGCATTATCATCAAGTGGAACATTCAAATAACAATCTTCAAGAGGAGGCAAATCAAGCATATCATAAATCCTTCTAGGCATAATAGAAACACTACTATCAAGATCACATAAAGCTTTGAAATCAAAGTCATTCACTTTCATATTAATGATGGGTTCCCAACCATCTTTTTGTTTTATAGGAATAGAACCTTTATGTTTCATCTTTTCTTCTTTAATCTTTATGAGAGCATTAGTAATGTGTTTTGTAAAGGCCATGTTCATTGCACTAGCATTAGGACTTTTAGCAAGCTTTTGTAGGAACTTAATAACTTCAGAGATGTTGCAACCATCAAGATCAAAATCAAATTTATCATCTAAAGTAGTAGAACTATTAGTAGCCTCAACACTAGTGGTGGTAATAGTAGAAACACTAATGTTTCTAGCAATTTCATCTTCCCTTTCCCACTTAGCATGTAATTCAGCTAATAGTCTAACATTTCATCAATTCTTACTTGTATAGCATTAGTAGCTGCAAAGGGATTATCATTAGTTTCAGGTTTAGCAGCAATTTTATTCAAAGAAGATTGAGCTTCAGCCAGAGATGCTATATTTCTCTCAGCATTAGAGAGTTTTTCCTCCATAGTTTTATTGAAAGCAGTTTGCTTACTAATAAAGTCTTTAAGCATAACTTCAAGTTCAGAGGGAGCACTCCTATTATTGTTGTAGGAACTTCCATAAGCATTACCATTGTTGGGAGGATATGTCTTATAATTGTTGTTACCAAAATTGTTCCTATAAGCATTGTTGCCAAAATTATTATTTCTTATGAAATTCACATCAACTTGCTCTTCTTGAGCAACCAAAGAGGCTAAGGGAACATTATTTGGATCAATATGGGCTGTCCCATTGACAAGCATAGACATAATAATATCAATCTTATCACTCAAGGAGGAGGTTTCCTCAGCAAAATTTACCTTCCTACCTTGTGGAGCTCTCTCAGTATGCCATTCAGAATAATTAACCATCATATTGTCCAGAAGTTTTGTTGCAGCACCCAAAGTGATGGTCATAAAGGTACCTCCAGCAGCAAAATCCAATAGGTTCCTTGAAGAATAGTTCAATCCTGCATAAAAAGTTTGGATGATCATCCAAGCAGTCAGTCCATGAGTGGGACAATTCTTAACTAAAGATTTCATTCTTTCCCAAGCTTGAGCAACATGCTTATTATCAAGTTGTTTAGACTTCATTATTTCACTTCTCATAGATATAATCTTAGCAGAAGGATAGTATTTTCCAATGAAAGCATCTTTGCACTTAGTCCAAGAATCAATACTATTCCTAGTTAAGGAATTCAACCATTCTTTAGCTTTTCCTCTCAAAGAGAAAGGAAACAATGTCAGCTTAATAATATCACCATCTATATCCCTATGCTTTTGCATCTCACAAAGTTCAACAAAGTTATTTAGATGGGAAGCAGCATCTTCATTACCAATACCAGAAAATTGTTCTCTCATAACAAGATTGAGTAAAGCAGGTTTTATCTCAAAGAAAGTATCTTCAGGCATAGGTGGAGCAATAGGTGTGCTCATAAAATCATTGTTGTTGGTGCTAGTGAAGTCACACAACTTAGTGTTTTCAAGAGTAGTCATTTTTTTGGGTATTCAAATAAGAAAGCAAACTAGTAAAACTAATTATTTGTGTGTTTTTGATAAAGAAACAAGCAAACAAAGCAAAAGAAACTAAGCAAAACAAAAATAACAAAGTAAAGAGATTGGTTATGAGGGACTCACCTTGTGAAGATGTCCTTGACTCCTCGGCAACGGCGCCAGAAAAATGCTTGATGGCCCGTGTTGATGTAGAGCTCGTTGGGAACCCCAAGAGGAAGGTATGATGAGCACAGCAGCAAGTTTCCCTCAGTTATGAAACCAAGGTTTAATCGAACCAGTAGGAGCAAGGAAACACCCCAAAGGTGTAGCTAGCTGAATGATGGCAGGGCGCACTACCGGTGCCAGTAGCAACGTGGAGACCTGCACAACACAACCACAGAACTTTGTCCCCAACTTGCGATGAGGTTGTCAATCTCACTGTGTTTTGTGGAAAACAAAGGATTAAACATATCGAATGGAAAGAAGTAATAGTTTGCAGAAAGTAAACACAAAACAGTAAACGGCTTATAGATTGTATGTAAAGAAAAGGACCGGGATCCATAGTTCACTAGAGGTGGCTCTCCTTAAGATAGATAACATGCTGGGTGAACAAATTACAGCGGGGCAATTGACAAACATCGAGAAAGCAATACATGCATATACTAATCATCTTGACTCCTTTGGAACTTGATTGGGCATTACAACATTATACATAGACCGCCATCCAACTGCATCTATGACTAATAATCCACCTTCAGGTTATCATCCGAACCCCCTCCAGTATTAAGTTGCAAGCAACAGATTATTGCTTTACGAACTACGTGTAAAGTAAACAATACGATTGTTCTATGAACAAAGGATTGTTGTTTTCTCCCTAGTAGCAACAACACATCTAGTACCTTAGAGATTTCTATCACTTCCCCAGATTACCAGAGGCATGAACCCACTATCGAGCATAAATACTAACTCTTGGAGTTGCTAGCATCTACTTGGCCAAGATAGCTACTAACAACGGAAAGCATGCAAGATCACAAATAACAAAGACATGATAGAATCAATAATCAATCTGAAATAGCATCTCAATATCCATCGGATTCCCGCAAACACAACATGCAGAATTACAAAGAGATGATCTTGATCATGAACGGAGCTCACAAGATCTAAACATGAAAGCACAAAGGAGGAGACCCAACCATCTAGCTACTACATGGATCCGTAGTCCAAGGATGAACTACTCACGCATCACACCGGAGGCTTGCATGGTGATGAAGAAGGCCTCCAGGGTGAATTCCCCTCTCCGGCAGGCTGCCAGGAAGAGTTTCAGATCCCTCCCGATCTAGGGATGGAGATGACGGCGGCTATAGACTCTTTCGTGGATTTTTGATCGGGTACTTAGGGTTTTCGTCCCGAGGGCATCTTATAGTCGGAAGGGGAGGCCGAGGGGGTGCCGGAGGCGGCCACACCACCCCCTGGTGTGGGCCAGGCTGGGCCGCGCGGCCAGGTGGTGTGGTGGCCCCCAGGCCCCTCTCCGTCTCATATTCTGGCATCTGATGACTTTCGGAAAAATAGGCACTTTGGCTTTTGTCCCATCCAATTTCGAGAATATTCATTTTCTAACTTTCCTGGAACCAAAAACAGTAGAAAACAGGCAGCTGGCACTGTGGCTCTTGTTAATAGGTTAGTCCAAGAAATCATATGAAAAGTACTCCAAAGTGTGGACAAAACACAACAAAGTGGATAAAACCAAGCATGGAACATCAAAAATTATAGATACATTTGCAATGTATCAGCCCACTCAATACCGTTGAGCCGGATCACGACGTGTTCACTAGTTTGCTTGTTTATCATAGTTGGAGGTTCGACTACCCCTCCATTGTTTACGGGGGCGCCGTTAGTGGGGCCACCGTTTGGTGGTCCGCACTTGGGTGGTCCGCCATTAGGTATGCCACCGTTTGGCGGTTCGGTTCCATTGCCACCGTTGCCCGTGTTGTCGCGATTGGCGGAGGAGTCGCCCGCGTTGATGACGGCACACATGAAGTGGTTGGGGAAGCTGCTGCTCCCGCAACTTTCAGATCCGGAGCCATAGGCTCCATCTTCAGTTGCTAGATTGCCCAGATCGGATTCGCGATTGTTGTCGATGTCTGTATTCTCGATTGTTGTCGAGGCATTGAGCTCACTGAGGGTGCTAATCGGTAGAGGGAACCACGATGCTGGAGCAATTGATGGTATTGTCGGTTGGTCAGGCATGCGAAGCGTGCCCATCTGACCAACTTGGAAGCAGAAGCTCCCAATCGCTAGGCGTGTGGATGGTGAAGTCGAACGCACCGAAGAGCTAGCGAATCTCCGTTGTTGCAGATTTGTAGATCACAATTGATGGGGCCGAAGAAGCCGCAACATCAGCACTCCCAATTCCCACAGACGGCGCCAATTATTGAGGGTTTAACTCATCAATGCCCATTGTTATGGACTTGGGTTTTGGAGAAGGAGGGAGCACTTGAAGCATCAATCGGCTAGCAAACAAGCACACAGGGGACTCGAAGATTTACCCAGGTTCAGACCTCGTAGAGGTCCCTACTCCTGCTTGTCTGCTCATGGAATTAACAGAGGAATCGAAGATTACAATGGTGCACAGTTGCAATCTGGCGAAGGTTGTGGAAACTAGGGTTGCGTGTGTCCTCCTCGCCGCCCCCTCCTAGCCTTTATATAGATAAGCTAGGTCTCGGGTAGCAGGTCGAGTCGATTACAGGTTAGGGTTTTCCTTTAAACTTTCTATCTTTAGCTTCTTCTTGTTCTGCAAGCAATCGAGATTCCGCGGGTTACTCGAGTTCTCCATTTGGGCCTTGGCGACACCGTGGGCTTCCGCTGTATTCAGGCCGTTATACCAAGCTCAAGTACCTGTAGGGTATACCCATGTCAGTTAGAGTAATAATTTCTCATTTATCTATTTATTAAAATAAATGCATATTCTACCATATATTAATTTCTTGAATATTATTCTCTAAATAAGAAATAATCATATATCCTTATAAATATTTACTCATCCTAAAACGAATATTTTAAGTCTAATTATATGGGTATAACATTTTAAAAGGGGGGATTTTAAAATAAAGTGGTGCATGACATTACTATGCATAATTCAGCATTGCTTCTTTAAACATTATTCTTACCAGACAATGATGGTGTTTTGTAGAAATAAGAGCTCAGGGTCAAGTCAAAACATCAGACTCCACTACCTTGCAGTCACAAGGCAAGTTCATCACTTTCTCATGTCCTTTGATGTGGTTTCCTAAGTATTTGAAACTTGTTGTGTTATCACCTATGTTCGAAAAAGGGGTCACAAAAGAATATTTTCACAATAATATGAAGTATCAGTTATCATCCTAAGTGGTGGTAATCTATTATAGCTAGCAATGAAATCTAGAGTTCCATGTGTAGTGAAGTTACCAGATAGGATTTAATAACCCATGACATCGGTGATTCTAGTGTCGTATAATACGTGTTAACCATTAGTTATGGAATGGGACAGTGAAGTCAGCTAGATCTTCTTCCTTTTGTGTCTCAATACACAACCTTATCGTGATGCAGGTATTCCTTGTGTGGATCCAGCATATGGGTGGGCACCCTTAGACCCCGCAGTTTTGGTGTCTAGATTATCTGTGTGAGGCTACCGGAGGTAGGTCGGTACTTTTGAAGGGTCCTGCTAGGGGCACAACCGACTCACAGAGTCTACAGGGGCCTATCGGAGTTATAGCAGCCTGTAAGGAGGCTTAACAGAGATATGGCCACCTGAAGGATCGTGTTGGCATGTGGGGTCGCAGAGAAGGGCAGCGATCGGTTTGGGTTCTTATATTGGCCCCCACACCAAAGGTAGTGTGCACAGGAAGATATGCCCCAGTTGTGAAAAAAGGATAAGCATATATCATGGGTAAAGCAACACACCTTTGCAGAGTTTAAAAATTGTGACATGTTACTCCCTATTCTAGCAAGGAGCTACAAACGTGGTAGGAAAGGAACTCCATGAAGTTCTGGTCAACCCGTGAAGACTGATGGGCATAGATTTTGTAATAAAATCAATCTTTGAAGAATTGTTTCTGAAAACCGCATAGAACCTAATACTTATAGTCTAAGGTGGTAGCTAGTTCATCAAACTTCCCACCTTGCATATAATGAACTTGTTGGGTAATGTTGTTACTCACTCTTTCCTTTGATCCCCTGCTTAGACTTTGTAGACTAGGAGGATACTCCAAGTATGCAACAGAGTGCCAAGATGACATCTTCTATGAAGAACCTGATCTCTCTAGCGGAGTTGCAGGGGAGTACTATGGGATACGCTATGAACAAGAAGACCATGGGTAAGATGAGTTACTATACTATTACTTAGTTCCAATGTTGAGTCGAGCAGCATAAACTTTATAGAATAAGCTGTTGAGCTCCTACCATGTTAATTACTTTGGATCTTTCATTCTTATGTTGGAACTTCATTAACTAAGTTGTTCCCTAGTTGTAAGTTTGAGAACCTCTTGATACTGTTTGTTTGGTATTGTAATAATAAGCTTTTATGTAATGTGGACCCACAATGTTTTTGTTGTACCACTCTGAGGGATGTAATATTTGTGAAATGGTGTTCTCTGAGTGTTATGTCAACAACTTACGTACTACAACATGAAGTGGTATGCTTGATCACCGCAGCTAGTATCAGAGCAATATCTTTGCCTTAGGTTGGAACCATAGTAAGGGATTATACATGTAGGAGTCTAGGAGCAACAACAAAGAATTACTAGAAATATTATGATTATTCACTTGAGAATATCATTGTCATATCTTTTAGTGCGATAATTCTTTATTATGATGCATCATTACTAATTATAAATATTTTGTATATATCTAGGATGGCATCAAAGTTCCCTAAACATACTTTAGGGAAGAAGGAGGAGCGTCTCGAGGATTATTAGGGAATATTGACTGGGCAGCTTCGACAGATTTTGAGGGTTTTTGGTTTTGAGAATGACATCCCAGTGAAGACCTTTATGTACTATGATAGGCACATGATAGAAAAGTATCGTGTTATTATCCACCCACTGAAGAAGCTTGGGTTGTGTCCAGTTGTGTCATTTGGAGATGGTCGAAATCATTTGGCATCATATCATTTTGTCATATTGGAGGCGATAGCCACTATTCGAGAGCACAAAGCCAAGGACCTGATAGGAAGAAGTTATGTTGCAATTCCTCATGATTCCATCGACTCGGTGTACTCACTAGATCACCTTGCCTTAGTCAAGAAAATCCTATTCTAGCTTCCAAGTCCATGGACCGATATCAACAGTTAGTTGGGTCTTTGTACAACACCCATCATGTCATAGTGGAGGACAAGGATAGTATGCTGGAGGATCTCACTGATCCTGAGAGGAGGGAGGTGTTGGCAACATACTTAGCTAAGGAGGCACGTGGTTCACCTAGTCCAGTACCAAATGATATTCCCATAGACCTAGCATCGTTTACACCACCTTGTTCTCCCATACCAGAGCCTACGCATTATCCTAATATAGGCACTAGTAACAAAGTAGCACAGAGCTCATGGGGGCAACAAATTCGAAGCTTCCCATTGAGAACTCAGATGGATGGAGGTTCGAGTTGCCCATTTGATCTAGTGGAAATCCTATTCCATTAGAGGATTCTGAGGAGGATGTTGGGTAGACTAGCCGAATGGGAGTTAGGTCCTATACTACTGATGGCAAAAACACAGAAGTTGTGTATGTGGAGTCAGAGGAGGAAATCCCTAAGAGGTAGAGTTCGAGTCATCTAGGTATTCTACTACCTCGGAGTATGTCCATTATCCCGTCATAGCTAAGGGTTGGGAGCAGGAGGTTTATGGTGACACTAGTGTGGATCCTGCTTCAAGGGACTACCCTGATGAGCTGGAGGGAGTAGATGCAGTTAGGCTGAGTGACACTTCGAGTCGTAATACTTATGATACTGAGTACATTCCATATGGTAGGCCATACATTCCAGAGAATGTGTGATGGACTGCATGTTGGCATTGTTGGGTTCCTAGCATGCACGATGAGCATCGCGGCTACTGAGGAGTTGGATCACGGAGATGGAAGATGTTATGTTAGTAGTAGTACATTTGTATTGCGTATTGTAGTGCTTATGAGCTTGATGTATTTGGATAAGTGAGGTAGTGCTCACATGAATCCGTAGTGGTTGTATTATGTCGGGTTGTAATGTATACTGTATCAACTATGTGCTTGTAATGTATAATATAATATGCATATTTGGTTTTTATTTTGATTTGGATCTTTATTTCCCTTGTGTGACTAGTTCTATGCGTAAAGTTGAGCACAAAAACATGAGCATGGTGTAATTATGAGTATTTGCTTTATGTAACAGGACTAGGGGTGAAGAGAAGCTGAGGTATGCAACATATCTCTTAACCGAACCTGCAACATCTTAATGGGAGAATCAGTTAGCAATGCAACTTCCAGATAGAGAATACACCTAGGAGGAGTTCAAGCAGAGATTTCAGGAGTATCATGTTCCAGAAAGCATTCTGGAATTGAAGTGCGGAGAGTTTGAGGAGTTACATCAAGGAAAATCTAGTGTGATGAAGTATATAAGAGAATATAGTCGATTATCTCGTTACGCAGCTAACGAGGTAAGCACTGAGTAAAATAAGAAGAAGAGGTTCACACGTGGCTTGAATCTGTTTGTGAAAATGCAACTGAGGCTTGCAAGTAAGAAAGCATACCAACAATTGTTGGATGCAGCGATTACCTTCGAGGATGATTATAAAGGTGTCCAAGAGGATAGGAGGAAAAGAGCGAAGCAAGAGACTAAGAAGTTCCAAGCAACTAAGCCAACACCAAATTTGAGTTTCAAACCCAGGACCAGAACTTTCGAAAATAACCCAAACAGGGGGGCACCATCATCCAGGAAGAGTATCATTTGTCACAACTATGGACTTCCGGGACATATCAGTAGGGACTGTAAGCATCCAGTAATCATATGTTATGGTTGTGGCTAGAAGGCGCACATCAAGCCTAGTTGTCCCAATAAACCGCCTGGTGGGTGGCCTACAAAAGGGGGAGGTAGTTCTAGAGGAGGTGGAAACAATGGGAAGAATAACAACGGCAAGCGAACCAAACCTTTTGGGAACCTGAACTGCACTACTCTGGAAGAAGTCGATAACTCTGATACGGCAGTGATAGGTACGCTCAACATACTTTCTAACCCTGGAAAGTATTATTTGACACCGGCACAACAACTTCATTCATTCTAAGCAATTTTGTGATAAATATGGGATTAGACAGGCACCGTTATAAAACCCATTGATCGTAATAACGGCTAGGGGTACCGTAGTAGTAACCCATATATAGATGAATCAGGTCATCATGATCAGTGGTTGTGTTTACTATGCGGATATTTATGTGATCCCAATGAAAGGAATAGCAATAATTTTGGGATGGATTGGATGACGAAACATGGAGCCTAGATTAATTGTGAAGATAAGACTGTCTCGATCAAAACTTCGGGTCGAGGAAGAGTGGCTTATCAAGCTGATAGACACACACATATAGATGTGGATTCACAATTAAACTCCATGAGTGAGGTAAAGTTGGAGGATATCCCAGTGGTGAATGAATTTATGGATGTGTTTCCAGTAGAATTACCTGGAATGCCACCAGATCAAGAAATCAAGTTCACTATTGACTTGATACCAGGGACTGCACCAATCGCACAAGCACCATACAAGATTTCTCCTAAAGAGATGAAAGAGCTTAAAGAGCAAATTGATGAGTTAGCTGGTAAAGGTTTTATTCAAGAAAGTGTATCACCATGGGGAACTCCAGTTACTTTTGTGGACAAGCATGACAGATGTCGGTGGATGTGTGGAGATTATTGGAATTTTAATAATGTTACGATCAATAACAGATATCTTTTGCCAAGAATTCAAGACTTATTTGATCAATTCAAGGAAGTTGGAGTGTTTCCCAAAATTGATCTAAGGTCAGGCTATCATCAAATCAAGATTAAGCCCAAAGATGTTCCAAAAACTACATTTGTATCAAGGTATGGACATCATGAGTATTTAGTCATACCTTTTGGATTGACTAATGCGCCAGAAATTTTCATAAACTTGATGAACAATATATTTATGCCATACTTGGATAAGTTCGCCATAGTGTTCATCAATGATATTCTGATATATTCCTAGGATAAGGAAGAACATGCTGATCATTTCAGGATAGCATTATAAATCTTAAGAGAACATAAGCTTTATGCTATGTTTAGTAAATGTGAGTTCTTATTGGATAAGGTAGAATTCCTTGGGCATCTTATCAGGAAAGATGGAATTGCTGTAAATCCAACAAAATTTCAATCAGTTCTATATTGGAGTGCATCTACCAATGTTAAACAAGTCACAGGATTCTTGGGAATTGCAGGATATTATAGAAGATTTATTGAAGGTTTTTACAAAATAGCCGAACCAATGACTAAGTTCTTAAGAAAGAATACTCCATTTGTGTGGACTGACAAGTGTGAAGCAAGTTTTCAAGAATTGGATACCAAGTTTACTACATCACCAGTTCTAGCAGTCCGAGAGACAGGCAAACATTAAGGATGGATTGGGATGTGTACTAATGTAGTTCCGCAAGGTTATTGCTTATGGGTCTAGACAACTTAAACCACATGAATTCAACTATGCAACACATGATTAGGAGTAAGCAACAGTGGTGTTTACCTTGAAAAGTTGGAGGCATTTTCTTTATGAAGCGAGGTGTGAACTATACACAGATCACAAGAGTCTCAAATATTTCTTTACTCAAAAGGAATTGAACATGATACAAAAATGATGGCTAGATTTGATTAAGGATTATGACCTTACAATCAACTATACTCCAGGGAAGGACAATGTTGTAGTAGATGCTTTAAGTCGAAAGAGCATAGATACCCAACCAACAAATAGGGAATTTCTGAAAGAATTGAGGATGGACTTAGAAAGATTGTAAGTTCAGTTAGTTGGAACCACATCTCTTGGAGGTTTAGCTACTATGAGGATTGTTGTAGAAAGCTTCAGTGATCTTCACAATGAGATATTTCGGTCACAACAGGATGATCCTTTTATTACTGAGGAAATGCGAAGGATACCAGAAGGCCAACCATCGGCATTTCACTTGGGTGATTATAGTTCTTTATGGTTTTAAAATCGGATTTGTGTGCTAGATGTACCTGAAGTTAAAGAGATAATATTTCAGGAAGCTCGTGAAACACCTTATTCAATTCACCCGGGCGGGTACCAAGATGTACATGGATCTCAAGGAATTATTCTAGTGGAACAACATGAAAAGAGCCATTGCTAAATATGTTTTTGAATGTCATACTTGCCGAAGAGTGAAAGCTGAACATCAAAGTCTAGTAGGACCAATGCAACCTTTAGAAATTCTAGAATGTAAATGGGAGGAAATTGGGATGGATTTCATCACTGGTTTACCAATGACCCAGAAATGCAAAGATATGATTTGGGTGATTGTTGACAGACTCACCAAAAGTGCACACTTCATACCAGTGAATCAGAAGGACAACACAGAGAGGTTAGTAGATTTTATGTCAAACAAATTGTGAGTAAGCATGGAGTACCCAAGAAGATAGTAACAGATAGAGGATATTTACTTCAGCATTCTGTAAGCAATTGCATGAAGCACTTGGGTCGAAATTAGATTTCAGTACAGCTTATCATCCAAAAACTGGAGGTCAAACATAAAGAACAAATCATTTTCGAAGATATGCTTCGAGCATGTGCTTTAGATTTTGGAGGTTTGTGGGAAGAACATGTACATTTGGTAGAGTTTTCCTATAACAACAGCTACCAAAGTAGTTTGAAGGTAGCACCATATGAGGTACTTTATGGACGAAAATGTAGATCTCCAATATGTTGGTATGAACCTGGAGGAAATAAAAAGTTTGCACCAGATTACATCAAAGAGAAACAAGATATTATTTACATTATCCAAGATCGGTTGAAGATAGCTCAAAGTCGTTAGAAAAGTTATGCAGATCAAAGTAGAAGATCTTGGCATCCTGAAGTAGGAGATATGGTATATCTTAAGGTTAGTCCGATGAAGGTAGTCAAGGGATTCAGAGTCAAAGGGAAGCTAAGTCCAAGATACATTGTACCTTTCAAGATTCTAAGCCAAAATAGAGAAGTGGCTTATGCTTTGGAGTTACCAAGTTCACAATGTCTTCCATGTATGACAACTTCGGAAGTGTTTGAAAGCACCGGAGGATTTCATTACTCATAAGGAGTAGGAGCTACAAGCATACTTGACCTATGTCAAGAGACCATCCAAAATTCTTGAGGATAACTCGAAGAGGTTGAGAAATCAAGCTATTAAATATTGCAAGGTGCAATGGAAATATAATTTAGAATGAGAAGCAACCTAGGAGAAGGAGGATGACTTGCGAGAATCTTATCCCGAACTATTCAGGTACACACTGATACAACTTTAGGACGAAGTTTTATTTAAGGGGGGAGACTGTAACATCCTAGCGTTTAGGAACCAACGAAGGTATATGTAGGAATATGTGCATGTGCATGCATTCATCTGTAAACTTTGGGTTAAATTTTTCACAAACTAATATACTGAGGGATTAGGGTTTGTCTCACTTTGATGGTTTAGGGTTTGGCTCATTTTAGTGAGTGCTATGAATTCTGACATGATCTCTAGTAAAATATAACTATTTTGAGTAAGTGAATTCAATTTGATATTTGAATTTTGAGTTAGACGTTTGAAATAAATTGAATTTATAAGTATTTAGAGTTTATCTTGTTAAAGAAAATTACAATAATTTAAATTGAAGTATTATTGGCCCCACATATAAAATATACAATTAAATGAAATTCAAATACAATTAAAGTAAAAGGAATAGAAAACTTTATTTCTTTAATATTAAACATAATACAAAGTTTGTACACGTGTAAAATTAAAAAATAATACATTACAGAAGAATAAAGGAAAAGCCTAAACTATTTTCCTAAACTAAGTCTTTAATCTTCTTATCTTCTCTTGTATTATTTTGTACCTACAAGTAAACAAAGAAGACAAAAAAGGAAATAAAAGGTTAATGTTAGTAATTTTGCTCTCGGTTATAACAGTGTAGTGCAATGTTTGGACACATCATTGAGCCAAAAAGAATACGACAAGTTTCACCAATTGCAGTATTTGTTCTTAGTGTTAGAAAAGCCTCAGTACAAAATCACTGACTATAAGGGGCAAATTTCACCACAGAGAGGTAGCAAGGACAAAGTAATGTCACTAGAATCACTAGAGCTAATCCATAACAGTGGAAGTAGCACAGACACACCTACATGCTTGTGTGCTGTTGCCACTAGGTAACAACAAGAGTGAATAAAGAGCACATCCATAGCAGCAGAGAGCTTCTCTCCGCTGATTACATTACACCACATCAAGAAAAACAAGAACAGCCACCACACCACCACTAGTAATCACCATATGCACCACTGAAGAAACACCTGAATCAACCAACCAAATCACTAGCCATGGATACTAAAAGGATGGGTGGAGTTGGAGTTGAGCAAGGTCAGGCCAGCAACTAGGAGGAGCATGCCAAGCAACTCGTAGGAAGGAGTAGATAAGGACAAGTCAGGAGCTAGAGCAAGGAGGGGAGGCCAGTAACAAGATCAAGCCAAGAGCAAGATCATCATGATTACCACAAGCTTGCCAAGCAATCATAAGCTATAGCAACAACACATGTTTCTACTTATTAAATCATGCATAGTACTTGTTTTACCAAGATCGATGCATGGTTTGAGATCACAGGAGTTATCCTCGGATATTCATACTGAAGTGGAGCATGAAATCATCACAGGTGAGAGAGTAGGGATGATACGTCGTAAACGTATCTATAATTTTTGATGCTACATGCTTGTTTTGTATCAACTACCTTATGTTTTGTTTACACTTTGAGGCATTTTCATACATTTTCTAGAACTAACCTATTGACAAGATGCCGTAGTGCCAGTTGCCTGTTTTCTGCTGTTTTTGGTTTCAAAAAAGCTAGAAAAACATATTCTCGGAATTGGACGAAACAAATCCTGAAGTTCCTATTTTTTCCGACATGACACGGAGTCCAAAGGGGAGACGGAGGGGAGCCAGAAGGCAGGCACACCCTAGGGTGGCGTGGGTCATCCCTGGCCACGCCACCAGGGGGTGTGGCCACCCTGGCCCACCTCTGGCATCGCCTCTTCGCCTATATATTCCCCCTGGGACGAAAACCCTAAACACCAGATTAGAATTCCACGAAAAGTTCCGCAGCGCCGCCACCACCGAAGAGGATATTCGAGGGACAGAAGTCTCTGTTCCGACACCCTGCTGGGATGGGGAAGTGCCCCCGAAGCCATCTCCATCGACTCCACCGCCATCTCCATCGCCATTGCTGACTCCCATGATGAGGAGGGAGTAGTTCTCTCTCGAGGCTAAGGGCTCTACCGGTAGCTATGTGTTCATCTCTCTCTATGCGTGATCTTATGAGATCATGAGCTTTGTAATCTATAGATATATTCCACTACTCAAGTGCTTTAATTAATCAATACTTATCCCCACGTGTGTGCACACTGTTTGGCACTTTGGCTAAGGTTATAGAAATACTTATCATAAGTATAATTTGATTTGGATGTCTCTATGAGATTGTGGTGTTTGTTGGAACCATCTAGCACTCAAGGTGATAGTGAGGGGTTATCTCGATGGGAATGAACTTTAAGGTGTGTTGTTATAGCCCTACATCGTCCAACCGGAGAGTAGTTCAGGGTAGCATAATGAACAGAAGATATTTATATGAGAGTGTCCACTAGTGAAAGTATGATCCCTAGGCCTTGTTTCTAAGCATTGAAACACCGTTTACTATCAGTCCTATTACATGTTTGCTTCCTGCCACTCTTATTTCAGATTGCAATTACCACTTATAATCATCCATATTACTTGTATTTCACTATCTCTTCGCCGAACTAGTGCACCTATACACCTGACAAGTGTATTGGGTGTGTTGGGGACACAAGAGACTTCTTGTATCTTGATTGCAGGGTTGCTTGAGAGGGATACCTTTGACCACTTCCTCCCTGAGTTCGATAAACCTTGGGTGATCCACTTAAGGGAAACTTGCTGCTGTTCTACAAACCTCTACACTTGGAGGCCCAACACTGTCTACAAGAATAGAAGCATGTGTAGATATCAAGCTATTTTCTAGCGCTGTTGCCGGGGAGGTAAGGTAAAAGGTACTCACATCTTCTGGCTACTAAGCTATCTTCTAGTACGGTTGTTGGTGTGTGAGTGCTCGAAGTTATTTCCTTTAGATTCTGCAATTATATCTTTTTGTTTCTTGTTTTTATTTTCACTGGTTAGGCTTAATGGAAAACAACAACAAAATTAGAGAGCTTTTTAGTATTTTTCCTAAGGTAGAACATGAATGGGTTAAAAAGAAAATTAAAAAACCCATGGAACTTTCTTTGCATGCTAATAGCAATGTTATTAGTATGAATTTTTTGAACACCTTTGTTACTAATGCTATCGAAACGTCTAAGCTTGGGGAAGTTAGTTTTTATGGAAATGATCTTTTTAGTTACCTAGCTTCAGAGGAGAAAATTTACTCTGATGATACTTTATCTCCTATATGTGGTAATTGTAATGATACTTTTGATATTTTAAATCCACGTACTGAAAGCGTCCCTTTTAAAATACCTATGGAAATTGTTGAACATGTTATGAATAACTGTTATTTTGGAGATGGAATTGTCCATCTTGGTGATCATTTACTCTTTATACATGAATTATGCAAGTTGTTCAAGTGTGCAGGTATTTCAATGAACCAAGTTAATAGGAAGCTATTCTCTTTATCACTTAAGGAAAAAGCAAGGAAGTGGTATGAGCTACTAGACGATCCTCATCATTTGGAGTGGAAGGAACTTGAATCTCTCTTTTACTCTAAATTTTATCCTCCTCATGAAATTCATAAACATAGGAATTACATTTATAATTTTCAACCTCATGATGGAGAAAGTATTGCCCAAGCTTGGGGGAGACTGAAGTCACTAATGCTCAAATGTCCCATTCATGAGCTCCCAAGTAATATTATTAATAATAATTTTTATGCAAGGCTTTCAGGACATTACAAGGACTATATAGATACCTATTTAGCGGTATCCTTCACAAGTATGGAGGTCAAAGCTAAGTGGGATCTTCTTGAAACAATTCAAAACAATACCGAAGATTGGGATAACGACAAAGGTAAAGAACCAGGTATAAACTATGAGTATGATTGCATTAAGTCTTTCGCTGAAACTGTTGATTTTCAAGAGCTTAGTGCTAAATATGGTCTTGATCCTCAAATTCTTGTTGATTGTTTTAGAGCCTTTTCTTCTCATATTAATGCCCCTAAATAAAAATGGCACATGTATCATGAGCCATTTAAAGACACTTGCATGAAAAATGACATTGTTATTAATGATAGCAATAAATATGCTCAAACCTCTGAAAGTACTATTTCTTATAAGCATGTTAATTTTTGTGGAGTACATAGACCTTGTGAAAAGAATCAAATTGAAGAAGAATATTGTATCACCCATAGGAATGAAAAAACTAGAACGTGGTATAGGGCTCTAAATGATCTTGGTAAAAAAGTGTGTGCCCTCTATCCTTTTATTTGTGAACTTTGCTTTGAAGTGGGTCATTTCAATTTCCAATGCTCATGCCATAATAATAGCCTTTCTAATCCAATAAGTACTGGAAGTTTGTATTGTGATGACATGATCACTCCTAATCAACATGATGAACTTACATTATTTTTGGGGCATGAAGAGTTATCAAGAAAAACCTATTTGGTAGATATGAGTGCTTTTGATATGAATAGCATCCTGCATGGTTGCCATCTTTATTATGTTGATAATTACCACACAAATACTTACATATAAAATATTATAAAAGATGAGATTTTACCAAAATATGACAGGACTAATATGTGTTTTGTTCTTATTAATGGAAAGGAGGAATCCTCCAAAGTTTCTTCTATTGTCTCTAACAATAAACCAGGGTATATGGAGAAGCTTCCTTTCAAGCCTCTCCCTCCTAAAGAGAAGAAGGAAAAGAAGAAGAGGACGAGTAAAAGGAGAGAGGAGACGGTATTTTCCCCTAAGCATGTTGCTCCTATTATAGTTTTTTATGAGTCTAAACTCGATGATGTTCCTATGCGTGTTACCTATAGTAGTGATCATGATTGGGAAAAGCACACTACTTTTGATATTGAAAATCTCTTCGGTTCCAATTCTAAAAATGATGATGTTAATAATTGTTGCACTATTAGTATTATCCATCTTCCTTCCAATGATGATATGCTTACAAATAAACACACTTTTGAAGATAACTATTCTATTTCTTATGATGATACTATACCTGCAATATATGATGATTACAATGATGAATATGATATTTTCAGTCCACCAACTATTGAGGAGAAAATTAATTATGATTACAATATACCTCCTATATTTGATGATTATGGTGATGAGAATAATAATGATAGCTATTTTGTTGAATTTGCTCCCACTACAATTAATAAGAACGACTATGTTTATGTGGGGAGTATTAATTCTTTTATGCATGTGGCTCATGATAAGAATGTTTTATGTGATAGCTATATTGTTAATTTTTTTCATGATGCTACCGAAAGCTATTATGAGAGAGGGAAACAAGGTTTTATGTACCTCAACCATATTAAGTTTCCCCTCTTTATGTTGAAATTTTTGAAGTTGCACTTGTTTTGGTTTCCTATGCTTGTTGCTTTGTGCTTTCATGACTTGTTTCTATACAAGATTATTTTTCATAGGAAGTGGGTTAGACTTAAATTTGTTCCATATTTGCTTCTTGATGCTCTTTTTTACTTCAATTCATATTTCTTATAAAAAAGAGCTTTTGGGAGACAACCCTTTATATTTTTACTCTCAGTTTATTTTTGTTTTGTTGAGTCTTGGAAGTTATTTCCTATGTAATAACCTATCCTTATCCTTTTTGTTTGGTTTTTGTGCCAAGAATAACCTCCAATGAGAGAGAAGTAAGACTTGGGAAAGTTGCTGTCCCGAAACAAATTTATGTGCTTCACTATAAAAAAAGTCGAAAAAAATATATGTATGTCGGATTGAGCTATAATTTTTTGTGCTTCTGACCCAGGTTATTATCTAACTTTCGTTAGTTCAGCACTTTTCGATTTGAGCAATAGAAGGTCTTCTAAAAATTGGTTTTTACCTGCTCATCTGTTTTGACAGATTTCTGCCATTATTTCCATTTGTCTCTTAATCGGTTTCTTTTTGAGTTCTCTTGGATCATCTGAGCTTTTAAAAGAAATTGCTACAGTAGCTTATGTTTTAATGGATGATTTACTTCAGTTGAAACTAAACCCAAAGGATTATTATTTTGAATACACTAATGTTGCTAATGAAGATTGTGTGAAGTTTTGTATGAAGCAAGTTTTCAAGTGTAGGGAGAGAATGATGTGATGAGATGAAGTATGGACAAAAGCTCAAGCTTGGGGATGCCACCCGTGTCACCCCAAGAAATATTCAAGAAGTACAAGCTTCAAAGCTTGGGGATGCCCAAGGCATCCCCTTCTTCATCAATAATCTTAGGTCTTCTTTCAAGACACTTTATTTTTATTACCTTATACACTATGTGTTGTTCTTGGAGCATCTTTGTTTTTAGTTTCTTTTGCTTTCTTTGCCACAGTAAGTTGGTTGGATCCCAATACACTTCTTTTGGAGAGAGACACACCCCGTTATTCATTGCCTAGAACACTCTAGTTTTCACTCTTATTGTTCTGTGAGTGTTCTCCTTTGCTAGCACTTCGTTTAGCTTTAGTTTTCTTATTCTTTTGGCTTAGAACTTTTTAGTTATTCTTTGTAGATGGGTGAGACATTCTCTCTGGTCTTTATAGATAATTATCTTTGAGAGTTGTTTCAAATAAGTCGATTGGTGTTGGAAAAGAGTAGGAAGTTTCATGCTTATAAGTGGTACAAAAGGATCTTGTTTTGACTGTGGCCTAGACTTTATCATGTCATGCTAGATGTTGCTTTGACCATATGATTAGTAATTATTGTTGTAGCATGACTTGTTTCAAATAATTGAGATTGCTTATTGTGCCTTGAAAGAATCATGCGTTGTTTTAGCATACAAAAGCATAATATTGTGGTATTCTCCTTTGGTGCTTTATTTGGGTTGACTTGGCGCATGCTCTCACCATGTTAAGACTATACCAGTCACCATAGCCTCTATGATCATTTAGTTTTTGACTTGTAATATCACTGTATGCTTTAATTAATAATGTTTTGTCGCTTTGCATGATTATAGCCAGTATTGCTCTCTTAGTTGGTCGCTCCCAGTCTTTTGCTAGCCTCCATACCAAGTATGAGTTCCACTCATGCATCCAACTCCAAATAAAACCAAGTTATTCCAAAGAGTCCAACATACCTACCTATTAGCATTTGCTATTCCAAGTATATTCATGTTTCTATATACCTTCCAAATTAAACTTGTTATGTGAAAATTAGTGATTAAAGCTCTCACAAACTTGATGGCACACTTTACTTTTCTTTGACTTAATAAACTTGAACCATTGTGCCCATCTATGTTGTGTATATGCTTGTACTTTATAAGTAGTGAATTAGCAGAACCATGTTATCATGGGGAACGCTTTCAACATTACACTTTATTTGGTTGATATCATGTTCTTTTGCTTATGGATCCCGGCGGTGTGAAATAAAAGGGGAGCTTGTAAGCTCATGGAGTTTGTATATGTGTTAGAGAAACACCTGGGCCGCTAGCCTAAGCCATGCCTAATCATGGTGGAAACTTGCAGCACAACCATAGTGAGCAATCTATGAAGCATCCTCAATAAAAACCTATGCAAATAGCAAATAAAAAGATCGCTGAAATGCTCATTGTTTGTTCCCTTGTCATTTTGATATGGGATAGCTCCTGTATCATGGGGCAAGGGGTACCCCATTGGCGGTTCTCTATGATACACATGTACTTACAATGACAAGAACTTACTCGTGACTAAAGTTGAGTAGCATGAGGTCCGGTACTCATAAGCAAGGGGCGTGAGATTTTCAACTTATAACTTGTCGTGCATATCCTCATATTTGTTCACTTTAACCTTAGTCACTTAAAGATGCTTATGATAGGGGCAATGAGAGCTGAAAGTTAATAAGTACCATAATTTTTGGAAGCTCTTTATGAAACTTGAATCCCTGCTTCCTTCTATGAAGGGCCTTTCTTTTTACTTTTATGTTGAGTCTCGATCTTCTATCTTTATGCACCTATTGAGAGAGCATAGTGGTCATTCTTAGTTTAATGTGGATTGTCCCAAAACTTGTTGATTTATTCATAACTTTAATATTGCTTATTCTTAAACTATTTGTATCTAGTCACCCTTATGAACTTTGAAGGTGTCCTATGCATTTATGTTTTGATACACTATGAGGGACAAGATGAATACCACTCTCATTATGTTTTCTATATGTGAAACAAACAAACAAACGTCTTTCAAAGTATTGTTATTCATGAATATTTTGTTTGTACCTTTTCATGTTACAACATAGTTGCTTTCTCTTATTGTTAAAACTATATCTTTCATGCTATGTTAGAGTACTATGATCCTAGCTATCAATGTTTTACAAATACCTTGATAAAGATTGTGATGGTGCATGTCACCTCAAAAATTATTCTTTTTATCACTTACCTACTCGAGGACGAGCAGGAGTTAAGCTCTGGGATGTTTGATACATCGTAAACGTGTCTATAATTTTTGATGCTCCATGCTTGTTTTGTATCAACTATCTTATGTTTTGTTTACACTTTGAGGCATTTTTATAAATTTTCTGGAACTAACCTATTGACAAGATGTCGCTGTGCCAGTTCCCTATTTTCTATTGTTTTTGGTTTCAAAAAAGACATATTCTCGGAATTGGACGAAACAAAGCCTGAAGTTCCTATTTTTTCTGACACGACACGGAATCCAAAGGGGAGACGGAGGGGAGCTAGGAGGCAGGCACACCCTAGGGTGGAGCGGGTCACCCCTAGCCATGCCACCAGGGGGTGTGGCCACCCTCGCCCACCTCTGGCACCGGCTCTTTGCCTATATATCCCCTGGCACGAAAACCCTAAACATCATATCAGAATTCCATGAAAAGTTCCACAGCGCTGCCACCACCGAAGAGGAGATTCGGGGGACAGAAGTCTCTGTTACGGCACCCTGCCGGGACGGGGAAGTGCCCCCGGAGCCATCTCCATCGACTCCACCGCAATCTCCATCGCCATTGCTGACTCCCATAATGAGGAGGGAGTAGTTCTCTCTCGAGGCTAAGGGCTCTACCGGTAGCTATGTGTTCATCTCTCTCTATGCGTGATCTTATGAGATCATGAGCTTTGTAATCTATAGATCTATTCTGCTACTCAAGTGCTTTAATTAATCTTTGCTTATCCCCATGTGTGTGAAGTTGATAGTGTGCACACCGTGTGGCACTTTGGCTAAGGTTACAGAAATACTTATCATGAGTATAATTTGAGTTGGATGTCTCTACGAGATTGTGGTGTTTGTTGGAACCATCTAGAACTCAAGGTGACAGTGAGGGGTTATCTAGATGGGGAATCTGAACTTTAAGGTGTGCTGTCATAGCCCTACATCGTCCAACCGGAGAGTAGTTTAGGGTTGCATAATGAATAGAAGATATTTATATGAGAGTGTCCACTAGTGAAAGTATGATCCCTAGGACTTGTTTCTAAGCATTGAAACACCATTTACAATCAGTCATGTTACATGTTTGCTTGCTGCCACTCTTATTTCATATTGCAATTACCACTTATAATCATCCATATTACTTGTATTTCACTATCTCTTCGCCGAACTAGTGCACCTATACACCTGACAAGTGTATTGGGTGTGTTGGGGACACAAGAGACTTCTTGTATCTTGATTGCAGGGTTGCTTGAGAGGGATACCTTTGACCACTTCCTCCCTGGGTTCGATAAACCTTGGGTGATCCACTTAAGGGAAACTTGTTGTTGTTCTACAAACCTCTGCACTTGGAGGCCCAACACAGTCTACAAGAATAGAAGTGTGCATAGACATCAAGGGACATATAACCATTTATCACTGAGTAAAAGTGAACCTCGGACTTGTGCATCATCGGCAAGGGACAATCAAAGCTAACATTAGACTAGAAAATCACACTAAACTAGCACACCACTATGCACACTCCAGTAGGGAGGCACCAAAGTGGCATGGAGAGTAGTGGAAGCCATTCTCAAATGCTCTACCAAGTAAACTTGAGCAAATCATCTTCCTAAAATTCCAGGAATCATTTAAAAGCCTATTTCTGTCATACTAACAATACAGAAACATTTCAGAAAATCAAGTTGCTAAACCAGTTGCTCTGTTAAGGATTAAAGCCTTACTAAATCACTTAGGATATTTCCTATATCCTATTCTATTTTAAATAGTGAATCACAGAAACAGTCTCCAATGCACAAGATAGGTACCAAGGGCCTAGATAAGTAATATACAACTACTATCACTTGGATAACATCAATATTTCTCACAATAACCTCAATAGGATAAATACAAAGACTAAAGAGCATCATTCTCGTATAATGTCCACAAGATTTAGTATCTTATGGCTATTGTCAGTCACACACAAGTATCAGTAGTAGAGTATAATCAACATGAAACACTTAAGACTACAATCAAGGATTAGTGCAACTGATAAAGCATCATATATAGATTAACCAAACAAACAATCATCATTACTAAGCAATCCACAAGGACAAATCCATCAGGGTACCATGAGAGTAGCAATCATACTAGGCAAGTACTAATAGGACTGAGAGTACCATAGGAAGAAAGGAGGAACCCTAACACATGAACAACCCATAATTAAGGTTAAGCACGGCAATACGGAGAGGGATTGAGAGAGGAAGGAGAAGGAGGGGACTTACCCACGGTCCGCTCTAGGTTTTAGAAGAGTAAGCAAAGGCATGGATCAATGGCAGTCATGGCACGGCGCTAGCGACCACCACACCGCCAGACCATTAGGACACAACCACGAAGCCACTAGAGCACGACACAGTGAGAAGGGCCAAAACCCTAATCACTAGTGCGGGGTCAACGTGGCCATGCGAGAGATCGTGCGGCAAATCGAAGTGGACCAATCGGTGCAGCGGTGTCTACTTGGTTAGTAAACACGGCCTAGCGACCAGGGTAGTTGGAGCTCGCCGAGAACGAGCTGCGATGGCGGTAGCTCCGCTACATCGTCAGAGAGGAGAGGGCAAGCAAGTGAGCGAGTGAGTGAGGATAAGGCAGGCCGAGTGCATGAGCAACCCAACCAAGTAGGCTGGGGTGGGCCAAATAGGCCAGGCTTGGCTGGCCCACGGGTCTAGCCTAGCAAAATAAATAAATATTTGATCTTCAATAAAATTATAAACCCCAAATATACCCTTGAGAGTATTTAGACTCTAGAAAAATAAAGAAAAATCATAAAAATACATTTGATATCTCTAAATGCTGATAAAAATATAAGCTATCTAACAAAAATACTAACTTGTCTTTTAAATCGATAAAACTTGAATTGAATATTTAAAAGCACTTATCCATTCATTGAATATTATAAATATAAAGGTAAGACCTATAAATAAATAAATAAATAAATAAATAAATAAATAAATAAATATCAGTTTTAAGATCTTGAGCAAGTACGTTTTACTAGAAAAATACTAAACATATTATTTCCAAAGGTTTTATAATTGTTAGAGTAATAAATTACTTTTTATCTATTTATTAAAATAAATACTTATTCTACCATATATTAATTTCTTGAAGATTATTCTCTAAATAAGAAATAATCATATATCCTTATTGAAATGGATCGTATGGGCACCTAGAGGGGGGTGAATAGGCGCTACTTCAAATTTTAATGCTTTTTCAATTTTAGGCTTGACACAAAAGGTAAATTCTCTAGATATACTACTATGAACAATTTCCCTATATGAAAACCTAACTACTAGCGAGTAAAGGTGTAACATCCCAAAACTCTAATCCAAGGTTATTAAGATCCAAATCATCAAATTTAGAGTTAACAAAAACTTTTCCATTTAAATTCATTAAGCATTCATATGTGTGCGCATTTAAATTAGGAGTTGTTTTGAATTGCCATGTTTGAGTGATCCATTGGTCGTAAAATGATTCTAAGGTGAATTAAACATCATCTAGATCATTCCCAAACAAATCCCAAAGAAAAACAAATCAAAAAGAATAAAATAAGCAAATGATCACTTTTGCTATTTTAATCACCTAGCCTACTTTGGGTATTCCTGGAACTCAACTCTTAACAGAAACAATTGTGGTTCTTTGCACCCCTTGCTAGTACAAGTAGTGATGTACCAAGGCCCACTTTGTTTCATCCCAAAAACTTTCAAACACTAAATTTAAATGACATTTGGAAATTGAATCTAGTGTATGTATCAAGATCACACTTATTCAAAAACCACTGAAATGAACTCCATTTCAAAAACCCAAGCACACCTCGAAGCTTAAGCATAAGTTACATCATTCCAGCAAAAATCTCCCAAAAATCAAATATTTTGTTCTTGCGGCCATTTGATCGAACAGGTGGCAGGCCAGATTTTTCTGCCTAACTTTTGTTGTTTGATGATCAATGCTTGGTCGAGTTTTTGAGCCCCATTTGGTTCCCCTGTCTCCCCCAGACCCAACCAAGTCCCTCACCAGCCTACCCCTTAGCTTGGAGCAGAAGTGGTGCGCCCCCTGTTTTTGGTCACCACCGGCCGAACATGGGCAACGCTCCACAAACTACGTCGTGCCGTTCCAGCACCACCACTAGCTCCGCCCAACCCTACCGCACTCCCTTGTCCACCCCTCGATCAACCCTAGCCCCTAGACCACTCCCCAGCACCGCCGCCCTTTCTCTCTGCGAGCAAGCCAGAGCGCGCCAGGGCACGATTGCCGCCAGCATGCAGTAGACTGCGCCTTGACCCCATGCCACGCACACCGCTCCGCCTCGACCCCAGCAACCCACCAGACATGACCGTGCATCGCCGCGTGACCCACAGTCGTCGTGATCGTCGTCGAGCACCGCCTCTGTCTCCTAGAGCGCGCAACGCTCCTGACCAAATGCCACCGCCCCTAGCGTAGCCATTAAGCCGTAGAGCACCACCAGGAGGCAAGCCACCGTCCGGCTACGCCGCCCATGCCGATAGCACCTTGTATCGTCGTCACCGATAAGCTCGTTGTCGCCCCCTCGGTCCCCTCCTCGAGCATATATAAGGAGGCCTTCCCCAGCCTCAATCCCCACACCATTCGACTCCCCTCTCTCCACCAGTCCTTCCCCACCTCTCGAAGGAGTAGCTCAAGCCGTCGATCACTAGAATTGCACTGGAGGAGGCCGCTGCAGAGGAGGAGACGTTGTCGTCGATTCCGTCCACCTCAGCCCCTGCCACGACCTCGCCTGAGCCCGCCGTCGCCGTCCAGTTCGATCGTCCGCCTCACCGCACTAGCTGGAGCCCTGGTACGTCCCCAGTAGACCCCCACCGTCTGTTTAGGGTTCGGTCTCACCGGCGACGAGTCCGTCATCGACGACGACTATGAGCCGTTGATGCACATTATAATCGTGTGGCCCAGATCGCTAGATACCATTTCGGGTTTTAAGTCTCGCTGACAAGCGGGAGCAACCTGTCAGCCACCCTCTGCGCTGCTGAGCGTCACTGGGCCAGCCCATTTGCTTTCCCGCGCTAGCCCACGAATTTAAATATGTGTTTTGCTATTTGAGTTTAAATTCAATTATGTCCCTTGGATCAAAAAATCAATTCAGGAAGATTTACTGAACCAAATTGAGTGATTCTAATTTTGTTGGAAAGCCTCTGAAAAGATCTATCCAATCCCGTTGGATTTAATTCATTTAGAGTTATAGATCTCTCCTAGTAAAAATAACAAGACATAAGCATTTGCACATTCAAACATTTTTCTAAATTCAACCAAAATAGCTTTTGAGTTGATTCCAACTCTCAAAAATCACATTTAACCATACCTATCTGAATATTTAATAATATTGAGGTTTGCATGCAGTGAATTTGGACTAGTACCAAAATAATGCTATATAGGCATTTCTAGTCACTTTAAATCATTAAATATTAAACTTAAACTTATTAAAATGTGATCCAACCTTTAAATCGCATTCCCATATGTTAGAATATGGGGTGATGACATGTGTCCATATGATCCCATATTTTAATTGGCGAATATTAAATCCTAGTTAATTTCAATGAGTAGAAATTACTTTTGTCAAATAAAAAGAAGGAAGCTAGTAAATTAAACCTTGTGATGCTTGTGATGATAATATATCATCAAATGTGTGCCTTAGTGTGATAAGTAGACTAGTTAAGTATTGTTTGGTGATTGTGTACTCCGTATGTATTTATAGACTATAGTACCCACCAAGTTTTCGAGGAGGAGGAGTTCTACCAAGAGGAAGAGGAAGAAAACTTCAACCACTACACTACACAAGGCAAGCCTAGCACTTCAAGTAAACTGAGCAAGCTATTATTGGCAAGCTAACACTTGCAAGTATTATACTAGCAAGCCACCATTAACAATGCAAGCTAACCCTTGCAAGCTAGATAACCTAAGCAAAGGCATTAGGCATGCTTTGGTTATACCATTTTGAACTTATACCTACTCCAAGTTTTATTTTCAATCTTTTACTTTCTTTACTTTACCAAAGTCCCTTACTTGTTTGAAGGTAGCATAAAAAGTATAAAACTTGACCTATCTAGATTAACTTAGATGTCATTCTATGGCATGAGATTGATCTTAGCATCCCCCATTAGTGAACAATCTTAACTTAGTAGTTTATAGCTAAACCAAAACTTGAGTCACTTTAGATGGGATTACTTGGTGAAAATGACTTGTGAAAACCTTGGAATGATGAGTCATTCTATTGAGATGTTTTTACATGTGTTGAGAAACACAAATGGTTTATGATGATGAAAATGTTGAGGCATGAGCCTTAGCCCTTTTACAAAACTGATGGTTGGATTCGGATGTGATACCATTCCAATGTTTACCATACAACCACAATAACTGAATTGGGTAAGGATTAGCTGGAAGTTTATATGCATTAGTATTAGTTCCCTCGCGGGAGAGGTTTGAGCTGAGGCTACCTCTCAATGTTGTCCACCTATGCAGTGCCCAAGATGATAGATGGTCATGGTTGGGAGGCCATGCTCATAGGAGAGGTGCTTATACTAGGGTGTGTAAAAGGAAGGTTATGTTTGATTATCTGCATACTAAGTATGATGATTCAGGGTTATCCCTGACAGATGTATAAAATCTTGTGGTGAAAGTGTACCACCTCTACAGAGTGTCAAACTATTCGAATAGCCGCGTCCGCGGTTATGGATAGTTGGAGTGGCCATAATGTTTCATTGTCAGATGTTTTCCAAATGACTTATGAAATAAATGATGAATCTTGACTTGACCACAACAGGGTTGTGACTATGACACTAGCTTCCTAATTTAAGTGATTCTAGAACTTTATTTTATCTTTCTTTGTTTCTAAACTCAGGTTAGGTTCAAACTTAACTTTACAAATCAACTTAGAGTTAGCAATCCTACTAGAACTACCTTACTTGTTAGTGATAGTTTGCGAGTACTTAAAGAGTACTCATGGCTTTTGTCCGTGGCTATTCCTATGGCCAGACTATGAAGGAGACTACCAAGATGAAGGACATCAGGACGGCTATGATAACTAGGACTATCTTCCATCGTCAGCATTGCTTGTGCCCCTGAAGATGGACCCCACCGCTACGTTTATGATTTATTCCACTGCTTGTTGTATTAAGACTGGATCATGAGATCCTTTATTCGTGTAATACCTTATTACGGTTTGTAATGGATGATGTACTGTGATATCCAATCTGTTATGTCTCGCAAAAATGGTAATCCTGGGATTGCAAGGTATGACATAACAGGCATCTGGGATTAAAAATCCGGGTGTTGACAAGTTGGTATTAGAGCCAGCCTGACCATAGGAGATCCTAGTTAGAATGGACGTCCGAACAAAAACTTAATTTCCAAACCAAAGTGAGTATTTATGAAAAAATATTTCCTCTCTTACCCTTGGGAATTCATTCTTTCTCAAAAATTCATGTTCCTCGAATTTTTACATTACTACATAAAAATTGACACACTTGATCACTTCACTAACTTCCTCATCCTAAATTCTGGTAGATGGAGACTCAGTTCAGCAAGTTCTACCAGTTGGGCAACGGAGGCCAACTGATCTTGGAACGCCCACATCTAGAGTTTCTTGGAGCTCAACTTCCTGGATCCCTAGGAAGAGATTTACAATGGCTAATCACCGCTGATCTTCGAGGAAGTATAGAAGCGCCAACGTTCGGGAGCATCCAGTTCTCCGTAAGAGAGAACAACTGGCTAGATGGATTAACCAGGGCAATGCATGAAGCTCTCGCATGTCTGTGTGCCCTGAGTGTCAACCAAATCCAAGGAACCCGCTTTGTTCACTACGTAAGGCGTGACTTCATGGGAATGCCAATGGAGATGCCAAGTCACCCGGAATTGAAGCGTCAAGTGGAGAACCTTGACTTCCTGCTGTACGACCGCCAAAAGGAATTGGACAATGCTAGGGAGTTCGCCAACCACAACCTTGCCATTGCTACCCAGAAGGCCCAGACTTTCTCACTGCTTGTCAAGGCCGTCAGTTTCTTCGCCGCCAACACGAAAAGAAGGATCGCACCATCGACCGTCTTCGCAAGAAGGTGGCCAACCTCGAGAAGACCATCAAGGAGCAGGAAGCTCAGCTTGCCGCAAAGGAAGAAGAAGAGGAAGGTGAAGACATCCAGGGAGATATGGACTCTTACCTCAGCAACGATGATGACTTTCTGGAGGAGGATGCCGTGGACTTCTACACCGACGATGAGGACTCTGACTTCATCGATGATGAGTAGATGCACTAGAGCACTATCATAGCATGAGGAGTATCGGTCCCATTGTATCGTAGCTTGCAGAATGGTTCTTAAAACCATCTGATTTCCTTTGATGTGTGGTGTGTGTTTGTATCGTGTGCTTTGCTTGAATGAATGAAAAGAAGTTAGTTGCAAAACCTGAGTCAAACTCAAAGTTTTAGTTTTGAAATCAAAACCATGAACCTTAGAACTTTCCCTCTTACCCCTTTATCTATCTCAATCTTTAGATGACTCGTGGAAATCACGGAGGGAGCAGCTCATCGCAGGACCCAATGCTGCAGATTATGCAGATGTTAGTTGCAGACCATGAAGCAAGCAGGGCAGGTGCTAGGCCAACTTAGCAACACTGCAGCAGATAGCCCAGATGGCCCAAAACAACCAAGGGCATGGAAATCAGGATCATCAAGGATCCAAGCTGAAAAACTTCCAGAATACCAATCCCCCAATCTTTAGCACTTCGGAGAACCCATTAGATGCTGATGACTGGTTGTAGACAATGGAGAACAATTTGGAAGTAGCCAGAGTTGATGACAATGAGAAAGTTCTCTTTGCCACCCACTACTTGGCAGGAGATGCAAGAGCCTGGTGGAACAGCATCCGCCTGATGAACCATGGTCAAGTGATGACATGGGAAGCCTTCAAAATCAAGTTCAGCCGCACCCACGTGCCGCAGGGCCTAGTAACCAGAATGCGGGATGCATTTAGAGAGATGATGCAAGGAAGATTGATTGTAGTGGAGTACCGTGATAGATTCCTGTCACTTGCCATGTATGCACCTGATGAGATCAACGCGGAGGCCAAGAAGAAGGAGATATTCCTGAACGGACTGCATGATGAGATGCAGACTGTCCTCATCAACATCCGCTTCGAGGATCTCGAAGAGCTAGTCGACTCTGCCATTCAGATGGAAGGGAAGATTAACCAGGCAAACGACAACCGCAAACGTCGTATGATGCACCAAGCTGGATCCAACAGTCACCAGAAGTACCGTCCCAACCCGTCTGTAGGATATGCACCAAGAAACAACCGACCCCCAATGTCTCGCCCAAGCTACCCCAACCGTAGCAGAGGCAATGTGAAGACCGGAGGAAACAACAACACCCCGGCAACACTCGCAATTTTAACCGTGCACCTCCCAAGAGCAACAACAACAACAACAACAACAACACTGCACCTAGAACTAGAAGCAATGTTGTGCCCGTGGCAGCAAAAGACAAGTCCCAGATAACTTGTTTCAAGTGTGGAGTGAAGGGTCACTATTCCAATGAGTGCCCCAAGAAGACTGCCGCCACTGCCAATGTGAATGCCCCATCTCAACAGCAACGTCGTGTTCAACCAGGAAGAAGATTTGCCCTAGGGAACCCTCACAACCGCAACGGCCGTCTCTTCCACATGAACGCCGAAGAAGCCCAAGAAGCTCTAGATGTAGTGCTGGGTATGTTTTCTGTCAACTCAGTTTTAGCAAGAGTGTTGTTTGATTATGGAGCATCGCACTCATTTTTCACCGAAGAATTTGCATGCACTAGTAAGATTCACCCAACCAACTTGAAGCATGTCATGATAGTTCAAATTCCCGGTTCAACTATAAAAGCTAGAAACATTTGCAAAGTTGTGCCTATCAGAATACATGGGATAGATTTTTATGCTAATCTAATAGTACTTGGAACCAAAGGATTGGAAGTAGTACTAGGTATGGATTGGATGTCAAAGCATAAAGGACTGATAGACTGTGCTAAGAAAGCCATCACCATGACCAGTGGCTCTGGAGTAACAGTAGAGCATGTATCTGAAACCTTACCCCGCCAATTCAAGTGCAACAAGATCTAGCCCTACCCACCATAGACCAAGTTAGAGTAGTCTGTGAATACCCCGACGTATTCCCAAATGAATTGCCTGGTATGCCCCCGGATAGGTATATTGAGTTCATTATCGAACTAATCCTCGGAACTGGACCCATAGCCCAGAGACCCTATAGCATGAACCCCTCAGAGTTAGTGGAGCTGAAGAAGCAGTTGGATGCTATGTTAGCAACATGTTTGATTCAACCAAGCGCATCACCATGGAGATCACCAGTGTTATTCGTGGACAAGAAAGATCGAGGCAACCATTTGTGCACCGATTATAGAAAGTTGAATGACGTCACCATCAAAAACAAGTACCCTTTGCCAAAGATAGAAGATCTATTTGATCAGTTGACTGGTGCACAGGTATTCTCAAAGATTGATCTTAGGACTAGTTATCATCAACTTAAAATCATGCAACAGATATTCCGAAGACCGCCTTTACTACTCGTTATGGTTTATACGAGTATACGGTCATGTCTTTTGGATTAACAAATGCCCCTGCTTATTTCATGAATCTCATGAATAAGATATTTATGAATTTCCTAGATAAGTTTGTCGTTGTGTTTATTGACAATATCCTTATCTACTCCAAGTCAGAAGAAGAGCATGAGCAACATCTGAGAATCATCCTAGAAATCCTGAGAGAGCATCAGTTATATGCCAAGTTCAGCAAATGTGAGTTTTGGCTGAAAGAAGTAGGATTCCTAGGACATATTGTGTCTGCCGAAGGAGTCTTTGTTGATCCCACCAAAATTAAAGATGTCAAATAATGGGAAGCCCCAACCACTCAAATCCAATTCCGTGCATTTCTCAGATTAGCGGGATATTACCGCAAGTTCGTAGAAGGATTTTCGAGCATCGCTAGACCCATGACCCAATTGTTGAAGAAGGACAAGAAGTTTGAATGGACCGACAAATGTGAAGCCAGTTTCCAGGAGCTGAAGAAGAGATTGATTTCAGCCCCAATATTGATCATGCCAGACGTCAAGAAGTCGTTTGATGTATATTGTGATGCATCCAAGATTGGTCTCGGATGTGTATTGATGCAAGAAGGCAAATTTATCGCGTATCTGTCTCGGCAATTGAAGCAGCATGAGCAGAACTATCCGACCCATGATCTAGAATTAGCAGTCGTAGTTTTGGCATTGAAGATATGGCGTCATTATCTTATGGGTAATCACTGTGAGATTTACTTAGATCACAAGAGCTCGAAGTATATTTTCACTCAGAAGGAGCTGAATATGAGGCAAAGGAGATGGATAGAGTTAATCAAGGATTATGACCTTGACATTCACTATCACCCACGCAAAGCCAACGTGGTAGCGGATGCTCTTAGCAGATTGCCGTGCAGGCTAAACACCATGATCAAGGAGAAGCAACCCAGTTTGTATGAGGAGTTGGAGCAGTTTGGAACTGAGCTAGTTAGTAAGGGATTTATAGCTAGCATTGAACTTCAACCCACTTTGATTAGCCAAATCAAGGAAGCCCAGAAGGGAAATGAAAGTATCGACGGAATCAAACGTCGTATTGGTACAGGAAATGTACCTAGATTCACCGAAGATGAAGAAGGAGTTCCGTGGTACAAAGGACGTATCTGTGTGCCAGCAGATTCAGAGCTAAAGCAAGTTATCATGCAAGAAGCTCATGATACTCTTTATTCTATCCACCCCGGAGGAACGAAGATGTATCAAGATTTGAAAGAGCAATTTTGGTGGCACAAGATGAAGAGAGAAATCGGAAGCTACATCACCAAGTGTGACATCTGTCAAAGAGTCAAAGCAGAGCATCAGAGACCAGCATCACTGTTGCAACCATTGCAGATTCCGGAATGGAAATGGGATTCCGTCGGAATGGACTTTATCACCGGTTTGCCTACTTGTAGTAGGGGAAATGACTCTATCTGGGTCATAGTTGATAGACTGTCCAAGGTAGATCAGTTTATACCTGTCAAGACAACCTACCAGAGTTCAAAGCTAGCAGAATTTTACATTGCTAGAATTGTTAGTCTACATGGAACCCCCAAGACCATAGTATCAGATCGAGGAACCCAATTTACCTCGAGATTTTGGCAGAAAGTCCAAGAAGGATTGGGAACCAAGTTGAACTTCAGCACCGCTTATCACCCGCAAACCGATGGACAAACTGAAACAGTCAACCAAATCCTAGAGGATATGTTGAGAGCTTGTGTGTTAGAGTATGGATCAAAATGGGAAGACTGCCTGCCTTTCGCAGAATTCTCATATAACAACAGCTATCAAGCCAGTTTGCAAATGGCACCATTTGAGTTCCTATACGGAAGAAAGTGCCGTACCCCTTCAAATTGGTCGCAAGTAGGAGAGAGTCGGATTTTTGCACCTGGCATTCTCCGAGAAGCCAAAGAAAAGGTTCACAAAGTCCATGAACACCTCAAGACCACCCAATCTAGACAGAAGAGTTATGCTGACAAGAGAAGGAGAGACCTGACTTTCAATGTCGGAGATTTTGTATATCTCAAGGTTTCACCATTGAAGGGAACGCAACGTTTTAGTCTGAAAGGAAAGTTAGCCCCCAGATATATCGGACCCTTCAAGATTCTGAATCGTCGAGGAGAAGTATCGTATCAACTGGAACTGCCAGAAGAGATGTCAGCCATCCACAATGTGTTCCATATCTCATTACTTCGCAAATGCTTAGAAGTGCCGGAGAAGACCGAAGTTTTCAAGAACATCGATCACCGAGCTGTTGATATCAACAAGGATCTGACGTATCGTGAAGTGCCCATCTGTATCTTGGAGGAAGCCTACAGAACCACCAGGACTAGGAGTATCAAGTTTCTCAAGATTCAGTGGAGCAACCATACCAAAGAAGAAGCCACTTGGGAGCGAGAAGATTACATTAGGACTGAGTTCCTAGATCTCTTTAGTTCCTAGTTTTTTTCGTAAATCTCGGGACGAGATTTTTTTTAAGGGGGGAAGGTTTGTAACATCCCAAAACTCTAATCCAAGGTTATTAAGATCCAAATCATCAAATTTAGAGTTAACAAAAACTTTTCCATTTAAATTCATTAAGCCTTCATATGTGTGTGCATTTAAATTAGGAGTTGTTTTGAATTGCCATGTTTGAGTGATCCATTGGTTGTAAAATGATTCTAAGGTGAATTAAACATCATCTAGATCATTCCCAAACAAATCCCAAAGAAAAACAAATCAAAAAGAATAAAATAAGCAAATGGTCACTTTTGCCATTTTAATCACCTAGCCTACTTTGGCTATTCCTAGAACTCAAATCTTAACAGAAACAATTGTGGTTATTTGCACCCCTTGCTAGTACAAGTAGTGATGTACCAATGCCCACTTTGTTTCATCCCAAAAACTTTCAAACACTAAATTTGAATGACATTTGGAAATTGAATCTAGTGTATGTATCAAGATCACACTTATTCAAAAACCACTCAAATGAACTCCATTTCAAAAACCCAAGCACACCTAGAAGCTTAAGCATAAGTTACATCACTCCACCAAAAATCTCCCAAAAATTCAAATATTTTATTCTTGCGGCCATTTGATCGAACAGGTGGCAGGCCAGATTTTTCTGCCTAACTTTTGATGTTTGATGATCAATGCTTGGTCGAGTTTTTGACCCCCATTTGGTTCCCCTGTCTCCCCCAGACCCAACCAAGTCGTCACCGGCCTACCAATTAGCTTGGAGCAGAAGTGGCGCGCCGCCCGTTTTTGGTCACCGCAGGTCGAACGTGGGCAACGCTCCACAGACCACGTTGCGCCGTTCCAGCACCACCACTAGCTCCGCCCAACCCTACCGCACTCCCCTGTCCACCCCTCGATCAACCCTAGACCCTGGACCACTCCTCAGCATCGCCGCCCTTTCTCTCTGCGAGCAAGCCAGAGCGCGCCAGGGCGCGATTGCCGCCAGCACGCAGCAGATCGTGCCTTGACCCCATGCCGCGCATGCCGCTCCGCCTCGACCCCAACAACCCACCAGACACGGCCATGCATTGCTGCACGACCCACAGTCGCCGTGATCGCCGTCGAGCACCGCCTCTGTCTCCCAGAGCGCGCAACGCTCCTGACCAAATGCCACCACCCCTAGCGTAGCCATTAAGCCATAGAGCACCGCCAGGAGGCAAGCCACCGTCCGCCGACGCCGCCCATGCCGATAGCACCCTGTATCGTCGTCACCGACGAGCTCGCCGTCGCCCCCTCGGTCCCCTCCTCGAGCCTATATAAGGAGGCCTTCCCCAGCCTCAATCCCCACACCATTCGACTCCCTCTCTCCACCAGTCCTTCCCTACCTCTCGTCGGAGCCGCTCGAGCCACTGTTCGCCAGAATTGCACCGGAGGAGGCGCTGCAGAGGAGGAGACGCTGCCGTCGATTCCGTCCACCTCAGCCCCTGCCGCGACCTCGCTTGAGCCCGCCGTCGCCGTCCAGTTCGATCGCCCGCCTCACCGCACTAGCTAGAGCCCTGGTACGTCCCCAGTAGATCCCCACCGTCCGTTTAGGGTTTGGTCTCGTCGGCGACGAGTCCGTCGTCGACGACGGCTGTGAGCCATTGATTCATGTTATAATCGTGTGGCCTAGATCGCTAGATACCGTTTCGGGTTTTAAGTCTCGCTGACAAGCAGGACCAACCTGTCAGCCGCCCTCTGCGCCGCTGAGCGTCACTGGGCTGGCCCATTTGCTTTCCCGCGCTAGCCCACGAATTCAAATAAGTGTTTTGCTATTTGAGTTTAAATTCCATTATGTCCCTTAGTTCAAAAATCAATTCAGGAAGATTTACTTAACCAAATTGAGTGAGTCCAATTTTGTTGGAAAGATTCTCAAAAGATCTATCCAAGCCCGTTGGATTTAATCCATTTAGAGTTAGAGATCTCTCCTAGTAAAAATAACAAGACAGAAGCATTTGCACATTCAAACATTTTTCTAAATTCAACCAAAATAGCTTTTGAGTTGATTCCAACTCTCAAAAATCACATTTAACCATACCTATCTGAATACGTAATAATATTGATGTTTGAATGTAATGACTTTGGACTAGTACCAAAATAATGCTATATAGGCATTTCTAGTCACTTTAAATCATTAAATATTAAACTTAAACTTATTAAAATGTGATCCAACCTTTAAATCACATCCCATATGTTAGAATATGTGGTGATGACATGTGTCCATATGATCCCATATTTTAATTGGAGAATATTAAATCCTAGTTAATTTTAATGAGTAGAAATTACTTTTCTCAAATAAAAACAAGGAAGCTAGTAAATTAAACCTTGTGATGCTTGTGATGATAATAGATCATCAAATGTGTGCCTTAGTGTGCTAAGTAAACTAGTTAAGTATTGTTTGGTGATTGTGTACTCTGTATGTATTTATAGACGATGGTACCGACCAAGCTTTTGAGGAGGAGGAGTTCTACCAAGAGGAAGAGGAAGAAAACTTCAACCACTACACTACACAAGGCAAGCCTAGCACTTCAAGTAAACTGAGCAACCTATTATTGGCAAGCTAACACTTGCAAGTATTATACTGGCAAGCCACCACTAACAATGCAAGCTAACCCTTGCAAGCTAGATAACCTAAGCAAAGGCATTAGGCATGCTTTGGTTATACCATTTTGAACTTATACCTACTCCAAGTTTTATTTTCAAGCTTTACTTTCTTTACTTTACCAAAGTCTCTTACTTGTTTGAAGGTAGCATAAAAAGTATAAAACTTGACCTATCTAGATTAACTTAGATGTCATTCTATGGCATGAGATTGATCTTAGCATCCCCCATTAGTGAACAATCTTAACTTAGTAGTTTATAGCTAAACCAAAACTTGAGTCACTTTAGATGGGATTACTTGGTGAAAATGACTTGTGAAAACCTTGGAATGATGAGTCATTCTATGGAGATGTTTTGACATGTGTTGAGAAACACAAATGGTTTATGATGATGAAAATGTTGAGGCATGAGCCTTAGCCCTTTTACAAAACTGATGGTTGGATTCAGATGCGATACCATTCTAATGTTTACCGTACAACCACAATACCTGAATTGGGTAAGGCTTAGCCGAAAGTTTATATGCATTAGTATTAGTTCCCTCGCGGGAGAGGTTTGAGCTGAGGCTACCTCTCAATGTTGTCCACCTATGGAGTGCCCAAGATGACAGATGGTCATGGTTGGGAGGCCATGCTCATAGGAGAGGTGCTTATACTAGGGTGTGTAAGGGGAAGGTTATGTTTGATTATCTGCATACTAAGTATGATGATTCAGGGTTATCCCTGACAGATGTATAAAATCTTGTGGTGAAAGTGTACCACCTCTACAGAGTGTCAAACTATTCGAATAGCCGCGTCCGCGGTTATGGACAGTTGGAGTGGCCATAATGTTTCATTGTCAGATGTTTTCCAAATGACTTATGAAATAAATGATGAATCTTGACTTGACCACAACAGGGTTGTGACTATGACACTAGCTTCCTAATTTAAGTGATTCTAGAACTTTATTTTATCTTTCTTTGTTTCTGAACTCAGGTTAGGTTCAAACTTAACTTTACAAATCAACTTAGAGTTAGCAATCCTACTAGAACTACCTTACTTGTTAGTGATAGTTTGCGAGTACTTAAAGAGTACTCATGGCTTTGTTCCCTGGCTATTCCTATGGCCAGACTATGAAGGAGACTACCAAGATGAAGGACATCAGGACGGCTATGATAACTAGGACTATCTTCCATCGTCAGCATTGCTTGTGCCCCTGAAGATGGACCCCACCGCTACGTTTATGATTTATTCCACTGCTTGTTGTATTAAGACTGGATCATGAGATCCTTTATTCGTGTAATACCTTATTACGGTTTGTAATGGATGATGTACTGTGATATCCAATCTGTTATGTCTCGCAAAAATGGTAATCCTGGGATTGCGAGGTATGACATAATAGGCATCTAGGATTAAAAATTCGGGTGTTGACAAAAGGCAAATAAAGTGAGGAACGAGGAAACCGTGCTGGAGCACGCGGAGACACATGATTTGTTTTCCCGCAGTTCCTTCCTCGTTAAGGGACGTACATTTGTGTTGGAGGGGTGGGCGGTACTAAGACCACCATGCCACAATAGGCCTCACCCTATTCTCTGATGGATCTCGAAGGCCTGATCCACCTTTCCACTATTGGAACCCTTCGAGGCGGGAACCGGCGCATTTTCACAACTAGCGGGGCACAACTCCACAACTGAATTGGAGGCTCCTGTAATGACAACAAGCTACCACAAGAACAATTATTATCAATAATAACACACAAGATCTAGATATTAACGAGAATACTAGATCGGAAATTCTCCAAGTGAATGGAGAGGAGTTGATGCGCTTGATTCATGATGACGATGTATGATGTCTCCTCCTTCAATTCCCCCAAAGATCAAAGCCTTTGGATGGTTGAAGTGGGAGATCTAGTGAGAGAGATTTGGCCACAGGTCTGATCTTTTATGAATGAACCAAGAGGTATGACAGGAGGGGAAGATGTGGCTTTTATACCCCCTATCCATATGGAGCTATTGGAGCTTTTTGGGGCCGGATTATTCGGCCTAAGTGAGGGCCGGATTATCCGGCCCGGGAAAAATTCCGCCCCAGCCTCGGACTATCCGGGAGAAAATCCGCCCTTGATCTGAGCATCGTGCCGAGCCAGCCTTTGCTCTTCTCCTGGGGGCCTAATTATCTGGCCCAAGGTGAGGGCCAGATTATCCGTCGGGGAAGGAAAGTCCGCCCCACTTTGGATTGTCCGGGGGAAAGTCCGCCCCCAGTCTAAGAGTCGCGCCGTGCCTGCATTTGCACTTCTCCTAGGGGCCGGATTATCCGGCCCAAGTTGAGGCCCGGATTATCCGGCCCAAGTTGAGGCCCGGATTATCCGGCCGGGGAAGGAAAATCCGCCCCACTTCGGATTGTATAGGGGACAATCTGCCCCCAGTCTGAGACTCGCACTATGCCAGCCTTTGCCAAGAGGGTCAGGCCGGATTATCCGGCCCCCCAAACACCAAAAACACTTCCCTGCACACTTAGCACACATGAGAAAACTCCACGGTATTGTTATCTAACACACAAAACACAGGGAACCATGAAATTTTCTTTCAATCTCCCCCTTTTTGGTGCTAGATGACAATACTAGGATTTGCAAGATAGCTCTCATAACAACAATATTTAACGAATGAAAAATACTCCCCTCAATGTGTGCATAGTAAGATTTGCATTTGATTACAAATACACACAAGAAGGTACAAGTCTATTTCATTGGAACATAGGAAAAATATTCATACCACCGAGAGTGAGAGATAAAGGTGTCCTCAATATATTATAAGAATATCCAATGATAGCCATAATGAGGGCCTACCTCGATATAGATATCCAATATAGCCATTATGATAGATGAATCCATAAGGATAATCCACAAGATAAATCTAGAGCCACACATAAACATAGTCTCATATAGAGCAAATCACAAATAGAAGTTCAACGCTAAATGGGCACAAGCGAGAAAAAGACCGAATAGAAGTTCAACGCAAAATGCTTGCGCCCGACCCATGCAAACTACTTCTCCCCCTTTGGCATCAAAATGCCAAAAAGGAAGAAGAGCGATGCTCGCTCCCCAAGGGATCACTCGAAGTCATCATTGTCGTCCTCGTCCCCGTCCTCGTCCTCATCCTCAAGCTCCTCGATGTCATCCTCCTCGTCATCAGCAGTGGTCGTAGAAGGAAACAAGTGACGCTCAAGCTCCCCATAGTTGAGCCCAAAAGAAGAGTTCCACCGAGCATATGGTGTAGGAGTAGTAGGAGTAGGGGATCGCCTGATGCTCTGGACACGTGGTGAAGACTGACCTGCTGAGTGTGGCCCATCTCGTGGCGCTGCTTGTATGCCTCATACTATCCCTTGCGAGTGTCCACCCCCATGCAAAGAATGTTCCTCTGGAACCAATTCAGCTGCTTGATCTCACGAGCAATAGGAGGCACTGGGGGCCTACGCGCACTGGCAAGAGCATCCCTCATGAGACCCTCAGGAGCAGAAGATGGATGTGAGGTCTTCCTAACCTTGTTATAGATCTTCTTCGCCTTGTGCTCGACATCAATGTTAAACTCTTCAGTTGGAAGCAGGTGCTTGATCAGCATCATAATGTAGGGTGCATATGGATGGATAGCCTATTGAACATTGCATCGGTCAACTCATGGTAAATAAAGTCCATCACATCCAGCTTGTAATTAACGGACTCATCCTCACTAGATGCAACCTCGTGAGAAAAGGCTAGAAGCTGAACTAGGTGACCACGGATACTATCATTGTTTCCTCCACTTGGGGTGATAGAATCATGGAAGAGACCCACCAAGCTAGCATACAAAGGAGAGAACCAGCAAAGGAACCCACAATACCATTGTCAACTGTGCACGGAGAGAGGACATCATCTTTATTGGGTTTGAGCTAGGTGATGATACGATGACCACTACCACGATCCCTGTTGCGGAAGGAATATCCAAGCACCCCAGCAAAAACACGAAAATCAGCTTGCATAGGCCTGTCACGAGTCATCCACTTCATGGTGCGATGCTCATCACCACAAATAACCAAGGTGGAGAAGAACTGCTTCACAATCTCAGAATCATAGGAGCATTAAAGGGCCATGAGATGGTGCAGCCCCATCCTCTCAGTCACATACATGGCATCAACTAGTTGAGGCTTTTCCATGGCCTCAGCAATAATCAGAGGATGCATAGGCCGAATCTTCTGTCAAGCATAAACATCTTTGTAGATACTCATTTGTTTAGCACACCAAAAACGAGAGTCACCCAGCTCAGTATCTCGTGCTAATTCATCAAACAGATCACGATGACGAATGGAAGAGTAAGTAACACCATCCATCTTCTTATAGTCAATCTTGGGCTCTTTTCCCTTCCTCTTGGACACACCCTTCCTGGTCCTATCCCTTTTTGCCTGTTCAGCCATGCGGTTAACCTTGTTCTTCCTTCTCCTCAGTTCAACCTCGTCCACTAAGTTACCCTCACCGTCGTCCCAAAAGTAGTGACCACGAGGACGACGCTTGTAGGTCTTGGGAGCACCGGAACCACCTATGAAACGAATAAGATGGATAGCATGGGGATAAGCACACACACAAGTCCGAGAGAGAACGTAGAAATAGTAGGCAAACAGTCCATAGTCCAATCATACATAATTCAAAAAATCCATAAGAATCTGAAGCAGTTTTGACTCTGTCAGGCCGGATTATCCGGCCTAGCCAGGGGCGGATAATCCGGCCCTGGCAGAAATTTTTAGATCCGCCTAGATTGAGTGCAAAAACATAGATCGGACCTAGGAACTGCAAGACTATGATCTCTACACGAAATAGCAACATTCTAGTCCATGTTCCACCAACAAGTGACACCTCAATCTTAAAAGATGGGGAGAGAGGGAGTTACCCTCACTCATTGGAGGAAGAGCGCGGAGAGGAAGGTACCTGGAGGCTTGCAGAAGAAGATTCATGGAGGCCTAGAGAATCCGACGGTCGGGAGGCTCCGGGGAGGGTGGGGGCGGCAGGCGGCAGCTCGGGAGAGGAGGAGGGGTCGGGGGAAGAACTGCTCGTTATGAGCCCTTTCTCCTGATGCTAGCCTTAATAGACAGCAGCCAGCAGGGCTAGATTATCCTGCCTATACTTGGGCCAGATTATCCTGCCTCAGACCTAAATTTCTGTTGAACATAGATTCAGGCCCGCGCGTCCCCAAACAAAACCCCCACAAGATGAACAAAGGACTTGTGTGCTAGATGAGATGGATTAGGGGTAGGGAAAGGCTTGGGATTACAGAACCAAACTGAGATTATACTACACACTCAAGATTGCAAAAATCAAATCAACTAAAGGCCAAAATTGAGTTTGATTTCCATAAGAACATGACATGAACAAAAAGAACCAATAAGATCCACATAAAACCAACTCTTCTCATGGAAGAGGGCGGTGGCTGAGGCCACCTTGTTGGAGTGCATGGTATGACACCGCGAAGATATGTCTTGGGTTCATGACCAATACTCATCAATAAGCTCACATATCACAAAATGATATTAACAGAAATGATTTTTCTAGCTTTTGGCATTATGGGGGGAGGGTTAGCCCAATCAATTAGGACCACACTCCCCCTATAGCCATGCCCACATCTAGACCAAATAAGAATGAGATGTAAAAGTGAGTGCATGGGTAATCAAGACAAGCTCCTTGAATCAACGATATTTAGCTCATTCCTCAAGAAACAAAACCTTGCTTCATCAAGTGGGTTTGTGAAAATATCGGCAAGTTGATCCTTCATGCTCACAAAAGATAGATCAATATCACCACGAGCAACATGGTCTCGAATAAAATGATTTCGGATCTCAATATGCTTTGTCCTTGTGTGCTGCACCGGATTGTACGCAATTTTGATGGCACTTCCATTATCACATAAAAGAGGAATTTTGTCATAATTGACACCATATTCCTTTAAAGTTTGCCTCATCCATAATAATTGAGTACATGCACTAGCAGTAGCCACATATTCAGCTTCAGTGGTGGAGAGATATACAATTCTGCTTTTTAGAAGACCAACATACTAAAGACCTTCCCAAGAATTGACAAGCTCCAGAAGTTGATTTCCAATCATCCTTATCACTAGCCCAATCTGAATCAGTATAGCCACATAGAGAGAAATCGGAGCCCTTGGGATACCATAGACCAAAATTAGGGGAATGAACCAAATATCGAAAGATCCTCTTGACAGCCACTAAGTGGCTTTCTTTAGGAGATGCTTGATACCTTGCACACACACCTAAACTCAACACAATATCGGGTCTAGATGCGCAGAGGTAAAGAAGAGAGGCAATCATGGACCGGTATACCTTTTGGTCCACATCTTTACCATGGGGATTAAGTTCAAGGTGACATTTTGTTTGCATCAGAGTGGCGACAACCCGTCATCTTGAATCTCTTGAGCATGTCTTGGATGTATTTTTCTTGATTTATGAAGGTTCCTTCTCTAAGTTGTTTGATCTCAAATTCGAGAAAGAACCGTAACTCCCCCATCATAGACATCTCAAACCTGTCAGTCATAAGCTTTGAACATTCATCATTAAAAGCTTTATTAGTAGAGCCAATGATAATGTCGTCTACATATAGTTGGCATACGAAGAGCTCCCCCTTAACCTTCTTAGTAAAAAGCGTGGGATCGATTTGCCCAACTTCGAAGCCACGGTCCAGAAAAAGCTCTTTAAGGTGCTCATACCACGCACGTGGGGCTTGTTTAAGGCCATAGAGTGCCTTATCAAGTTTGTAGACATTGTTCGGAAAGTTAGGATCCTCAAATCCTAGGGGTTTCTTTACATATACCAACTCATGTAGAGGACCATTAAGAAAAGCACTCTTAATGTCCATTTGTTGTAATTTAAAATTGTTATGAGCAGCATAAGCAAGGAGGATACAGATGGACTCAAGACGAGCTAGAGCATAAGTCTCGCCGAAGTCGATGCCCTCAACTTGGGAAAGGCCTTGTGCCACGAGTCTTGCCTTGTTCCTTACAACAATGCCATTTTCATATTGCTTATTCTTAAATATCCACTTTGTGTCAATAACATTGCGGCAATCATTGGGATTCTCTACAAATTTCCACACCTTGCTACGCTCAAAGTTATTCAACTCTTCATGCATAGCAACAACCCAGTCCACATCTTCAAGTGCGTCAAACACTTTCTTGGGTTCCACCATGGATATGTGAGGGGGGGTTGCCCGGATAATCTGGTGTTCACCGGATAATCTGTCCTGGAGCTTTTAGGAGCATTTTGATCCTCACCATTTTGTGGGGTTGGTGTAGAAGTTTCTCCATTGGTTGGAGCATGTTGAGCTTGTGTCGATGAGGGCTCTACTTGAGTAGAGCATTGACCTTTCCGATCCGCCACAAGGGGTTCCTCAATGGGGCAGAAAAATCCCACGCCCATTATTCTTATGGCATCTTGGGGTATCTCAACATCTGCATCACAAACATCAACTTACCCCGCACGTGAGCCATCATTTACCTCGAACACCACACTACAAGATTCTACAACAGTTCCGGAGAGCTTATTGTAGACTCTATAAGTGTGGGATTCGGCACCATAACCAACAAAAATACCTTCTAAAGCCTTAGACTCAAATTTAGATAAACGAACTCCTTTGATGATAAAGAAACACTTACAACGAAATACCCGGAAGTAGATGTTTGGCTTGTTACCAGTAAGTATTTCATACGGAGTCTTGTCCAAGATTTTGCAAAGATAGAACCGGTTGGATGAATGGCATGCGGTAGAGATTGCTTCAGCCTAGAAGTTATAAGGAGACTTAAATTTACCTAGCATAGATCTGGCCATATCCATTAAGGTCCGGTTCTTCCTCTCGGCAACACCATTTTGTTGATGGGTGTACGCAGCAGAATATTGATGTCTTATCCCCTCTTCATTTAGAAATTCATTTAAGGTGTAGTTATTGAACTCATAGCTGTTATAACTTCTAATTGCCAAAATTGGGAGATTATGTTGATGTTGAACCTCGTTGGCGAAATCAATGACTATTTGTTGGGTCTCGCTCTTCAACTTGAAGAAATAAACCCATGTATACCTTGAATAATCATCAACAATTACGAGACAATATTTCTTCCCACCGAGGCTTGCATGAGATGGAGGCCCAAAGAGATCCACATGAAGGATCTCAAAAATCCTCGTTAATGAAATAATGGTCTGTCGATGGGGAGAGTCATGCATTTTTCCTTCAACACAAGCCCTGCAAACACGATCTTTGGCAAAGGAAATATTTTATTTTAGTCCAAGGATGTGGCCACCCTTGTGGAGACTTTGTAAAGTTCTCATATTGACGTGGGCTAGTCGGCGATCCCATAGCCAACCCGCGTAGGCCTTTCCAAAAAGACACATCGGGCATGTAGTGGTTTTCCCTGAAAATTCCACCACGTACAGGTCATTTTAGACATATACCACAAAAGCAACCTTTAGACACTTGCTCCACAAGAGTACCACCAAATCAGCATCAATGAAAACTACAAAGCCCATCTTACCAAGGGCAGGAACTGAAAGTAAATTGTAACTGAGGGTCTCAACAAGCATGACGTCCACGAGAGAGATATCGTGAGCAACCACAACTTTGCCAAGACCGAATACCTCAGATTTTGACTTGTCACCATAGGAGACGGTTATGTGATCATGGTTTGGCCGCATCTCCGAGATGATCTCCTTGCTTCCGGTCATATGACTAGTACACCCGCTATCGAGTACCCATTTAGACCCACTGGAAGCATAGCCCTGCAAGAAAGTTACTTCTTGGTTTTAGGTACCCATTTTTCAATGGGTCCTCTCATGTTAGTGATATGGGTTTTGGGAACCCAAATAGACCAAGATATGTAACTATCAAAAGTACCTACATAGCTAGCATAGACATCACCATAATAATCACAAAAAATCATAATTAGGATTATTAGCCCCTGCAAAACCATCATAGTTAGTCTTGTCATTAGTGGTGGTGCTTGTCTTTGGTTGAGCAGTTTTGCTCTTATTCTTCTTCTTCTTGTTATTGTTCTTCTTTGTCTTGGGAACATAACCAAGACCTTCTTTTCCATTGTTTGTCCTTTGCTTGCTAAGCACCTCATATAGAACTTCTTTACCTTTATGTTGAGATCCCTTTACAAGTTCTTCTTGTCCACAAGTTGGAGTGGAGGTGCTAGGCATATCATACTTGTCCAATTGAGTTTGGAGCTGATCACGAGACTCATTTAGAGTAGAATGTTCACTCTCCAATGCCTTGTGTGAAATGTCAAGTTTCTCAAGCTTCTCTGAGAGTCTACATGAGCAGCCCCAAATTCAACCTTTTCCTTCTTTAGTTTATTTACCTTAGCAAGAGCATTGTCACATTCTTTTATGAGCTGGGCAACAACCTCTTCATGGGATTCCTCAATTGACTCGAGTTTCTCCTCTAAGGATGCTCGAGCTTCCTCTTCTTCCTCTAAGGCATTCTTCAAAGAGGCTATTTCCAAGGCATCTTCTCTCTCAATTCTATCTTTTTCTTCGAGAAGTTATTTGGAATGTGCAAGTTGACTCATAAGAGCATCAAAGTGAAGTTTGTGCTCACCTTGCAAGTTAGTGAAAAAATTGTCCAAAGCAATAACTTCTTCTTTTATCTTAAGACTAGTATGATCATCCATATCCATATTTATGTTAGTCTTAGGAAATGAAGAAATAGAAGATGATACCTCGGACCCTCTTGCCATAAGGTTCATGACATTGTTGTTGATGACATTTTTGTTTGGAGAGTCGAAGAGTGGTGACAGGGTAGATGTGGTGGCTATAGCAGCCACCTCTTGAGAACTATCTTCATCCTCTTCGTCTTCACTTGCAGAGGAATATTCTTCTTGTGCCACCAAGACAATCTTGGGTTGATTCTTGTAAGGACCATTCTTTTTGATAAATGGCTTCTTCCGAGGAGCCTTGGAATTTTATTTGAGGATGAGCATGCCCCCATTGTCTTCTCTACTTTGGTATGGACATTCAGCCACAAAGTGCAACCTGTCTCCACAATTGTAGCATGTTCTCAGTTTTGGGTCGTTCTCTCTTCTTCCACTTGACCCATTCTTGTGCTCAAGTTCACACTTGGCCTTGGCTGGATCCTTCCAAAAATTCCTTGCATAGAAAGCCATGTACTCACCATGAGCACGCTTGACTTCCTCGGGACAGCCCATGGAGACAACATTGTATCCTCTTTCATCCTCATCTTGCTCAACAACATTTGCTTTTAGAGCCTGATATGTCCAAAACGTATCTACTTTCCCAAACACTTTTGCTATTGTTTCTTCTCTAATTTGTGTGATTTGGATACAACTAATGCGGACTAACACTGTTTTCAGCAGAATTACTTTGGTGTCTTGTTTTTGTGCAGGAAATCAACTTTCAGGAAAAATCCTAGAAAATATCGCAAAACTCCTATTTTACCGGAAGACTCATGACGCCTCGACCTCTCCTTTCGCCTACATAAGCCTTCTGACCTAAAAACTAAGGGGGTTCGATGTTTTCCCAGATAGAGTTCCATTGCGCTGCCACCACCAAAAACCGTGTTTCGGAACCAGAAACTCCTTCTGGCACCCTGCCGGGACGGGGAATTGGAGGAGATCATCGCCATCATCATCACCATCGCTTCTCCATCAACCATCCATGATTCCCACATCCATGAGTGAGTAATCCCCCGTTGTAGGCTATGGGGATGGTAGGGATTTGATGAGATCGTTCATGTAATTGCATAAGATTGTTAGGGCATGGTGCCTAGTATCTATTGTTAGTGCTTTATGACATTGTTGCAACTTGTTATGATTAATGCTTATCACTAGGGCCCGAGTGCCATGATTTTAGATCTGAACATGTTATTGATTCATGAGGATATTATTGTTTATGATCTTACCTGCAAGTTGTATACACATATTGTTGTCCGGAACCCGAGGCACTGAAATGACAAGAATCGGGATAACCGGAGGGGCTGGCTATGATATGAGGATCACATGTGTTCATGGAGTGTTAATGCTTTGCTCCAGTGCTCGATTAAAAGGAGGACCTTAATTTCCAGTAGATTCCCTTGAGGCCCCGCTGCAACGGGCTGGCAAGACAAAAGATGTTGTGCAAGTTCTCATTACGAGCATGTATGACTATATATGGAACACATGCCTATGATTATTTAGTACTTGGATGCTTTATCTTATTTCTCTGCAAATGCCCTATGTCTTGATTGTTACATGAATTGTCTTGTCCATGCAACACCCGTCCATCCATCCCTATGCCTACCGCGTTTTAATCCTACTGTTTACTGCAATTGCTACTACTGTCTTTATTTCACTACTTCTATTACTTTGCTATTGCTACTATAAAACTGTCGCTACTGATAAACTACTGCGAGCAAGATTGTTTTCAGGTGCAGCTGAATTGACAACTCAGTTGTTAAGGCTTATAAATATTCTTTGGCTCCCCTTGTGTCGAATCAATAAATTGGGTTTTACTTCCCTCGAAGACTGTTGTGATCCCCTATACTTGTGGGTCATCAAGACTATTTTCTAGCACCATTGCCAGGGAGCATAGCTCTATTTATCAAGTTCACTTGGGATCATTATTGTTCGCTACTATCCATTCATCATGGGTAAAACTTGTGATGGAAAAGTTCCTACGTTACCATCCACTACAAGGAGAGGTACAATTCTGAACACCTCTGTTTCTCTTGATTCCCCATCTATGATGAGTAAGCTCCTTACACCACCACATACACATGTTACACATACTGCTACTTCTACTGGATCTGAAATTGCTTCTGATACTTATGATGCTACTTCTATTGTGCTTGATAAGAGTGGTCCATTAGATCCTTTCCTAGATGCTACGATTGCTAGAACTATAGCTGGAAATACTAAAACTCCTAATGAAGATACTACTACACATGTCAGTTCACCTGAGTCTAGAGAGAGCTATCATATTGAAGACGGTTATATAGAAATGACTGATGAATTTATTAAAGAATGTCAAAACACTCATGGTAAAAGTGTTATTAAGAGTCTTCTTGAGAAACATACTATTAGACCTAAATTATCTCCTAATGCTAAGTTTGCTACATCTCCCATAAACATGAAAGATAAGGATTATCATTTCTCTCTTGATTTATCTTACATAACTATTGTTGAGAAAGAACCTTTTGTGGGACTAAAAATGAAAGTGTTGTAGCACATATGACTGATCTTTCTACCATGAGTGGCCTATTTTATGATGATATTAAGATGCGCACCTACTTCGTTGCTAAATTTTTCCCATTTTCACTGAAAGGAGAAGCTAAAGCTTGGTTTAATAATTTACCTCCTAGTTCTATTGATAGCCCTGATTGCTTGATTGATACTTTCTTTCAGAAACCTCCTAGTGCTTGACATGCCATTTTGTAGGAACTTTTTGATTTTAAACAGAGAGAAAAGGAGATATTGCCTGAATCATGGGCAAGATTTTGTGCTTTGATTCACGCATAGCCTGTGTGTCCATTACCTAAAAATGAGCTTCTTGATATATATTATAATGGACTAACTGATGAATCTAGGACATACCTGGATAGTTGTGCTGATTGTGTTTTCAGGAAGAGAACTCCCAAAGAAACTGAGGAATTAATGGCTAAAATAAGCAAGAATTATGATGACTGGACTTCACCTGAGGCAACTATACATGAGTCAACTACACCTGAGTTAACTATGCCCGAGCCAACACCAACACCAAAGAAGAGGGGAGTGATTGAACTAAATGATGAAGTAATGAAGGAAGCCAAGAAATGTCTTAAGGGGAAGGGTATTAAATCTCAAGATGTGAAGAGTTTGCCTCCTATAGAAGAATTATGTAAGCCAATCTCCCACTCATCCACTATTGAGGTACACTCTCTCCAACATTCTGATGAAGGTGATATTCCTTATTCTAAACCTCCTGATCAATGCTTAGAAGAATTTGATATCTTTGTTGTTAAGCAATATAATTTTAATAAGAGAGTGCAGAATCATTTAACGGAAACCCCAAGAGCTATTATTGAATTGAGAGATATTGTGGAAAGAACCTCCAATGATGTTAAAATGCTTGTTAAACATTTCCAAATGGTTCAAACTCAAATTGATCAGCTTATCAAAGTACAAAAAGATCTGCTAGTGAATGCTTATAAAGAAAAACATGCTTATGAAATTAGAACTAGAAGTGGTGCAGCCACTCAGGATCCTCTATATCCTGAGGGGCATCCTAAAAGAATTGAGCAGAATTCTCAACAAATTGAAAATAGTGGTACTCCTTCTAAGAGAAAGAAAAAGAAACATAAAATGGTTGTAGAATCTTCTGAACCTACTAAAGATCCTAATAGTATATTTGTCTCTGATGCTGAAACTGAGAGTGGTAATGAGAAAAATGATGCTCCTGATAAAGAAGAAGTTGAAGAAGAACCTGAAAGGCACACTAAGAATACTAAATACACTAAGGAAGATTTTGTTGCTAAGCAACATGGTAGTGAAAGAGAACCTTGGTTCCAAAAACCAATGCTTTTCCTGATAAGAAACACAAGTCAAAGGAAGAAGAACACTATAACAAGTTTTGTGAATGGATGAAACCCTTATTTTTGCAAATTCCTTTAACTGATGCTATTAAATTGCCTCCTTATTCAAAGTATATGAAGGATATTGTCTCTAATAAAAGGAAGATCCCTAATGAGGAAATTTCTACCTTGCTTGCTAATTATTTCTTTAATGGTAAGGTTCCAAAGAAACTTGGAGACCTAGGGATTCCAACTATTCCATGTTCCATTAAAAATAATTATGTTAGAAATGCTTTGTGTGATTTAGGAGCAGGAGTTAGTGTTATGCCTTTTTCTCTCTACAAGAGACTTCAACTAGAAAAATTGATACCAACTGATATATCTTTAAAAATGGCTGATAAATCTACTACTATTCCAGTTGGTATATGTGAGGATCATCCTGTCCAAGTGGCTCATAATTGCTTGATATTAACTGACTTTGTTGTGCTTGAAATGCCTAAAGATGATAATATGTCTATTATTCTTGGGAGACCTTTTCTTAATACTGCAGGAGCTGACATAAATTGTAATCAAGGAAAGGTAACTTTTAATGTTAATGATAAGGAGCATACTGTCTACTTCCCCAAGAAGATTGATAATACCTATGGCTTAAATTCAATTAAAAATATTGAGGGCATCCAAGTTGGAGAAATATATTGTCCCATACCACAAGAAAATTATGAAATTATTATGATTGGGACTATTTCTATCAAGGTTGAGGTAACATAATCATTTAGTGGAATGCAAAGTTTTGTTTCATCCAAAATTGTTTTGGTAACAAGACCTGATCAACCTTGTTAACAAAAGGATTTTAATGAACAAAACAATGTTTTCACTATGATTATCCTTTCTCACTTTTACTTTATCCTCTTTAATTTTTGTTTTTACTTAGTTTACTTTTCTATTGCTAGTTGTTTGCATATTAGAGTGTCTTAGAACTTCTGAAGTTTTAGTTTTGTTTTGCTATCGCATCATTCCAAAATCATATTTCTGCCAGAAAATCATTCATCAATACCTGAAAATTGCTCAAAAAAAGTTTCTCGAAAAATTCCAGAAAATTCATATTACATTTTTACGTCAAAAATGGGGCAGAGAGGTACCTGGAGTGACCCAGGGGGCCCACCAGGCATGCACACCACCTGGTGGCGCGGCCACACCAGGGGCGCGCCTGGCCATGGTGTGGGTCACCCCTGGCCCTCCACTTATTCTCCTACCTGCCACTACTCTCTCTCTCCCGAGAAAACACCAGTTCATTGCGCAAACCTATGTTCTTGCTGTTCTTGCTCGTGATTTTTGATCTCCTTGCTCATCCCACCTTTGCTGCTGAAATTTGGAGCATTTGTTCTCCGGTATGTGACTCCTCCGCTGGTCCAAGTAGATTTGTAATTAGTGGTTTATATCTTGAGTATTTTTCTACTATAGGTGACAGGGTATGTGAGCTTGCATGCTAGTTCTATGCTTAGAGAAATTGTTTTGATGCATGGTTAGCCTTCTTGCAAGTCCCTATAAGTAGTTCCTTTCATTATGTAATCACTTTGCAATCATTTTTTATGGTGGATGTCTAAATTTCAGAAAACAAGATGAATGAACATCAACTCAACCAACATGAATTAAGGGTGCCTAAAGTCATGAAAGTCCACCGTGAGGAGGAAGTTTTCCCTTCTATCTATCCATGCCCCGAATTCATGAAGGCTGCAGGGATTTTTCAAGATTTCCATACACTAATTTCTAATGCAGGATTGGAGCATTTTGTGGGAGATGAACCTTACCAATACGTGAAACTAACTATGTCTATGGTGCAGGATTTTCGATTTAGTTGGTCTTGCCTAACCCCATGGTTCACTACAAAATTTACAATGTAGCTCTCAATCTCCCTTTCGATGATTTTTGTGTAGCTATTAAAGTACCACAGTTGGGTTCGTGTGAAAGGATTAGAGAGCGGCCCGCACCACTCGTGGATTTGTATGCAGAGAATTTCCAAGGGAGTAGCTTCTCAAAGGAGAGTGGTAAAATTCGTAATATTCATCTCCCATCTATTCGATATTTTGCCTACTTTATTGCCAAGTGCATTCTTGCTAGGAAAACTACTAGTAAATTATCTTCATATGATCTAGCCTTTATCTCAGTTGCTTTAAAGCAAGATGGGACTTATAACTTGGCTGCTTTGATAGCTTTCCATCTTGCTACTAACCGCGAGACGGGTGGAATTTGTGGAGGCCTCATCGCCTCTCATTTATTAGCTTTGCATGGTGTAGCGCCTCATCATTCAGACTTATAGTTCCCTATAGAGAGGCTTGATCTTAATTCTATGATACAACATAAATTTGTTTCCTCTTGGGCTAATTTGAGTGATTTGTCTTATGAAATAACCTTTCTCAAGAGTGTATGGCGAGGAGGTAAGTCTGAGCGAGTGGTTCTTTTGCCTGTGTCTACCTTGTTTGACCTTAATAACAGGGAAGGATGGTCACTCACAGAGGAAAGAGCTCGACACATATTTGGAGGAGCTCTCCCAGCAAGAGCAAAATGTTGGAAGGGAGGCCGAGGACAATTCGGTCCAGCCCTCCAACGAGGGGGAGTCTTCACACCAGCAGTCTGCCTATGATTGGGGAGCTTCTTCTTCTTTTTCACGAGGGCCTGAGTATGATCATTCTCACGATGACTCGCCGGCTTGGAGTTCCTACCCGCACTGGGATTGATCTCCACTTAGGCCAAAAGCCAAAAAATCAAAAACCCAAAAATATTTGTTGTTCTTCTCTGGTTTTGTAAAGTTCGTTGCAGGGTCCAGCGGTCCTCAGTGACTCCTTGGAGTTTGGTTTATCTTATTATTCAAGTCACACGAGTGAAAGGCAATGATGATTTATGACAAGTCAAGGTGTGGTAAGAGGCTGGTATGAACCCTATTTGTTTTCATTTTTGTACATATAATCATCATCGTGAGCATGCTTAGTCTGTTCATATAAGGTGTATGTTATTTAATGGATGCTTAGTAGCTCTTGATCTCTTGTGATTAGTTCCAATCCACTTCTAGTTTGTAACATTCCATATAAATGTTTGCTTTCATTGTTCTATTTATAACTTGGTATGACATTGTGGTATCCTCCTCTGAATGTTTTATTTGAATCGACTTGGCACATGCTCAAGCATGCATATGACTAAACAAAAAGTCAGTTAAGCCTCGATGATTTATTCTGCCTTAGAGTTCTCGTGTCACTTTTATGCCATTATTAATTTTGTTTTGTCGCAAGCATGATTATGACAGTTATTGCTCTCTCGATTGTCGCTCTCTTTCTATTGCTAGCCTTCACTTGTGCTGAGTATAACTTTACTCGCGCATCCAACTCCCTAAAACCAAAGTTGTCAAAAAGAGTCCACCATATCTACCTATTAGCATCTTTGATGTTCCTTGCATATCTATTATGTTGTGTTTTCTTCCACATAAGAATGTTTGCTTGTTATATGAAAATTAGTTAATAAGCTCTCACGAACTTGATGGCACACTTTACTTTCTTGCACTTAATAAACCTAAACCATTGTGCCCATGTATGTTGCGTATATGCTTGCGCTTTATAAGTTGTGAATTAGCAAAACCATGTTACCATGGGGAACGCTTTCAACATTGCACTTTATTTGGTTGATATCATGTTCTTTTGCTTATGGATCCCGGTGGTGTGAAATAAAAGGGGAGCTTGTAAGCTCATGGAGTTTGTATATGTGTTAGAGAAACGCCTGGGCCGCTAGCCTAAGCCATGCCTAATCATGGTGGAAACTTGCAGCATAACCATAGTGAATAATCTGTGAAGCATCCTCAATAAAAACCTATACAAATAACAAATAAAAAGATTGCTGAGATGCTCATTGTCTGCTTGCCTTGTCATTTTGATATGGGAAAGCTCCTGTATCATGGGGAAAGGGGTACCCCGTTGGCGGTTCTCTATGATACACATGTACTTACAATGACAAGAACTTACTCGTGACTAAAGTTGAGTAGCATGAGGTTCGGTACTCGTAAGAAAGGGGCATGAGATTTTCAACTTATAACTTGTCAAGCATATACTCATATTTGTTCACTTTAACCTTAATCACCTAAAAGATGCTTATGATAGGGGCAATGAGAGCTCAAAGCTAATGAGTACCATACTTTCAACATTTGGAAGCCTTTCAAACTTTTCAAATCTTTTCTTTCACTTTTATGTTAAGTCACCATTTATTCTTTGAGCACCCTCCTAAGAGCATAGCTGTCATTCTTAGTGTAATGTGCTTGTCCCAAAACACGGTTAATTATGACATAACTTTGATGCTTGTATCTTTGATATTTTTATTTCTAGTCTTCACTTAAACTTCAGAGGTGCCTTGGCATTTATGTTTTGCTCCAAAGAAAGGCAAGCGAGATACCACTTTATCATATCTTCTTATGAGCATTACAATCCTTCATATGCTTATGTGTCATGTTGCTTATTATTAATGGATTGGAATATCTTCATAGCTTGCATGACTACTAGGTAAACTTATTTGCATACTCTTTATTATGAATTGCTTAAGTACTTGATCATATGCTGAGAATATATGCATCTTATGAAGCAAATGTGTTTGTGAAAGTTTCTTTTATCGCACTCAGTTTTCAACTGAATTGCTTCAGGACAAGCAATAAGCTAAGCTTGGGGGAGTTGATACGTCCAAAACGTATCTACTTTCCCGAACACACTTGCTATTGTTTCTTCTCTAATTTGTGTGATTTGGATACAACTAATGCAGACTAATGCTATTTTCAGCAGAATTGCTTTGGTGTCTCGTTTTTGTGTAGGAAATCAACTTTCAGAAAAAATCCCAAAAAATATCGCAAAACTCCTATTTTACCAGAAGACTCATGAAGCCAGAAGACGAGACGGAGTGGGGCCACAAGGGGTCCACACCACCTGCCCGCGCGGGCTAGGCCAGGCCACGCCAGGAGGTGGTGTGGCCACCTCGGACTCCGCCTCGACCTATCCTTTCACCTGTGTAAGCCCTCTGACCTAAAAATAGAGGGGGTTCAATGTTTTCCCAGATAGAGTTCCGATGCGCCGCCACCACCAAAAACCGCGATTTGGAACCAGAAACTCTGTTATAGCACCCTGCCGGGACGGGGAATTGGAGGAGATCATCGCCATCATCATCACCATCGCTTCTCCATCAACCATCCATGATTCCCCCATCCATGAGTGAGTAATCCCCCGCTGTAGGTTATGGGGATGGTAGGGATTGGATGAGATCCTTCATGTACTTGCATAAGATTGTTAGGGTATGGTGCCTAGTATATATTGTTGGTGCTTTATGACATTGTTGCAACTTGTTATGCTTAATGCTTGTCACTAGGGCCCGAGTGCCATGATTTTAGATTTGAACATGTTATTTATTCATGAGGATATTATTGTTTATGATCTTACCTGCAAGTTGTATACACATATTGTTGTCCGGAACCCGAGGCCCCGAAGTGACAAGAATCAGGATAACCAGAGGGGATGGCTATGATATGAGGATCACATGTGTTCACAGAGTGTTAATGCTTTGCTCCGGTGCTCTGTTAAAAGGAGGACCTTAATTGCTAGTAGATTCCCTTGAGGCCCCGCTGCAATGGGCTGGCAGGACAAAAGATGTTGTGCAAGTTCTCATTACAAGCACGTATGACTATATATGGAACACATGCCTATGATTATTTAGTACTTGGATGTTTTATCTTATTTATCTGCAAATTCACTATGTGTTGATTGTTACATGAATTGTCTTGTCTATGCAATGCCCGTACATCCATCCCTATGCCTACCGCGTTTTAATCCTACTGTTTACTGCAATTGTTACTATTGTCTTTATTTCACTACTGCTGTTACTTTGCTATTGCTACTATAAAACTGTTGCTACTGATAAACTACTGCAAGCAAGATTGTTTTTAGGTGCAGTTGAATTGACAACTCAGTTGTTAAGGCTTATAAATATTCTTTGGCTCCCCTTGTGTCGAATCAATAAATGGGGGTTTACTTCCCTCGAAGACTATTGCGATCCCCTATACTTGTGGGTCATTAGAGCCACATTGACTCCTTTTTGCATTCCAATAGCCCGTGCACGGGCATATTCGGCGTTCTTGGCGGCAACTTTGAAGGCCGCCATTTCTCGCATGACTTCATTGGAAGTCATTTGGTGGTAGTTGTGTCTACCTTGCAAACTCTTGAAGTCCGTTGGCTCAAATGGCATGAGGGCACTCACATATTTTCTTTTGATCCACGCATCGTCAATGTTAGTGGCTCCATGCTTTTGAAATGGTATTGCAATGCTCTTGAGCCTTCTATACATGTCTTCATGGTCCTCGCCATCCAACATTTAGAATCCTTCAGCTTCATTACTAAGAGCATCGTACCTATTCCTTCTCATGCTTTCATTTCCAATGAATAGGTCGGTGAGAGCATCCCAAGCTTCTTTGGCGGTGTTGAAGTGCTCAATGTGGGGCATGTCCTTGGGACCCACTCCGAGCTGAATCATGTGGAGAGCCATTGCATTCAATTGATTATCCACAACTTCTCTTCTAGTCAAGTTGGTGGGGTCTCTAATATGAAGACCATCTTCGATAATCCTCCAAAGCTCAATTGACAAATTGCATACATGAGATTTCATTAAGAACTTCCATTGGTTAAATGTAGATGCAGTAAGCTTGGGTGGATTACCCCTATTGTTTATATGAGGATGAGGGATAGGTGGGTCGTGAGAATATAGGTGAGGGACCTCACTATAGTCTTCCTTACCACTTCCCTTCTTGGAGGCGTAACCATTATGTTTTTCACCTACCACTTCATCTTCCTTGGATCCGGCGTGAGCCTTATCCTTAGATAGAGGAGTGGTGGCCTCAGAGGAAGATGGGGATGGGGTTGTAGATGATGTGAGGCGAGCAATCATTTGTTGCATCTCCTCCATATTAGTCTCAAAGTATTTCAACAAGTTTGTTTCCAACATCTTGAGGTCATCCATTGTGACCTTGTCCACAGCCTCATTCCCATTTTCCTTAGTACCCATACTTCTCTTAGGCGGTTAATCCTGAATAAAGAATCGGGGCTCTGATGCCAATTGAAATGGATCGTATGGGCACCTAGAGGGGGTGAATAGGTGCTACTTCAAATTCTAATGCTTTTTCAATTTTAGGCTTGACACGAAAGGTAAATTCTCTAGATATACTTGATACGTTGCTAATGTATCTATAATTTTTGATGTTCCATGCTTGTTTTATATCTACTTTCTTATGTTTTGTCCACACTTTGGAGTATTTTTATACACTTTCTTGGACTAACCTATTAACAAGATGCCACAGTGCCAGTTGCCTGTTTTCTTATGTTTTTGGTTCCAGAAAAGCCAGAAAATGAATATTCTCGAAATTGGACCGGACAAAAGCCAAAGTCAATATTTTACCAGAAGACTCACGGAGCCAGAAGATGAGACAGAGAGGGGCTAGGGGATGGCCACACCATGTGGCGGCGCAGGCTAGCCCTGGCCGCGCCACCAGGTGGTGTGGGCCCCTGGTCCACCCACCGACCTTGCCCTTTCGCCTATAAGAAGCCTTCCGATGAGAAAACCCTGAATCCTCAAGCCTCCAGCCACGAAAAGTTCCGCAGCGCCGCCGCCACCGAAGAGGAGATTCGAGGGACAGAAAGTCTCTATTCCGGCACCCTGTCGGGACGGGGAAGTGCCCCGGAGCCATCTCCATCGATCTCCACCGCCATCTCCATCACCGTTGCTGATTCCCATGATGATGAGGGAGTAGCTCTTCCTCGAGGCTAAGGGTTCTACCGATAGCTATGTGTTCATCTCTCTCTCTATACATGATCATATTGTGATCATGAGATTTGTAATCAAGTAGATCTACCTTGCTACTCAAGTGCTTTAATAAATCTCTGCTCTCCCCATGTGTGTGAAAGTGACAGCGTGCACACCATGGTGGCACTTAGGCTAGAGATTACAAATACTTGTTATGAGTTATATTTGGAGTTGGATGTCTCTGTGATATTGTGGTGTTTGTTGGAACCATCTAGTGCTCAAGGTGACAGTGTGGGGTTATCTAGAGGCGGAAGGTGAACTTTGAGGAGTGATGTTGTAGCCCTACCATGGATTAGAGTGTCCAACCGGAGAGTAGTTAAGAGTAGTATCATAAAGAGAAGATATTTATATGAGAGTGTTCACTAGTGAAAGTATGATCCCTAGGCCTTGTTTCTAAGCATTGAAACACCGTTTGCAACTAGATATGTTACATGTTTGCTTGCTGCCATTGTTATTTCAGTTTGCCTTTAGTCTCTTTCACGCCATCAAGCTATTTTCTGGCGCCGTTGTCGGGGAGGTAAGGTAAAAGGTACTCACATCCTCCGGTGTGAGTGCTCGAAGTTATGTCCTTTAGATTCTGCAAATTTGTCTTTTTGTTTCTTGTTTTCACTAGTTAGGCTTAATGGAAAACAACAACAAAAATAGAGAGCTTTATAGTATTTATCTTGAGTTAGGACATGAAGTGTTTGAAGAGAAAATTAAAAAACCTATAGAACTTTATTTGCATGCTAATAGCAATGTTGTTAGTATGAATTCTTTGAACACCATTATTGCTAATGCTATGGAAAATTCTAAGCTTGGGGAATCTGGTTTTGATGAGCATGATATTTTTAGTCCCCCAAGAACGAAGGAGAAAATTTACTTTGATGATACTATGCCTCCAATATATGATGATTGCAATGATGAGTATGATATTTTTAGTCCACCTACTATTGAGGAGGAAATTAATTATGACTACAATATGCCTCCTATATTTGATGATTATGGTGATGAAAATAATAATGATAGCTATTTTGTTGAATTTGCTCCCACTACAATAAATATGAATAACTATGCTTATGTGGAGAGTAATAATTATTATATGCATGTGGCTCATGATAAGAATGTTTTATGTGATAGTTATATTGTTAATTTTATTCATGATGCTACTGAAAGTTATTATGAGAGAGGGAAACATGGTTTTATGCATCTCAATAATATTAAGTTTCCCCTCTTTATGTTGAAAGTCTTGAAGTTGCACTTGTTTTGCTTTCCTATGCTTGTTGCTTTGTGCTTTCATGGCTTGTTTCTTTACAAGATTCCTATGCATAGGAAGTGGTTTAGACTTAAATGTGTTTTGAATTTGCTTCTTAATGCTCTCTTTTACTTCAATTTATATTTCTTATGTGAGCATCTTCTCATACTATCAAGCCTAACTTAAAGGCGTTAAAGAAAAGTACTTATTGGGAGATAACCCAAAAGTTTTAGATGAGTATTGGAAGTTATTACCTCTGTAATAACCGCTCCTTATCCTTTTTATTTGTTTTTTGTGCCAAGAGTAACCTCTAATGAGAGGGAAGTAATGCTTGGGAAAGTTGCTGTCTCGAAACAGATTTTTGTGCTTCACCGTAAAAATTTGTGAAAAATCTCTGTACGTCCTTTTGAGGAGTGAACTTTTGTGCTTCTTCCCTAGGTTATTATCTAACTTTATTTAGTTCAACACTTTTTTATTTGAGCAACATAAGGTCTTCAAAAAAATTCGTCTTTACCTGCTGGTCTGTTTTGACAGATTTCTGCCTTTATTTGCATTTAGTTCTTGTTGGTTCCTTTTTGAGTTCTTTTGGGGAATTGAGGTTTTGAGAGAAGTGCTACAGTAGCTTGTGTTTTAATGGAAGTTTTATTGGTGTTGAAACTGAACCCAAAGACTTATTATCTTGAGTGCACTAATGTTGCTAATAAAGATTGTGTGAAGTTTTGTATGAAGGAAAAAATTTAGGCGTATGGAAGGAATGAGTAATGAGATGAAGGATGGACTAAAGCTCAAGTTTGGGGATGCCACGTGTGTCACCCCAAGAAATATCTAAGAAGTACAAGCGTCAAAGCTTGGGGATGCCCAAGGCATCCCCTTCTTTATCAATAAAAATCCCAGGTTTCTTCCAAACGCTTCATTTTTATTGTTTCATGCACAATTGTGTTGTTCTTGGAGCGTCTTCTTTTTCGTTTTCTTTTTGGTTTTTCGTTTGCTTGGTTTTCTTAGTTTGCTGAATAATTTGTTTGGCCCCCTCTTTCATACATTGGTTTTCAAATAGTTTGGTTTGGAGTGGAAAAGAGTAGGAAAGTTCATGCTTAAGTGGTAAAGAGAGTTTGTTTTTCACTATGGCCTATGCTTTGTCATGCCATGCTTGATATTATTTTGGCTTTATGCTTAGTATTCTTTGCTGTAGCATGACATCTTATAAACAATTGAGATTGCTTAATGTGCCTTGGAAGGATTATGCGTTGTTTTAGCATATTAAAGCATAGTATTGTGGTATTCTCCTTTGATGCTTTATTTGGGTTGACTTGGCGCATGCTCACACCATGTTATGACTATCCCAAGTCACCATAGCCTTGATGATCCTTTTGTTTTCGACTTGTAATATCACGTTATGCTTTAATCAATGATGTTTTGTCGCTTTGCATGATTATGGCCATTATTGCTCTCTTAGTTGGTCGCTCCCAGTCTTTTGCTAGCCTCCATAACCAAGTGTGAGTTCTACTCATGCATCCAACTCCAAATAAAACCAAGTTATTCCAAAGAGTCCACCATACCTACTTATTAGCAATTGCTATTCCAAGTATATTCATGTTTTTATCTACCTTCCGAATTAAACTTGTTATGTAAAAATTAGTGATTAAAGCGCTCACGAACTTGATGGCACACTTTACTTTCCTTGCACTTAATAAACTTGAACCATTGTGTCATCTATGTTGTATATGTTTGCACTTATATGTTGGGGATTAGCAGAACCATGTTATCATGGGGAACGCTTTCAACATTGCACTTGTACTTTGTACCTAGTTGATATCATGCTCTTTTGTCTATGGATGTCGTCGGTGTGAAAGGAAAGGGGAGCTTGTAAGTCCATGGAGTTATGTATGTGTGTTAGAGAAACACCTGGGCCGCCGGTCTAATCCATGCTGTCATGGTGGAAACCTGCAGCGTAACCATAATGAGCTGTCTATGAAGCATTCTTCTTATAAAAAAGAGATAGAGATTGATAAAAAGATAAAAATAAAAAGAAAGAAAAGAGATATGAGAAAAGAGGAAAGAGGTAAAAAGCACCATTTTCCCATGGTAAATAAGAAGATTGCTGAGATGCTCGTTGTCTGCTTGCCTTGTCATTTTGATATGGGGATTGTTCCGTATCATCAGGCAAGGGGTACCCCATTGGCGGTTCTATATGATACACATGTACTTACGATGACAAGAACTTACCAGTAACTAAACTTGAGTAGCATTAGGAGTGGCCCTCGTATTCAAGGGACATGAGATTTCAAACTTATACTTTGTCAAGCATATACTTCATAGTTTGTTCACTTTAACCTTAATCACCTTAAAGATGCTTATGATAGGGGCAATGAGAGCTGAAAGCTAACAAGTACCATAATTTTTGGAAGCTCTTTATGAAACTTGAATCTCTGCTTCCTTCTATGAAGTCCTTTCTTTTACTTTTATGTTGAGTCTCCACCTTCTACCTTTATGCACCTACTTTGAGAGCATAGTGGCCATTCTTAGTTATATGTGCATTGTCCCAAGACTTGTTGATTGATGCATAACTTGATATTGCTTGTTTTTAAACTACTTGTATCTAGTCACTCTTGTGAACTTTGAAGGTGTCCTATGCATTTATATTTGCTACACTATGAGGGACAAGCTGAATGCCACTATGTTATGTTTTCTTTATGTGAAACAAACAAACGTCTTGCAAAGCATCATTATTCATGACTCTTTTGTTTGTACCCTTTCATGTTGCAACATAGTTGTTATGTCTTATTTCTAGAACTCTATCTTTCATGCTATGTTGAAGTACTATGATCCCAGCTATCAATGTTTTATGAATACTTTGATCAAGTTTATGATGGTGCATGTCACCTTAAAAATTATTCTTTCTTTTTATCACTTACCTACTCGAGGACGAGCATGAGTTAAGCTTGGGGATGTTGATACGTTGCTAACGTATCTATAATTATTGATGTTCCACGCTTGTTTTATATCTACTTTCTTATGTTTTGTCCACACTTTAGAGTATTTTTATACACTTTCTTGGACTAACCTATTAACAAGATGCCGCAGTGCCAGTTGCCTATTTTGTTCTGTTTTTGGTTCCATAAAAGCCAGAAAATGAATATTCTCGAAATTGGACCGGACAAAAGCCAAAGTAGATATTTTACCGGAAGACTCACGGAGACAGAAGACGAGGCGGAGAGGGGCCAAGGGCTGGCCACACCATGTGGTGGTGCGGGCTAGCCCTGGCCGCGCCACCAGGTGGTGTGGGCCCCTGGTCCACCCACCAACCTAACCCTTTTGCCTATAAGAAGCCTTTCGATGAGAAAACCATGAATCGTCAAGCCTCTAGCCACGAAAAGTTCCGCAGCGCCGCCGCCACCGAAGAGGAGATTCAGGGGACAGAAAGTCTCTGTTCTGGCACCCTGCCGTGACGGGGAAGTGCCCCCGGAGCCATCTCCACCGCCATCTCCATCACCGTTGCTGATTCCCATGATGATGAGGGAGTAGTTCTTCCTCGAGGCTAAGGGGTCTACCGGTATCTATGTGTTCGTCTCTCTCTCTATATACATGATCATATTGTGATCATGAGATTTGTAATCAAGTAGATCTACCTTGCTACTCAAGTGCTTTAATAAATCTCTGCTCTCCCCATGTGTGTGAAAGTGACAGCGTGCACACCATGGTGGCACTTAGGATAGAGATTACAAATACTTGTTATGAGTTATATTTGTAGTTGGATGTCTCTATAAAATTGTGGTGTTTGTTGGAACCATCTAGTGCCCAAGGTGACAGTGTGGGGTTATCTAGATGCGGAAGGTGAACTGTTATAGCCCTACCATGGATTAGAGTCTCCAACCAGAGAGTAGTTAAGAGTAGTATCATAAAGAGAAGATATTTATATGAGAGTGTTCACTAGTGAAAGTATGATCCCTAGGCCTTGTTTCTAAGCATTGAAACACCGTTTGCAACTAGATCTGTTACATGTTTGCTTGCTGCCATCTTTATTTCAGATTGCCTTTAGTCTTTTCCCACGTCAACCACACGCCAGCAAGTATTTTCTGGCACCGTTACCACTTATAATTATCCATACCACTTGTATTTCACTATCTCTTCGCCGAACTAGTGCACCTATACACCTGACAAGTGTATTGGGTGTGTTGGGGACACAAGAGACTTCTTGTATCTTGATTGCAGGGTTGCTTGAGAAGGTATATCTTTGACCACTTCCTACCTGAGTTTGATAAACCTTGGTTGATCCACTTAAGGGAAAACTTGCTGCTGTTCTACAAACCTCTGCACTTGGAGGCCCAACAACTGTCTACAAGAATAGAAGTGTGTAGACATCAATACTACTATGAAGAATTTCCCTGTATGCAAACCTAACTACTAGCGAGTAAAGGCGAGTAAAGTGAGGAACGAGGAAACCGTGATGGAGCACGTGGAGACACAAGATTTGTTTTACCATAGTTCCTTCCTTGTTAAGGGAAGTACATCTGTGTTGGAGGGGTGGGCGGTACTAAGACCACCATGCAACAATAGGCCTCACCCTGTTCTCCGATGGATCTCGCCACCAAAGGCCTGATCCACCTTTCCACTATTGGAACCCTTCGAGGTGGGAACCGGTGCCTTTACACAACTAGAGGGGCACAACTCCATAACCGAATTGGAGGCTCCTGTAATGACAACAAGCTGCCACAAGAACAATTGTTATCAATAATAACATACAAGATCTAGATATTAACGAGAATACTAGATCAGAGATTCTCCAAGTGAATGGAGAGGAGTTGATGCGCTTGATTCGTGATGACGATGTATGATGTCTCCTCCTTCAATTCCCCCAAAGATCGAAGCCTTCGGGTGGTTGAAGTGGGAGATCTAGTGAGAGATCTTTGGCCACGAGTCTTATCTTTTTCGAATGAACCAAGAGGTCTGATAGGAGGGGAAGACGTGGCTTTTATACCCCCTGTCCAGATGGATCCGTTGGAGCTTTTTGGGGCCGGATTATCCGGCCCGGGGAAATTCCGCCCCAGCCTCGGACTATCCGGGAGAAAATCCGCCCTCGATCCGAGCGTCACGCCGAGCCACCCTTTTCTCTTCTCCTGGGGGGCAGTTTATCCGGCCCAAGGTGAGGGCTAGATTATCTGGCGGGGAAGAAAAGTCCACCCCACTTTGGATTGTCTGGGGGAAAATTCGCCCCTAGTCTGAGAGTCGCGCTGTGCCTGCCTAAGCACTTCTCCTGGGGGCCAGATTATCTAGCCTAAGGTGAGGCCCGGATTATCCTGCCGGGGAAGGAAAATACGCCCCACTTCGGATTGTCCGGGGGGGAAATCCTTCCCTAGTATGAGACTCGCGCCATGCCAGCCTTTGCCAAGAGGGTCAGGCCGGATTATCCGACCCTTGATGGGGGTGAATAATCCGACCCCCAAACACCAAAAACACTCCCCTGCACACTTAGCACACATGAGAAAACTCCACGGTATTGTTATCTAACACACAAAATACAGGGAACCATGAAATGTTCTTTCACTTATACATATTTACTCATCCTAAAAAGAATCATTTAAGTCTAATTATATGGGTAAAACATTGTAAAAAGGGGGATTTTAAAATAAAGTGGTGCATGACATTACTATGTATAATTCATCATTGTTTCTTTAAACATTGTTCTTACCGAACAATGATGGTGTTTTTGTAGAAACAAGAGCTCAGGGTCAAGTAAAAACATCAGACTTCACTACCTTGTAGTCACAAGGCAAGTTCATCACTTGCTCATGTCCTTTGATGTGTTTTCCAAAGTATTTGAAACTTGTTGTGTTATCACATATGTTTGAAAAAGGAGTAAGAAAGGAATATTTTCACAATAATATGAAGTATCAGTTATCATCCTAAGTGGTGGTAATCTATTATAGCTAGCAATGGAATCTAGAGTTCCGTGTGCAGTGAAGTTATCAGATAGGATTTAATAAGCCATGACGGCAGTCATTCTAGCATCGTATAATATGTGTTAACCATGAGATCTAGAATGGGACGATGAAGTCAGCTGGATCTTCTTCATTTCGTGTGTCAGCATACGGCTTAACGTGACGCTAGGACTCCTTCTGTGGATCGAGCATATGGGGGAACCCTTAGGCCCCGTGGTTTTGGTGTCTAGATTATCTGTGTGAGGTTACCGAAGGTAGGTTGGCCCTTTTGAAGGGTCCTTCTAGGGGCACAACCGACTCACGGAGTCTTTAGGGGCCTATTAGAGTTAGAGTGGCCTGTAAGGGGGCTTAACAGAGGTGGCAGCCTGAAGGATCATGTTGCCATGTGGGTTGCACAGAAGGGCAGTGATCGGATTGGGTTCTTATACTAGGCCCTACACCAAAGGTAGTGTGGACGGGAAGGTACGCCCCGGTTGTGCAAAATGGATAAGGCTCTCTCATGGGTAAAGCAACGCACCTCTGCAGAGTGTAAAAATATAGACATGTTACTCTCTATTCTGGAAAGGATCTACGAATGCGGCAGGAAAGGAACTCCATGAAGTTCTGGTCAACCTGTGAAAACTGATAAGCATAGACTTTAGAATAAAATCAATCTTTGAAGAAATGTTTCTGAAAACTGCATAGAACCTAAGACTTATAGTCTGAGGTGGTATCTAGTACATCAAACTTCCTACCTTGCATATAATGAACTTGCTGGGTAACGTTGTTACTCACTCTTTCCTTTGATCCCCTGCTTAGACTCTGAAGACCATGAGGATACTCCAATATATGCAACAAAGTGCCAAGATGATGTCTTCTATGAAGAACATGATCTCTCCGGCGGAGTTAAAGGGATGGACTATGAGATCCGTTATGGAGCAGAAGACCACAAGTTAGATGAGTTACTATAATAGTACTTAGTTCCTAGGTTGAGTCGAGCAACATAAACTTTATAGAATAAGTTGTTGAGCTCTCGCCATGTTAATTACTTTGGATCTTTCGTTCTTATGTTGGAACTTCATTAAGTAAGTTGTTCACCGGTTGTAAATTGTAGAACCTCTTGATACCGTTCTTTTGGTATTATAATAATAAGTTTGTATGTAATATGGATCCACAATGTTTCTGTTGTACCATTCTGAGGGATGTAATATTTGCGGAATGGTGTTCCATGAGTGTTATGTCAATGACTTGCGTACTACAGCATGCAGTGGTATGCTGGGTCACTGCAATAATGAAATTGTTTTTTAATACATCACACACCATTTTTTAAACAAAACTGTGTGTGATTGAACTCAGCATAAAATAATTAAAATGAGGGAGCAAAGATAGAAATCTTACGAATGTTAGGATACGTAAACAACTAGAGATAGACTAGGACTTCAGAGATCATCTTGTATTCCAAGTCATAGGCTTCTTGCCCTCCAAGTTTGTACTCCTATATAAAACCCCATGAGGGTCAAATCAATACATACAATATTTGGGATCAATATTTTCTTCATGGTATCAGAACGGTTAGCCTTACGACGTTGATCCTAGGACTTCCACCAATTATGCATCGCGTGCCGCTCCCGGGGAGATCAATCTCCTCTCCTCAGGGGCGCGACACCCGGTCTCGATCAAAGATCGGATCGGTTCCATAGATTAGTTTAGATAAATTTTGAATTTTCTAATTCTATAGATTAGATCTAGTTTATAGCCAATTAATACCCAAATCCCCCACAAGATCCTCTCATACCCCGGCGAAGATTGGTGCAAAATCGGTGGCACACAGCAGATCACGACACGATCCGTGCGGTTCAAGGAGCAGACTCCAGTTGGGCACCATCAGCGCACGTGCAGAACACGGGCGGCACAAGCATGCACGCACTCCACCATCAATGTTTCCAAGCTGAGGACTACATCACGCGGGCTACACCGCACGCCAGCTTTCCGTCCGCTACATCTACATAAATCCGGTCCGCCTCTTGGCCTGCTACATGTGTAGGCCACATGAACTTCGTCAACATGAGCCAGATCGCAACGTGGACACCAGGAGGGCCTTCATGGGCAGCTGGACAAGAGCACAGATGCGATCACCTACAACCCGCCTCCACTACACCATGCACCCACATGCTACCTACATCGACCGATCTACACTGCATCAACCTGGAGTACACCAAGCCGAACAACCACGCCGGCGAGATGCACAACTACATCAGGCTACAAACCAAGATCATCGTCGAGCACATCCACGGAGAAGCGACATTTACATCACCCACACGCCAGGCCGGTGTGGAACACGACTTCACCGGCTTCTCCGACAACCAGGCTTCGACATCATCGCCGCCACAAGGGACACCTTCAAGCGACGATCATCGCCGACACGCCTACTCCTTCATCCCTGACACATGATCGCCAATATCTACATCAACGTGGTCTTCATCAACATCTCCGTCGACATATCGCTGCCGCTGATATGCCCGTCCACATGATGGACATACAACTACGACGCCCTCTAACAGTATAACCGCGTCCACGACCTCGACGACTGTATCAACAAAGTGGCAGCACAATTGTGATACCCCTACGACTGCGCATATGGTTCTGGCCAAACCATCTGTGTTTGGTGGGTTCCTCCGGTCCTGGCAAAACCATTGTTCTCACTTATGACCTCGTCCAAGAGATGCCCCGACGGTACCTCTATAAGGTGCAAAACATCCACAACTGCAGCTCCATCCAAAAAAACGCGCAATTTTTTGCGCCTCCGGCACTGATGGCCACACCACTACGACGACTGACATCGACCACACCTACCCGACTACGGCTACCTCGACATCGACATCAGCATCAACAACAACATCTACGGCTACACATCGGCAACAACTCCAGTCAACATCATCCGTGCCATCACCTGCCTCCACGACACTCCCGATGTGACTGCGGGAGGGAAGAGAGGCACCAAAAGGGTACGCAGTCACCGCCCTAGGTGTTGGCCATGATCATGTCCATCAGAGATGCATTTGATGATGACAAGGAGGAGAAGACGACGGATTCAATTCCAGTCGCAATCGTCCGCTTCTCTCCCGCTACGACTTGGGGGAATGTTAGGATACGTACACAACTAGAGATACACTAGGACTTTAGAGATAGGATACGTACACAACTAGAGATAGACTAGGACTTTAGAGATCATCTTGTATTCTAAGTCATAGGCTTTTGCCCTCCAAGTTTGTACTCCTATATAAAACCCTACGAGAGTCAAATCAATACATACAATATTCTGGGATCAATATTTTCTTCAACGAATTCGTAATATGTGAGCGGTTAAATATTGTCTATTTTTTTAGAAATTTGAGTGATACCATTTTGCACCATATTTTTTATGTTTGCTTCAAACAAAAAAAACCACATTTTGCCCTTAGAAAATTGGAAAATGGGTTTTTGTTATATAACTCTGTGCAAAAAATGAATCCATTATCCTGAAAACTAGTGCTTGATGCATCGCATACAATTTTCAGTCCAAAACTGTATACGATTGTCTCCTACATCACACATCTTTTTATATAGAAAAACGTGTGTGATGCATCAAACACTAATTTTAGTCTAAACCCGTATGCGATGTTCCGGACTCTGGACGCGGGTGAATAACCTGCAAACATTTTTTATTTTGTCCGTCAGAAATTGTTCGCATCGTACACGAAATGGGTGTTACATGTGTGACGGATCGGCCCGATCTGAACTAGTGTGCTAAACTATTCAGCCAAGAGATTAATTTACAGTAGAGGGCACGCAAATTGTCATCTACTAGTTGAGAAGTTGATGCCTGCGGGTAAACTGCATGTTCGTCCAAGCACCCGACTAGTTAACAGCCAGTCAATTGAACATGAGATAAAACAAAGCAGGAAGAGACATGACAAGGACACTGGAAACTTAACGAAATCAGCTCTCTCTCTCTCTCTCTGTCGCTCTCTTAAACAAAGTGCAGCACGAATGACTAGCAATCATGCATGTACGAAGGCCGAATCACTCGGCTAGGGCTAACAAACCGTACGTACTCGATTAGTTATATAATCTGTGACAAATATTCCGTCCTACGCTTCATGACCCACTGCCAAACCAATCAACCATCAGCCGGCGAGCATGCTCAATGATACGTAATAAAGAAGTGAAGAGAGGCAGAGATGGATCGATCACCGCCTCCTATTGGCCACATGATCGGAGCAGTTAGCTAGAACCCACATCAGTAACACTAAATTAGAGCAAGTACAATAAGTCCTAATCAGCTGGCTATAAGGATTAAAATACTATTTCCTTGTCTAGTTGGAAGAGAGATAAGAGGAGAGAGAAGAAGAGTGGGCTCTCATGCAAGAGCTAGCTCTAGCACGTGTTCCTAGACACTTTGAGATAGTGAAAGGTGGACCATGTAGTGCTAAAGTACTATATTTTTGTAGCTCACTATTATACATGTTAGTTCTAAGTTAACTATAGATATAACATGGCACTTGGCTTATATATTATTGTCTTGCTCTTAGAAAGATTCCGTCCCGCCCGGCCGGGCCAGCCGGACTCGAGGAATCTCGGTCGCCTGCCCGCTGGGCCGGCCTCGTGCGCGTCAGTGCGTGCATGCTACTCACTCGTCCATAGCTATCACTCCGCCTTAAATTGAAAAGTTTGAACCTTACTTTGTCCACGAGCTCCGCACGCCACGCACACACTGACGCACATCACACAGGTTACTGCTCACGCATATGCGGGCTGGGGGGGTGCATGCACGGGACAATGCTTCGTGCCCGGCCGCGGCGCCAATATATCTCTGCTGCGCCCATCGCTCCCGGCCGATTGGTTATTTTAGTTTCGAAAGGTTTTCGGTGTGCATGTGCGTGGGTACGTACTGTACCAGCGTGCGTGCGTGCGTGACTGGGCACCGGCGTGTGCGCGCGTGCGCCCCCGCACCGCACGGCACCAGGCTCCCTCGTTATGGCGATCTTTTTGGTCCTCCCTTTGCCATGTCGCGATGGATTGTAGTAGTCCGGTGGTGTACTGGTGTCCAGCATTCTGGCGTGCGGGCGTCGTGGGCACGAGCGTGTGCGCCGGCAAAGGCCCGGTGGAGCTTTCGCCGTTATTTTCCATCTCTCTCGGAGAGCACCTCACACAGTCTAGCTAGGCGGGTGAACAACCCAATTATTTGGGGAGAGTGATTTGGGTGCTTGGTGTGCATGCTTCCTCTACTCCGAACCAAACCGTTTGAAGTTTTCTTTTCGTTCTAACTTTAACTTTCTACTCCCCCTTCCAAAATATAATACTCCCTCCGTTTCTAAATATATAATGTTTTAGCTCTATGAAAGTAGTGTATCTAGACAGTTTTAATATGTAGTTTCACTCCAAATCTAAATAAACATACACACTAAAAAGTGTAAATACACTCCTTTCACAAACCTAAACATCTTATATTTTAAAACGGAAGAGTCTCCAAATTAAAGTGGGTCGGAGGGAGTACTAGTATTAAAGTGTACATCATATACGAGTCTCCAAATTAATATGTTTTTTGCGGCTATCCAAATTAAAACGATTTTTATGTTAATTACAAAAATATTAAAAAAATTCGAAAATAAAATTATATATCCAAATTAATTTGTTTTTATTTGAGACGGAAAACTACGCATTTTTTTTGTTAAAACTTCTCCCGTCTGTGTTCTTGCTGTATTTTGATATCGGTATAACCAGCTGAATCGATATTTCATAAAAGAAAAAACCAGCTGATTTTTACGACATTGGTGCTCCATGTTCCAACTTCCATGCATGCTAGTAATGGACTGCACCGCGTCCCTGAATCTCCTCGGTATTCTTCAGGCGACCAATCAAATGACTGTTACGGTGTTACCAGAGCAACAAAGAAAGTTCACCGATCTCGAGAGAACAAACTAGAGACAAAATGCGGTTACCGGAGAGGGAAAAAAGGACCGAGACGCGACACACTGCTCAAGGAGACGTGGCAGAAACAACGTTAATATCTGCCTCTTTTGGCATGCATGCATTGATCCTCTTTTTTCCACGGAGAAATCTCGGTCGTTCCATTGGATTCCGCCTTTGCGCCTTTGAGCCAACGCATTGGTCCCTGCCCTTGCGTGGCACTGGCACGTGACCTTGCTATCGTACCAGGCCTGCACCGACAACAGCCGTATCCAGAGAAAAGTGATCGCAAGCTGGACCATGTTTTTTTTTTTTTTTTGAGAATTGGACCGTGGATTTTGGTTCTTGCTTTGAAACCTTCCCGATGAGTTGCTCGGCATGTCTATATCGGGGTCGATCCTTTGCTAAAAGTAGAAAGTCGCACCAAAATAATTTACATGACACTTCATATTCAAACTGTACATAAGGAGCGTCAACCTTAAGTTCTCTTTCCTACCGATAGAACTTACATTGGTTGGCAAGATAAGATGTTTTAACTCTATAGACATGGTCAATATTGTACTATCCTACAAGCATGTAAAATTGCAACCTGAAATTATTTGTATTGTGGGCTATAAAAAATAACAAATTTGAAGATTTGAAAATATACATTCTTAGATCCAAACTTTTATCATTTTTGTGGAGCTTAGAGTACAAACTATTTGAAAGTGATGTTTTGCACATTCATGGGATGCATGGGTAGCTACATCCGGATTTTTGTAAAGTTATTTTGAAACTCGCGAATATGTATTTCAATTATTATTTTTAAAATAACAATCACTAGAGTCCGGGAGCCGAAAATCTCCACTAAAGAGGTTATCCTCACGGTACACTACAACTGAAAGAAAGACACACTATATGATGCAGTATTTCTTAAAGGTAGTTTTTAGTTACTAGTGTTTATGTGCCTCTACATACATAATGTGATTACAACGTAAGAAGTACTATTTCTGTTCGGGATTATAGGTTCGGAGAGATTTTTATATTGTTTGAGATTATAAGTGATATCTTATTTATTAGTCTCTCTCGTCTAATGCATGTTCTTCCTTTTCTCTCACTTCTCTCGTGCATGTAAAACTATTGGTGCATGCATAGATTAATGAGAGAGGGTTATGAGTGTTTTGGTATTTGCAACTTGGCTCTTAGGACTAATAATCCAAAACAAAGGTAGTACTACAATAAGCAATTGAGAGACGGTATATCCATTACAATGGTTTTTTTTCCCCTACATACTCTCCTTGTCTCGGTTTAAAGGCCTACACGTATATCTATGTCATTTATTTGATCAATAAAATATAAATTATTTAACACAAATGTTATACCATTACATAGTATAACGCCTAAATTTTTCAGTGATATAATTTTTATGTTGAATAATTAATATTTTATTGAACTATATACATCTCTACTCCACAACTTGTATGTGATGTGCAAATTAGTTCCACTTCTTGTAAAATGAGATACCACGGTCCAATAACTTGTCTTGTGACAAAACAAGTCCAAATGAGTCAGAAGCGGACACGTGGCGACTTATTTTTTCAATAACGCCCTGCATATTCCTCTCTAGTACGTGTGGCTTAATGCTATCTAACCATGCCGGGCCAGCTATCAGTGGAGAAGTTTAAGAAAAAAATGCACGTGTTGATATTCAGACCAAGGATCTTAGTATTAGCTTGAGCATAACTTACCACTGCGAAACGACCTTCTTTTGGTGTAATGTGGACCGTCCCTTCATATAGGTTCATAAACATGTTCCTCCATCATCAAACGCCGTTGTGCAGAGAGTACACGTCTGTAATTAGCTTACCATAGAGAGCAGTAGCTAGCGAGTAAAATATAAAAAAAAACTTCCTAGGAAAAGCTTGCTAAATCATTAGTGTAATAGCTAGCTAGGAATAAAGAATAGAATATTAGGATTAAAGAGTGATGATAAGGTAAGATATGAAAAGATACTCCGTTTTCTCCAAATAGATATCGGAGATTTAATCTAAATTCACCTGTACCTATAACTGAAACAGGCTTAGATATATGTAAATTTAGACAAATCTCTGCATCTATTTCGAAATGGAAGGAGTAATATACATGGATATCGGATAAGGAAAATTTTCACACGTAAGGGATTTATTTTGAAATATTTTGAATATAAGCATATAAGAAGAAGAAACGTGTCACCTTAATTCAGTGTGTATTGACATGAACACCCTTGTCACAAATATATTTGTATGGGAAATAATAAATATTTTTCATACTAGTATAATATTCACAGTATAATAATGGTCCTTTTTAGCCATATCATGTGAGAAAATAATTGAAAGCAATGTTATGTCGACGGAAGCTGTTTTCATACGTAAAATGACCATATATATTCCTAGCTAGCAAGGCGTTTTTCTTGCGAGCACATATGCACTTGTTTCCTAGTTTCCGGAAGAAATGCTAGACATGTGATACAAACGGCCCGATATAGAAAAGAAAAGTCTAGTTTTCACCGGAGGTTGGCCTGCCCTGCTACCAACGGCGATCGCCACTGCTACCGAGGTCGGCCTGCCCTGCCCTGCTGGCAACAACGACCACAGCTATCCAGGGCACTCTTCGGTGCTCCAAAGGTGAGCTGCCGTGCGCCGCTTTGCTACAAAGGAAGACCGCCCTACTGCGACTGCAACTTCTTCTAATGCCGGTCGTCTGTTCTACCAAGGTCTAGGGTTGCTTCCATTGTTGCTGCCAACTCCGTCAAAGCTGGTGCATACGCATGGCGCCCGACCGAGCTGCAAGCAGCGTCGCTAGAACGGCAAAGGGCCACAGTTCTTCTTCATCGGCAAGCTGCGACAGCGCTTTCTCCGGCGGCAGTCGGTCCCCAGTGAGAAGCGACAGGGTATGGAGAGTCGAGAACTCCGGGGGACGCTTAATTAATTTTTTAATTAATTATTGATTTGACGGGGGTCGACGGAGGAACGCACTTATCAACTATATCAATCCAAAATACAATAGCAAGAGATTTGTGTCACAGCGGCAAAGCAGGTTCAAGCTAAAGCTAAGGTCTCTAGTTCGAATGATCCAACACGTATTTTTGCCATAAGCTTCTCCACTGATAGGTGGGTCCTGCATGGTCAGATAGTATTAGGCCACACGTGCCAGAGAGGAGTATTCTTGCAAAAATACGTGTCCGCTTCTGGGTCATTTTGACTAGTTTTGTCAAAGGAAGCCAAGTTCCGTTTTATAAGATGTGAGACTAATTTGCACATCACATACAAGTTGTGGGATTAAAAATGTATATAGCTCTATTTTATTTGTCAAACTAATAACTAGTATAGGCATAGACCATTTAACAGGGACAGAGGGAGTATTAAGTAACATATAATAATTAATACTTGCATGCCATTAAGTATAATAAGGGAAGGGACCATACGATTTAAGACACAGTACTATAGTCTGTAGATACTGTGGCCTGTGCGTATGTTTGGTTTTAGTTTTTTTTCTAGAGAATGTCTAGTTGTAGTTATAATCAACTTTGCCCCATCAAAGAGTTGGTTATAAAAAATGGTTAACATTTTCCTTGCCATGACGTGGACAACATAAGAGACATGAACCAGAGTTGGCAAAATGGTACTCCATCCGTACGGAAATAAGTGATTTATATTTTTTTAGATTCGGATATAAAATATGTCTAGATACATGCGAATCTAGACAAATCCAAGTCATTTATTTCCGGACGGAGGGAGTATGACATGCCAAAAGAATTGCATATGTTTTTTTTTGTCATGACCAAAAAATTGGTGAGGTGAATTTTTGCCACCATTCAAAAAATAGCCTATCCCTATGAAAGAAAGATATCCGAAGCATATATCACATTTCTCTTTTCGGCAACACGACGATTATTCTTATGTTGCTTCACTAGGAGGAGTATATCACCTTATTCTGATCTAAAAAAATCACCTCATTGTAATAAGTACCCTAAAATTCAAACTCTTCTTTAAAAAATACAATTTAGCACAAAATTACCACTTGACCTGTATTATTAACATTTGATACTCCACACGCTGTTGTCGAAGTCTAGCTTTCCCTGGTAAAGAAAAGTCTAGCTAGCGAATCCACACATTTGCTAGCCCACACTTTTGGGCCTACATGGGCCAGGCGCTGGGTGTCCTTGCGCGTCCAGAACATTAGTCGCAGGACGAGATACGGACCAGTGATCGGACTAGCCAAGATATACAAGCCTACTCTTGCGGCTGATATGTGTCTACTGAGCCCATCCTGCCTCCACACGGGCATTGTGATAAAACGGCCCACGTTAATCGGCCACCTCCGTGGACAGAGACAGAATTTTTTTTACAGAAAGAGACAAGTTTAGCGTTCTTCCGCAGGGTCAGCTCGCTTCGTGAGTCTCGTGTCTTAGTCTTGACTGCTTCTTCCTCTGCCGAGAAGGGGGAATCGCCGGAGCCGGACGCCAGCAGCGAGTTCTCAGACGGCCGCCAGCAGGCGGTAACCTAGTAAGTTCTTCCTCCTCTTCGTCACCTCTCACCCCCAGTTCTTCTTCCTGGATGGGAGGCATGAGGTTCCAGAGGTCAGATCCAACCGGATTCTCACCTATTTGGTACTTGGTAGGCAAGCCTTGGTTAGAAATCGGTAGGTTGATGTATCTCACCTTCCCCGTGCAAAATTTCAGACAATTGCTGAGTGATTTCCGCGATTCCACCATGTCCTCCCCCTGTCTGCGCCCGTAGAATAAACAACCATGTAGTCTTCTTGTTTGCGCAACCATGTAAACAACCATGGTCTGGTAGGAATTTTTGGCGTCGCGCGCGACACCACAGGATCCCAATTCCCAAGGCTCACACCCGTCGATGTGGATAGTCGAAGAGATCAAGTAACACTTTGGGATTTCTCTCTGCAGGAAACTTTGTGTTATCGGTTGTTGCTCCTCTGCCGATAATACCATGGTGGGGCTGAGTTGGAGAAGGGCATGCGTCTTGGTCCTCTGCATCATACCATTCTTGCACCCGGCTGCGGGTATCCGCTTTGTCATCGATAGGGAGGAGTGTTTCTCGCATAACGTGGACTACGAGGGGGATACTCTCCATGTCTCCTTCGTGGTGATCAAGGCTGACACTCCGTGGCATTATAGCGAGGACGGGGTGGACCTCGTGGTAAGGACTTAATACCTTTTTCATGTATGTATATCTCGCAAGAATAGTTGCCGTGCAATCAGCATGTAGATTTCTGATGCTTTCTTGGGTACCAAGGGAAGGCAGTCTATAAAACTGCTTGTAGTGCCGGTACCTTGTCCCATCTGAGTTGTGTGAAGCTACTTACTAAGTACTATGCATTAGGATTTTGAAGTCTCAATTAGTTTTGTTGAATTTAAAATCTTTTTGAGTAACAGGTTACATATTTTTATACTGTTGAGATGTTGAGATCCCATACGTTATCGGTTTTTATAATCATCGACTCATTGTTAACAGCCATTGTCCGAATGTATTTTGCTGATGACTATATTAACTTTAAGGGGCTATTTGGATTGGTTGTAAAATTTGTGTTCCCGCCGGCATTTAGTTCAAGTGAGAACTAAATATTGGTAGCCACGCAAAATATACAAACATTCCAAGCAGGCCCTAATTGGTAAATTTAGTATGTTGACTGCATTGAGAGTTGTTTACTTCTCGGTGTTCTTGCTTACTTTTGCTAGGAACATTTTCTTCTATAAGTACTAAATTTACGTGGAATTGCGGTGCTTTAGTTTGCTGCGGTGATAGTTGTAATCGAGTAATGCGACACTTTGAAAACCTGATTTAAGTAGCTCTTCTTGAAATTGTGATTTTTAGTGTGCTTTTAGTCTTCCTATATGAGGATGCTTTCTGGAACAAATGCACTGCAATTTGCTACTCCCTCCGATCCAAATTAATTGACTCAAGTTTGTCTAGATTCGGATGTATCTAGCACTAAAACATGTCTAGATACATCCGAATCTAGACAAATCTAAGTCAATTAATTTGGATCGGAGGGAGTATGAGATTGTCCCCTTGTTTCCCTATTTATGCAACTAGACCTAGCCTCTTATGGTCAATAATTCATTAAGTATGATTATAACCGTGAAAGTGTGAACTAGTCAACTAGACCACATTGTACATTTCATTATCGATGTACTCATGAAGTTATAGTATGCCCTACAGTTAAGTTTTTGCTCCATTTGGACTAATAACAGGTTAAAGATTCTACTGGAGCTCAAGTCCGTGATTCTCGTGACAAGACCAGTGATAAGTTTGATTTCATAGTTCAGAAGAGAGGTGTCCATCGCTTCTGCTTCACCAATAAATCCCCGTATCACGAAACCATAGACTTTGATGTGCATGTTGGCCATTATTCATATTTCGATCAACATGCCAAAGATGGTAAGAACTTCTGAAGCTTTCCTAATATAATTGATGGGAAGCAAAAAACGTATCATCATCCTTGTCTTTCGTGGACTTGATGCAGAACATTTTTCACCTTTATTCGAACAAATTGCAAAGTTAGATGAAGCACTTTACAACATTCAGTTCGAGCAGCACTGGCTAGAAGCCCAAACTGACCGGCAAGCAATATGTAAGTCTCCTCTGTTAGCATTTGTCTAGAAAACACTGTTCAGAGTTTACTAGTGTTCCTGTCCATTGTACAGTATGAAGTGTTCCTCGTCAAGAAATACACTCTGGTGATTTGGCTGACATTATCAGCATTGTTAAGGATACAAAGTACTAAATGTTTATTACAGTGATGTGATACCAGTCTTTGGCGGTTCTTGTTTGTCTGTGGCAAGATTAACTTACTCTAGCAACCCACAAGTTGGACTGTACTCCGAAACCAAATTAGGATTGCTGGTGTTTGCAGATGGCTGTTTGAAACACTAAGTTTGGACCTTATTTTTTAATTATAAAATGCAATTATTAATGTGGTAAGTTTTCATGATATAATAGGTTTGAAACTATCAAGAATTAGCTTGACTTGTCTCAAATTTCTGAATTTGTGATAGCTCGCTATAACTCAGCGAGGCCCCCAAACTGTCTAGGCAAAAAGCCTGATGGTTTTGTCTAGAAATCTTTCGATATCATGGGCTTATGAGTTATGCCTGCTGCTGAAGCAGCCAGTGGATTGTTGTATACTTTCTTTGCTCACCATCTTATAATCTAATCATGGCATGAAGTTAGGTGCCATCAGTTCATCATCGCGTTACCAGCTAACTGTTTATCTCGTCCCGTGCTGCAGTGAACGAGAACATGAGCCGGAGGGCCATCCACAAGGCGCTTTTCGAGTCGGCCGCTCTTATCGCAGCCAGCATCATTCAAGTCTATCTGCTACGCCGACTCTTTGAGCGCAAGCTGGGTTCGTCTAGGGTCTAATGCTCCATCACTAGAAAGCGCCTCCTCACCGTCCCTGCTGAATTGTAATACTGAACTGCCTGTTGTTACTTGTTTGTGGATTCCCGTTACACATATATAATCCTTTGTGACTCCATAGATGAGTGCTCTCAAATATACTAGAGTAAAAATCAATCTGGACAGTTCCGTGCAGTGGCATCTATTTTCCTTAATATTTTGCAATTTCCCCTGATTATTTTTTTTTCTCTTTATTTTATAGAGACTGTAAGGGAAAACCCCTACAGCATAAATGCGAGCATATTTTTTCTTCTCGAAAAGCAAGGGCAAGCCTTGAGGCTTCAGGCCTGCAAATTTTCGGATGCACCGAACCATAATAATGTTGTTAGGAAGATGCCTCGCGCGGCTGGGGTTCCACTGCTACCGGTAGAAGAAGATTCCTGACCTTGCACAGGCGAGGCAATGTTTCCTGAAGATCTAGGCGTAAATGGCCGTGGTTTCCTTTTCTGAAGAACCAGTCAGCAGATGGATGGGTCTCGGTGCGCTGTCACGGCGGACGCAAGAGGAAGAAGAATTGAAGAGGATTCGCCACCCCGCAGAGCTGTCGCTCCCTTAAATGAAAGTACGAATGGGTCGTGCCACTTGCGGCTCATGCACCTGGAATTTTGCTTGAGGCGCTGCCCCCCACCACCAGTTTGAGCTGAGCACCCAACCAACGCCAGCTGAAATCAGTTTACCGATCATCATCGTGTGAAACCAAGATGATCCTGAAACCGCCCGTGCCACTATGAGAGAGATGTAAAGGAGATTTGACCTTTCTTAGTACTCCTAAGCAAAATGGCGCTTAACCATACTGGTAGTAGTACTACTACTGATTTCTTTTGTAATATGAAAGCAATGGTCCTCCCTGTGTAAATGCTTGGGGCGCTGTTTGGTGCGTGTGAGCATCGTGAGCAGATGCCCGCAATGAATTACGGAAAGCAGCAGCAGCAGCAGATGGGAGCGTATATACCAGTAGCGGCACACATGCAATGTACGTGTACACAGTGGTAGTTGCCCCATCAAAAAAAAGAGTACAGAGTGGTACCAGTAAGTAGTGAGGTGGTGTTTTGGCTAGGGGGTGGCAAATGAACATATTGTGAGAAATACATACAAGCAAATTTTAAAATGTAAAAAGAATATCTGAAAGAAAAATTCGCGTGTACATCTGGATATTTTGTGCACATAAGTTTTCGGGATAAAAGAATTTTTTATATAACTCGTGTAAAAAAAAATGTATATGAGTAATAGTGTTGGAGTGTCCGAATTTGTGTGTATTCTTTTTTCGATCCGTGCGAGCGCTAGGCCAGCACATGGAGTGCTTATCTTCTGCGACTCTGGCCGGCCGCCTAATGAATAGAGCACCGAGCTCAGGACAACCTGCTCGTGCAGCGCTAAATGCTTGGGCAGAAGAAGACGAGCTAGCTAGCGAACCATCGACCGATGACATTCTCGGCGACGACTCAGCGTCGTCTCAGCACGTACTAGTGCAGTACAAGACGGACACGCATACCATATGTATACATCACTTCATCCATCGTTATCTTCTTACGTGCGCTAGCGCCGAACGTTGTCTTTGGGGTTTGCACCGTACCTGATCCGGGCGCATTCCCAGTTCAGTTGCTACTACAGTACGTACGGTGCGGCTACGGGTAGGAGTGCGATCGGTCTGGAACTCTCGACCGTTCTAGCGGAAAAAGGCGTTATCCGGTCGAGCTCCCGAAGGCAGCGCGGCGCGATGCGGCACGGCATGGCCGGGGATGGCATGGCATGCCCGTCTCGTGCGTGATACTCCTACTACCTTACCGGCCGTCACCCGAACCGGCACACCCACCCATGCATTCAAGGCAGATTCGATGGAGCGGACCACGGAGTTCCCAACGGACCACTCGTCTTGCGACCGAGCGAGCGCCTTCAATGTTGACATGCTGTTGTGTCCCTCCCTGCTTTTCCACCAGCCTACTCATAAATCATCCCTACTTGGTAACGACTCAAGTTACTTTCTTTATCTATGGACTTTGTTTTTCTCGGTTACGCACGGCCTTGTTTTCGAGCTGTGCAGGATTGTTTTACGATCGATCTTGAATCTCGACCTTATTTCTAAGCTTTTCGGTCAATATCGAACTATCAATCGTCCCACCTCACTCCATACACAACCTGTATAATCAAACTGTTACTTTTTCATATTTCAGGATATTTGAAGAATATTAACTATATTGATTTGAGCCTCGATGAGCTGTTCATATAGATTACAACCGACTTGGACTCCAAGTCTAATAGAGATAGAATTACAACTCAAATAGGAGAGAGGGAGGTCAGTGCGGCTAGAGCCGGCTACGACACCGACCTATACTCTAATATCCTCCCGTAGTCTCAATGTCAGGAGGAACGATGTTGATACTGGAGCAAATGTCGGTGAATGATAAAGTTGGGAGTCCTTTGGTAAAAATATCAGCAAATTGAGCACTTGTAGGAACATGAAGAACACGAACTTCGCCTGGAGCCACCTTCTCACGAACGAAGTGTATGTCAATCTCAATATGCTTTGTGTGATGATGTTGAACGAGATTTGAGGCTATGTAGACTGCAGAAATATTATCACAATAAACAATAGTGGCTCGTTCCAGGGGTTGATGAAGCTCGACGAGTAGCTGACGCAGCCACACCGCCTCCGCCACATCATGGGCAACCGACCTATACTCAGCCTCAGCAGAAGACCTAGAAACTGTGACCTGCCTTTTAGAACACCAAGAAACAAGATTATCTCCTAAATAAACACAAAATACGGATGTGGATCGTCGAGTATCTGGACAACCTGCCCAGTCTGCATCAGAATAAACTGTCAAGCTTGTTGGAGAGGAAGAATTTAGAAGAAGACCATGATCAAGAGTGCCTTTTAAATAGCAAAGAATGCGTTTTACGTGAGCAAGATGAGGGGCGCGAGGATCATGCATAAAAAGACAAGCTTGTTGAACCGAATAAGAGATGTCGGGGCGTGTAAACATGGCATATTGGAGAGCACCAGTGATGCTACGATAGAAAGTGGGGTCAAAAACAGGATCTCCATCAGCCGACAACTTGGCACCAATGTCGGCCAAAGTACGAGAGGGTTGACAATCCGACATTCTAGAGCGAGAAAGCAAATCTAAATGATATTATCGTTGAGAAAGAAAAGGAGTGGATTTGGTTTGAGAAACATGAACACCGAGAAAATGATGAAGAGGACCAAGATCAGCCATGGAAAATTCACGATTAAGAGAGGAAATTATATGGGTGAGAAAAGAGTCAGAACTAGCAGTGAGAACTATATCATCAACATAAAGCAAAAGATAGGCAGTGTGTTTCAGAGGATCGAAAAATTAAGAGAGAGGAATCAAATTTGGAGGAAATAAAACCAATGCTTTGAATAAAGGTGGCAAAATGTTGAAACCAAGTACGAGGAGCCTGTTTGAGACCATAAAGAGATTTTTTGAGTAAACAAACAAGATTGGGAGAAGAGGGATGCTCAAAACAGAGGGTTGCTGACAATAGACAGTTTCATTAAGAGTGCCATGAAGAAAAACATTTTTAACATCAAGTTGATGAATAGTCCAAGAGGAGCAAACAACAAGACTAAGAACAACGCGAATAGAGCTTGGTTTGACAACCAGAGAGAAAGTCTCATCAAAATCAATGCCATGTTGTTGGGAAAAACCGCGACAAACCCAGTGAGCTTTGTAACGAGAAAGAGTGCCATCAACATGAAATTTATGTCTAAAAACCCATTTTCCTGAAACAATATTAACACCAGATGGTTTTGGAACAAAAGTTCATGTATTATTTTGCTGAAGAGCATCAAATTCATCATGCATAGCTGAAAACCGAAGAGGAAGAGAGCGTTTGTAGGACATGGGTATAGGAGAAATTGTGGGTGTGGCTGTGAGATTGAGACGTTTAGTAGGTAGAAGAAATCCTATTTTTCCACGTGTGCACATAACATGATTATTTGTAGGTGGTTGGATATGTATAGCATTGGGTGGAAGTGATGGTGTGGAGGTAGGCTCGGTGGTAGGGGTAGGTGTGGTAGGGATAGATGTTTCAGTGGTTGACACGGAGGATGAAGAGGTGGGGTGCTCGGGAGTCTGCTGTGGCAGCGAGTCGGTAGGAGATTCTGCCACAACAAGGTATTGGGTGCGGCAGGGTACCGCGATAGAGAATCGGCAGAAAAGTCTCGTGAACTCATTACGTGCCTGCAAGGTGTTAGCAATAACATAGAACAAATAGCGAATTACAGGATGTTGAATATTCTTCCCTTGCTCACTCTAGTAGTGAAACTCATTCCATTATAGTATTATTCGGGGGAAGGTTATAAGCCAGTAAAGGATGCGTGTAAATCATGAACATTAAAGCATGTGCACCATTCATCTAATGTTAAAGTGTAGTAGTTGTTCATTAGACGGAAAGAAATAGTGTCCTCTCCTCGCCATTGTTTAACGGTGCTTTGCAACAAACTTAGGAATTCTATGGTTAAGCGGCGATAAGTAGATACATCATTGTACACAAAGTTTTATTGGCTAGCTCTATTGCAAAGTAAATTAAAGTCGTTAAAAAAAACGAGTTGGTTCAATATGATGGGGCAAGCCCACTTGGTGGCCTTCACTTCGTGGTTCTTGATCCTGTTGAAGCGATCACGATGGGCCTCATCCCTGAACCGTATCCCCATGCGTTCCTGAGCGAGAAGCGCTAGCGGTGGCACGAGCACGAGTTTGGCTCCTTATGTTCATCATCTAAAACATTGAAGAAAGGCAAAAAATAAAACTTTTTGATCCAACAACAGTAATAGCATCATATTCCTCATCATAGCACACTAAAGAATTCTCCTCAAAATAATTATCTAGGTAAGAAAATCATGAAAATTGGTTCATAGTAGGTCTCACCCTAGATTGATAATGACAATAGATCAAATATAAATTTGCAAAAAGTAATTGGAGGATCGGAGGAGAAACATACCGTAGATCACTCGTGTGCGAGGAAATCGAATGAAATTGAGTAGCGGTGGAGATCTCTTGAGGTTTTGAGAGAGTTTGGAGGTAGAAGAAAGAAAAAGGATTGAAGTTTGGGAGTTGGAAGTACCTTCTTGTGCAATTTTATGGTCGAACGCAACTATACAAGTGCAACTATACGGGAGGAACATGTGTTCCGGCCGTATAGTTGGCATTCTGTCAAAATATTAGGGTTTCTCCTAGCGGCGTAGCTATACGAACGCAACTATACAGGTGGAACAAAATGTTCTGGCTGTATAGTTGGTCGTTAAACTGTCTGTTCCCGCGAAAGAAAATTTGCAAAGGCATCGATATCTTTACGACCAGAATTTTTATTCTCGCCGTATAGTTGGTCGTTAAACTCTCAGTACATATGAAAAGAAAATATCCGGAGGCATTCATATCTATACGACCGGAACTATATGGCCGAAATTTTTATTCCTGCCGTATAGTTGGTCGTTAAACTCTCAGTACATATTACAGAATTTTTTTGATGGCCAAAATATCTATACGATCGGAACTATACGGCCGGAATTTTTATTCCCGTCGTATAGTTGGTCATTAAACTCTCTGTGTGCATCAAAAAAATTCTGTTTCTTCGTAAACTATTCCTTTCCTGTAACTTAGTGATATACCTTGTTTTTGACAGAAAAATGACAGTAAATATTATCGATCAACAATAGCATGAATAAAGCAGAATTTCAAGTACTACTGAACTTCTTCTCCTCAAATGGAGTTTTCTAGCACTCTTTATTAAACATGAACTTAAATTAAAACTAAAAACTTCACTCAAACCTTTATTTAACATGGGTTGCCTTCCATGGAGCGCTCTTTTATGGTTAATAGCTTGACCTTGATGATACTCACTTGGGCCAGATGAGTGGAACACCCACTCCAAAGTAATTGGCCTTCAAAGTGATGGCCTCCTTCTCGTCATGTTTAGCTTTCTTTTTCCTAGGAAAATGGATAACAAAAGGATCCCGCGAAGGCAATTGTTGGAAATATGCCCTAGAGACAAATAGTAGTAAGGACTATTATCATATTTCATATAGTTTTTGATTAAGTTTTATATCATGCTATAACTGTATTGAGTGGAAACATCAATACACGTGTGATATACAAACAAACCAGGGCTTCCCAGTGAAAGTCTAGTCACTGGTTCATTGGTCAACAGATGATCATGTTTCCTGATCATGTTGCATTTATGCCAGTTGGAAATGAGGTCATCTCATTCTGAGAATGAGATGATGAACCAATACCCAACCTAAACATCGTGATTCGATCATGTCATGAAGTTCAAGTTACGATGATTATAAATGGATCCTTGTAGACTATTCCTTAGACCGTGAGGCTATATCAATCACTGTCTCCCGAGAGTGCTTAGATAGCATCAAACGCCATCTAGTAAAACGGTGGTTATAAAGGTGTGTTCAGGTATTCGGAGGAAACCGTAGAGGCAATATATGTCAAGAGCGGGATTTGTCCGTCCATGTGACGGGAAGATACTCAAGGGCCCACTCGGAGAAGTTATATCCAATAGATGCGCAGCGTGTGATTAGATCACGGGGATATCACTTGTCGGAACGAGTCAAATAGCATTGTTCAGTAACGAGATTGAACTCGAGATGAAGATGTCATTGATCAGGTCTCGGGCAATGCAAGTATCGAATGACAAAGGGAATATGACACCACTGTCCCGGTTCAAACGACGAAAGATCTTCGTGGAACGCACAAGGGTCACATAGACATCCAGGTCCCTCTGTTGATCATTGGTGCGGGAGTGTCCCGACCATGTCTGGAGTGTTCCCGAATCGTATGGTATCACGCTTAAGGGCTTGATGATGCTTAGAGAGTGTTTATAGGATCGGTAGAATCTCTGAAGAAAAGAAGGGAGAAAACCGGAAGGGTTTCGGTAAGTCCGGAGGATGTCCGGAGTGGAGGTGGAAGGTGTTCCATGGCCACGGAGATTAGATAATGTGTGAATGAATGTTAAATATTGATTTAATTATTTATTCATAATTATTTAATAAAGAGAAAATAAATTAAAAGGTCAAAAGGCTTAATGGGCAAATTTTCGGAGGGAGAGGGCCCATTAGGGAAAGGAGAGAGGGAGAGGGATCAAAGGGGGGTGGCCGGCTGGGCCTTGCCCTCCCCCCCCCGCGGGGCCCACTAGGGGTAGCTGGCGGCCTCCCCACCCCCTCCTCTCCTTTAGTCCCACCCCGGGACTTGAGGGGAGGTAGTACCTCCCCTCCCCCTATATAAGGTAGGGTATTTGGCCTAGAAAATACACCCAATAATCAATAAATGTCTCCCCACTTTTGGGAGGACCTCTCATTGATATTTTCTCTCTTCCCCTCTCTCTCTCGTGACCATGGTCCCAAGTCTGGACTGCGCGAGCGAGAGACATCTTCACCGCGGAGCGCCGTCGTCCTGTGGGATTCGGATCCGGGAGCTCTACTTCCGCAACTGCTGCTGGATCGGGGAAGCGGGAGTCATCGTCAGGCACCAGACGTGTGTAAATTCCACGAGGTTTCACACTTGAGGCACTCAAGTCGTTGGAGCCAGAAGGAGTACAAGGACTTCATCACGACCTTGAGGTCGGCTTCGGCTCGTCTACATCAACCACGCTCTCCTGAGCGTTGACAACGCTTTTTGGTCTTCAAGGGTAAGTTCGCGAAAAGACCCTCCCATTACTGTATTACTAATAGATAGGTCCTGGCAGCTTCAGGGGTTCAGGGGCGTAGAGTAAAATTTATTGTTTTTATGCACGGAACCCCTACAGTGGTATCAGAGCTAGATCTATGCGTAGTAATGCTAGTACAGGTAGAACACACGAGATGTAGCGTGTGGGCATTGATATTTTAGTTGTTACCCTCCCACGTGTACTTGTGTATACCACAGTAATGCTTGATGAAGCGGCCCTTAACCGACTTTACGCGTTCATTCGCGAGACTGGTCCACGCTTGACATACGGCTTGTACCGTATAAAGTGGCTTAGGGGGGTGTCTGTCTATCTCGCATTAGTTGGTATACCATTTGCAACGGAGGGCCCCGAAAGGGGTATAGTATAGACAACTACTTGATCAGCGTTGTGCTGAAAGTTCGTAGGTAAGAACGGTCCATGTGCGAAAGCCCATTCAGCCACGTAAAACATGCAAAGATAAAGTAGAGGCGTCTAACTTTGTTTTGCAGGGGGACGTTGCTTTGTGATATGGTTGTGGCAAAGGTAAAGTAATTACCTTTTGTTGCATAGTAGTAGATAGTCACGGTAATGACAAACTACCACGCCGGAATGACACCGGTACCGTGGTGTCTACGGCGCCGGATCCTTGGCGCCGGAACCCGGTGACGACGGATGGAGATCACGACGTGAAGGACCATATCACATAGCATTTACATCCAATGTTATTGTTTGTATGTCTTATTGTGTGCTAGTATTAGATACTCGACGGTAGCCTAATAAGATGATCCATGTTAAAATAACCAACGATTGTGTTCTCCCTTAGTGTGCACCACCAAGAAAGTTCTTCGGTATGAGGCTATCTAGGGTGACAGGCCTAGGTGTCATACATATCTATGTTCACATACAGTGGGTGTAAGCCATGTTGCACAACGAATACACTAAGGTTGAGTTGGCGAGCCTAACACGCTAGAGAAGCGTGGCCTCGGAACGTGGATGGTCGAAAGATCGAGCACGAGTCGCATGAATGATGTGACCGACGTTTAGCATCCACCCTTGAACCCACATTGATGGCCGTGACAATCGGGGGAGATGTGGCTGATAGGGGTCGTGTTATCACTAGGAACCCTCACTGGGGATAGGTGTTTCTGAGTGGAGTTATTATTAACTCATTTAATTATAAACTTAGTCTAAATTCCTTTTCCAATTATAAATGTAGATGGCTTCTTTCGTGTTGACAACTAAATGGTTAGAAGGAGAGAAGCTCAGATTAGATGGATCGAACTTCTCCATTTGGGTTGCCAGTCTCCATGTTCTCCTTAGCGAGAATGACATGGTCGACTACATACTCGACGGGATGGATCTGGATCCGTCCACAGACCTTGAGACCCCAGAGGAGCGGAAAGACCGCTATCTCCGTCGTGAGATGGCCTCCTATATTTCAGTTGTGATGCGTTTCGGAATGGTAGACGAGCTGTGGCCTTTCGTGGGTGATGTCAACCCTCGTTCGGTGATGCTGCAGCTTAGGACACATTTCGTGGAGGAGACACGCATCTGGGAGCATGAGTTGATGGGAGACTTCCTCGCCATTAAGATGGAAGAGAACTCGTCACTGGACATCCACTTACATCACATGCATGATGTGTACATGAGGCCAACATACTTCCTAGACGTCTGGATTTCAGGCTCTTTCGCAAATGCTGCTGTGCTGTGGTCACTGCCACCAAGCTACCAAGCACAAGTCAGGACTTGCTTAATGAGGGGCGACACGGAAATGGAGTTCCACCGGTTCATGACACATCTCAGGAATGTGTTGGTTGAACCAGATATCGCTCAGGTCGTCAACGACAAAGGTATATATTTGATATATAGTTTTATAAATGTTATAATCTTGCAAACACATTTGCAGTGTTAAAGTATATCTGATACTTGTTCTGTTTTGGTGAAAACAGGTCCTTCTGCATAGAGGTGCTTGCTGGAGAGGAGGTGACGTTGCGTGTTGATGGCGAGCATGATGATGATGACCGACGACACTCTCCCTCAAAATTTATCACTTAGTTTATGTTTTAGGATGATTTTTTGTAATCGAGAGATTTGAACTTCTTTAGTTTGTCTCACACTTTGTGAGACAGTTATTCATATAAGTTTGTAACAAACAGTTGTTCCACTTTTATGAATGATTTCTATTCGTGTTCATATCTTGTTTGATTACTTGTGAATTATCCTTATTGTTATGAAACTAATTGATAATGTATGAACATTTGTAAAACATTAAAATGCCTTGTTTAAAATACCCAACTTAATGATATTTCATTAATGAATGAAACCATTGTTTGAATTCAAAGTTATGTGAAATATGTGAAAGTCATTCGATTTCTTATCACATACAAATCATGCCTAAGTTCGGCAAAATAACTTGAACACCATGTATTACTTAAATACAAAGTGTTTAATGAATTGTTAAAAGTAAATACATATTCGATGTATTGCGTTTTAACGAAAAATGGTAATTATCATTATATGATTGTTTAAATGTGTAAAGTAAGTTTACTGAAGGAAACATGAATATGAAACTATTTGATTTGATCAAAGTGTTTCATCAACAAAGGGTATAAGTATAAAAGAGAATCCAATTACTATGATTTGATCAATAGTAATAAAGTTCAAATTTATAAGAATGGCATAAAAGACATTGTGGAATGCAAAGTGTTTTGAAACGTCAAAATACAAAGCATCACAATATGATATTAGATATCAAAAAGGGGGTTGAATAGAAGGCACCAAATAAATCGTTGTAGTATATATGTAGAGACCATTAGCTTAGAAATAGTTAGCACTCAATTAGAATTAGTGAACCATTTGAATTCGTGAAAGTTTTGGGGTTATTCAATATAACCAAAACAATAGCGAATAAGTCCTTGTAGTATATTCATTGGAAACTTTGAATATGAAACCCATAGCTCAAACCAAAAGGAAAGCAAGATTCGTATTGCTTGGATTTTGGTGCATTTTTGAGAAAACTCACTTCTAGTGATGTTTCTCAATTATGGAGCAAATGGAAAATAGTGTAAAACACGATGAGGATTCAAAACCCTGCATCAGAGTGTTGAGAAGTGCAACGGACATCGTTCCTGAACGATTCCCTTCATGGAAGGAAAGAATCAATGATTTTGATCATTGTGTTTTTCCCTCCACTATTGTTTTTCACTATATGAAGTAGGATTCAAAATGTAAATCCATATCTTGTATGGAAACATTTGTGAATCACCTGTCATGATTTTGGAACATGACATACCTACGAACTACAAAGGAAATGATGGTAAACGGAATTATGAGAAATCCTAGAAGCAAAATTCCCTTGAGATTAGAAAGCAACTCGTTGTTGAATCTCACAAGTAAAGGAGTTACTTGAATTTTCCCAAATGACTGCAAAGCCATAGTAAGAAAAAGGGATGAATGACAAAAGCACAAATTTGTCAAGTATTGGACAAATTCAAATGAATTTGATTCAAGTGTGCTGAATGTCTAGTGGATTTAAAACTAGTAAAGTACTAGTATCTCATAGTAAAACTCCAAGTTTGATATTTGATCAAAAGATTTTGAAGTTATTCAAAACATTAAGGAGATATGCAATTTGCATAAAATTGAGTGGGAGCTATGAAAGTCTTCCTAAAACAATATGTGATTGACATATTTTTAAGTGGGAGCAATATAAGACTCAAATTCAAATATATAGGAACATTGTTTGAGTAAGAGTACTGACTCATACCCAAATATGTTAGCAACATAGTTTGAGTGGGAGCTTATAGGAGTAATTCTTAAGTAAGTTAAGGATGAAAGCGCAAATACTTATAAATAATGATTTATAAGATATAGAAGTTGATAATAATTGTATTATGATATTATGTAGTATTCCTTAAGGGATTCTGAAAGCTGTTTCAGGATAGAAGTTAATTAAGGAAATATCCTTAATAAACACAAGTTAGGAATAGCATTAAGTTTAATATCAATGGTTAAAAGAAAGAAAAAAGGATGATCATCATCCACTATGTTGAGACATAGGTTCTGTCTTAGTAAACCATGATGATAACTTAGCATAATAAGTAATCCAATTAAGAAACGTTTGAAAGTGATTAAGTTCGAACCAAAGAACGTTGAGCTGAGTTTGTCCGTAGTGTCTAATAGAGAACTGTAGACATGTTTTCCAAATCCATAAAGGATGACATATCTTAAAGCATAAAGAATTATGTTATAAGGAAATATGTTGGAAACTCCTCTAGATACCAATTAGAGTCAAGTAGGAAGCGAGGGAACAAAACATCGAAAGTTGCACATAGTGCACTAGTGTTTTGATGAATATATTTATAATAATAGATAAGGGTACCATCTAAAGTGTTGTATAATTTTATGGCGAGGCTAATTCGCTTTTAACGTAGAATGATGTGTCCCGGGGCACAGTGCCTATGAGAAAGCCCTCAAGGTTGATCTAACGTCACTGTAGGCTCCTAGAATCAGGCCTCGTTCTGCTGCCATAGCAACAATGCATACACACAGATGCTACCATGTGATGATAGAATATTAATGTCAATCAAAGTGACATTAGTAAGTTGCAAAGGATCTAGGACTGTAAAGTACAGACTCAAGACTCAACCTCTTCCATGAGCAAGCATGTTCAGGGTACCGGATATATGGTGCCAATAATTAAGAACAAATGCAGCTAGTGTATTTGTACTCTAGTGCAAGTGGGAGACTGTTGGAAATATGCCCTAGAGACAAATAGTAGTAAGGACTATTATCATATTTCATATAGTTTATGATTAAGTTTTATATCATGCTATAACTGTATTGAGTGGAAACATCAATACACGTGTGATATACAAACAAACTAGGGGTTCCCAGTGAAACTCTAGTCACGGTTCATTGGTCAACAGATGATCATGTTTCCTGATCATGTGGCATTTATGCCAGTTGGAAATGAGGTCATCTCATTCTGAGAATGAGATGATGAACCAATACCCAACCTAAACATCATGATTCGATCATGTCACGAAGTTCAAGTTACGATGATTAGAAATGGATCCTCGTAGACTATTCCTTAGACCGTGAGGCTATATCAATCACTGTCTCCCGAGAGTGCTTAGATAGCATCAAACGCCATCTAGTAAAACAGTGGTTATAAAGGTGTGTTCAGGTATTCGGAGCAAACCGTAGAGGAAATATATGTCAAGAGCGGGATTAGTCCGTCCATGTGACGGGAAGATACTCAAGGCCCCACTCGGAGAAGTTATATCCAATAGCTGTGCAGCGTGTGATTAGATCACGGGGATATCACTTGTCGGAACGAGTCAAATAGCATTGTTCAGTAACGAGATTGAACTCGACATGAAGATTTCATTGATCAGGTCTCGGGCAATGCAAGTATCGAATGACAAAGGGAATAAGACACGATTGTCCCGGTTCAAATGACGAAAGATCTTCGTGGAACGCACAGGGGTCACATGGCCATCCAGGTCCCTCTGTTGATCATTGGTGCGGGAGTGTCCCGACCATGTCTGGAGTGTTCCCGAACCGTAGGGTATCACGCTTAAGGGCTTGACTATGCTTAGAGAGTGTTTATAGGATCGGTAGAATCACTGAAGAAAAGAAGGGAGAAAACCGAAAGGGTTTCGGTAAGTCCGGAGGATGTCCGGAGTGGAGGTGGAAGGTGTTCCATGGCCACGGAGATTAGATAATGTGCGAATGACTATTAAATATTGATTTAATTGTTTATTCATAATTATTTAATAAAGAGAAAATAAATTAAAAGGTCAAAAGGCTTAATGGGCCAATTTCCAGAGGGAGAGGGCCCATTAGGGAAAGGAGAGAGGAAGAGGGACCAAAGGGGGGTGGCCGGCTGGGCCTTGCCCCCCCCCCCGTGGGCCCACTAGGGGTGGCCGGCGGCCTCCCCACCCCCTCCTCTCCTTTAGTCCCACCCCGGGACTTGAGGGGAGGTAATACCTCCCCTCCCCCTATATAAGGTGGGGTATTTGGCCTAGAAAATACACCCAATAATCAATAAAGGTCTCCCCACTTTTGGGAGGACCTCTAATTGATATTTTATCTCTCCCCCTCTCTCTCTCATGACCGTGGTCCCAAGTCTGGACTGCGCGAGCGAGAGACATCTTCATCGCGGAGCGCCGTCGCACTGCGGGATTCGGATCCGGGAGCTCTACTTCCGCAACTGCTGCTGGATCGAGGAAGCGGGAGTCATCGTCAGGCACCAGACGTGTATAACTCCCACGAGGTGTCAAACTTGAGGCACTCAAGTTGTTGGAGTCAGAAGGAGCGCAAGGACTTCATCACGACCTTGAGGTCGGCTTCGGCTCGTCTACATCAACCACGCTCTCCTGAGCGGTGACAACGCTTTTCGGTCTTCAAGGGTAAGTTCGCGAAAAGCCCCTCCCGTTACTGTATTACTAATAGATAGGTCTTGGCAGCTTAAGGGGTTCAGGGGCGTAGAGTAAAATTTATTGTTTTTATGGGCGGAACCCCTACAGCAATTACAACTTCACATCCCCTTCATGAAGGTTAATTAAAGCCTTTATAGTTCTTAAGAAAGGATGGCTTGGAAATATAGGAGCAACAATATTTTTAGGCATGTCAACAATAACAAAGTCAATTAGAGCAGGATAGCCTTTGATGTAAACTAAAGTGTTCTCCTTAATTCCTACAGTAGCTTGTTTGTAGGTAGAATCTGCTAGATGCAATTTTAACTCAGTAATTTTAAAGGAGCCAAGATTTAACTTGTTAAAAAGACTCTTTGGAATTGTTGAGACACTTGCACCAAGATCACAAAGTGCAGCTATCTTATTGGTTCCAATATTTATCTTAATAGTAGGCTCAAATATGTCATCTAGTTTAACAGATAAATTTTCAGCGATTTTCTTGTATTCTTCTTCAAGCTCGCGTACCTTAATTGCTACTTTATCAACAAAGTGTTGATACATGGCTTCATCATTACCTTGACTTACCAGAATTTTGACGTTGATCCTATTTATGAGGTTTTCGATGGTGTAGCTTGGTGAAGGGGCGTTACTATTGTCAACACCCAAATTTTTAATCCTAGATGCCTGTTATGTCATCCATCGCAATCCCAGGATTACCATTTTTGCGAGACATAACAGATTGGATATCACAGTATATCATCCATTACAAACCATACATAAGGTCTTACACAAATAAGGATCTCATGATCCAGTCTTAATACAACAAGCAACAGAAATAAAAGGTAAGCGTAGCGGTGGGGTCCATCTTCAAGGGCACATGCAATGCTGACGAAGGCAGATAGTCCTAGTTATCATAGCCGTCCTGCTGGCCATCATCTTGGTAGTCTCCTTCATAGTCTGGCCATGAGAATAGCCAAGGACAAAAGCCATGAGTACTCTTTAAGTACTCGCAAACTACCACTAACAAGTAGTATAGTTCTAAGTTAAAGAGCTAAATCTAAGTGGAACTATAAAGTTAAGTTTGAAACCTAAGCTGAGTTCAGAAGCAAAGAAATATAAAGTAAAGTTCTAGAATCACTTAAGTTGGGAAGTTATTGTCATAAACACAACCCTGTTGTGGGCAAGTCAAGATTCATCATTTCTTTCATAAGTCATTTTGAAAACATCTGACAACGAAACAATATGGCCATTCCAACTGTCCATAACCGCGGACGCGGCTATTCGAATAGTTTGACACTCTGCAGAGGTGGTACACTTTCACCACAAGATTCGATACATCTGTCAGGGATAACCCTGAATCATCATACTTAGTATGCAGATAATCAAACATAACCTTTCCTTTACACACCCTAGTATAAGCATCTCTCCTATGAGCATGGCCTCCCAACCATGACCATCTGTTATCTTGGGCACTGCATAGGTGGACAACATCGAGAGGTAGCCTCAGCTCAGACCTCTTCCGCGAGGGAACTAATACTAATGCATATAAACTTCCAGCTAAGCCTTACCCAATTCAGGTATTGTGGTTGTACGGTAAATTTGGAATGGTATCGCATCCGAATCCAACCATCAGTTTTATAAAAGGGTTAAGGCTCATGCCTCAACATTGTCATCATCATAAACCATTTGTGTTTCTCAACACATGTCAAAACATCTCAATAGAATGACTCATCATTCCAAGGTTTTCATAATTCATTTTCACCAAGTGTTCCCATCTAGAGTGACTCAAGTTTTTATGTACTCTAAACTACTAAGTTAAGAGTGCTCACTAAGGTGGAAATGATTGGATCAATCTCATGCCATAGAATGACATCTAAAGTTATCTAACTAGGCCAAGGTTTATACTCTTATGCTACCTTCAGAACAAGTACAGAACTTTGGGTAAAGTAAAGGAAGTGAAGCTTGGAAAATAATACTTGGGGTAAGTAATAGTCAAAGTGGTATAACCAAAGCATGCCTAATGCATGTGCTTAGTTTATCTAGCTTGCAAGGGTTAGCTTGCATTGTTAATGGTGGCTTGCAAGTACAACTTGCAAGGGTTAACTTGGATAGTGCTAGCTTGCCTTGGTTGGTGAAGTGGTTGAAGTTTTCTTCTTCTTCTTGGTAGAACTCCTCCTCCTCGAAAGCTTGGTGGGTACTATCGTCTATAAATACATACGGAGTACACAATCACCAAACAATACTTAACTAGTCTAATTAGCACTCTAAGGCACACATTTGATGATCTATTATCATCACAAGCATCACAAGTTTCATTAACTAGTTTCATTCTTGTTATTCTAGAAAAGTAATTTCTACTCATTGAAAAATTAACTAAGATTTCATATTCACCACTTAAAATATGGGATCATGTGGACACATGTCATCACCTCATATTCTAACCAGTGGGAAAGTGATTTAAAGGTTGGATCACAATTACTTTGGTTTAAGTTCATTATTTAATGATTTAAAGTGACTAGAAATGCCTATATAGCATTATGTTGGTACTAGTCCAAAGTCACTGCATGTAAACCTTAATATTATTACATATTCAGATAGGTATGGTGAAATGTGATTTTTGAGAGTTGGAATCAACTCAAAAGCTAGCATGGTTGATTTTACAAAAATGTTGCAAGGTGCAAATGCTTCTGTCTTGTTATTTTTACTAGGATAGATATCTAACTCTAATTTAATTAAATCCAATGGGCTTGGGTAGATCTTTTCCATAGCTTTCCAACAAAATTGGAATCACTCCCTTTGGATTTGTAAATCTTTCTGAAATGAATTTCAAACTAGGGGACAGAACTAGGTTTAAACTAAAATAGAAAAATCCTAATTCAAACTAAATGGGTCGCGCGGGAAAGCTAACGGGCTGTCCCAGTGACACTACGCGGTGCGGGGCTCAGCTGACAGGGGGTCCACCGGTCAGAGGCTCATAACGCGTGAAGCGGTACAGGGCGATGTGGGCCGTTAGATTAGAACAGGGATCAACGGTTGGGGCTCGTCGTCAACGACGAACAAGTCGCCGGCGAGGTCGAACCCTAGCGGCTCGGTGGGGGTGCTCAGGGGGCGTACCAAGTCTCCAGCGACAACGGCGAGGCGGGCAAACGGACTGGTGGTCGACGGTGAACTCAGGGACGGTCGAGGCAGCTCCGGGGTGGTCGGAATCGACGTCGCCATTTCCTCCTCTGCTGCGGGCTATTCCGGCCAAATTCCAGTGAGCAAGTGCTCGCGTTGCTCTGGCTAGAGGTGGGGAACGGTCAGTGAGGTGAGGGGAGGTGAGTGGTGTGTCGAATGGGGTTGGGGGTGGCCTCTATTTATAGGACGACGACGCGACCGAGAGGCATGGGCGAGCGGCTCCGGCGAGGGCTGCACCGTGTGCTAGCGGCGTGGCTCGAGGTAGGATACGGTCGCTGGTCTCCTGGCGGTGCTCTACGTGATCAATGCGGGACTAGGGGCGGTGGTATGCGGTCGGGCGGTGCGCGCACTCTGAACGGCAGAGGTAGCGGCTTCCACGGCGAGCGGTGGCTGTGGTGCGTTGGGCGGCAAACTGGCATGTCTACGGTGTTCCTGGGGTCGTGGCGGAGCGGTGGACGCGGGCTGTGGTCGAGGGGCGGCACGTGCACGCGTGTCGGGCGCGGCGCTCTGGCGCGTGCTCGGCATGGTGCGGACGCACTGGGCGCGGCGGTTCCTCGTTGGTCCATGGTCTGGCTCGGCTCGAGGAGGGGACAGAGAGTGGCGGTGAGGTCTGGGCTAGCTCATAGACATGGTGAGAGAGAGGGGCGGTCTGCTGCGGCGTGGGCAAGTTAGGCCGGCGACATGGTGCTAGGGGTGGCATGGCACTGCTGCTACGGACAAAGGGGTGAGGTACTTAGGCTTTGGTTAGATCAATAGGAGACGGAGGGATTAAATGGAGATCATTTGGGGGCAAAACCCTGTTGCAAACAGTGATCTAGGATTAGGGTGTAAATCATGCCTGCCATGTGTTTGATGAAATGGCCGCAAGAACTTTCTTTTTGAATTTTGAAAAGATTTTTGGTGGGTGTGCTAGTATTAAGCTTGAGACTCTGTGGGTGCTTGGGTTTTGAAATTTGAGCTTGTTTGAGTGGTTTTTGAAATAGTGGGATCTTCCCATATGAAATAGATTCAATTTTCAACTGCCATTTAAATTTAGTGTTTGGATGTTTTTCGCAGATCACAAAGTGGGCCTTGGTACATCATTATGTGTACTAGCAAGGGGTGCAAAGATCCACAATTGTTTCTGTTAGGTTTTGAGTTCTAGGAATAGCCAAAGTAGGCATGGTAGTTAATTTGGCACAAATGACCATTCTCTTCTTTTATTCATTTTGATTTGTTTTTCTTTGGGATTTGTTTGGGAATGATCTAGATGATGTTTATTTCACCTAAGAATCATTTTACAAGCAATGGATCACTTAAACAAGGCAATTCAAAACAACTCCTATTTAAAATGCACACCCATATGAATGCTTTAATAATTTTAAATGGAAAAGTTTTTGTTAACCCTAATTTTGATGATTTGGATCTTAATAACCTTGGATTAAAGTTTTGGGATGTTACAACTATAATCAAGTTCTTCAGGCTCCTCCCTTTGGATCCTCATCATTTTGAGTTCTTCAATAGGATTGGGCTCAGCTTTACCTGCAAATTTAGCTAGAATGTGTAAGACCCCAAAAACACTAATCAAGATTATCAAGTTCTAATCACCCAATTTTAGGGTTAACAAAAAACTTCTATTCCAAAAATCTATATGAATGCATGTGTGATTTGCATTAGTGTATGATTGATTGAATTTGCCATGTTTGATTGCTACAAATAATAAGAAATGGTTTAAATATGAATACTACATCATCTAGGCCAATTACAAACAAAATCCAAAGAAAAAGAAATCAAATATGAATTAAATAAGCTAATGGTCATTTTGACCAAAGTGAACCACTAGGCCACTTTGAGTGTTCCTAGAAAAAAAATTCTAACAAAAACATTTCCACTTCTTTTCACCCCTTGCTATACCAAGTAAAAGTGAACCAAGGCCCACTTTACAAACCAACAGAAATAATTTTCAAATCTATTTAAAGGGCAGTTCAAATTTGAATCAAGTTCATATGGTAAGATCACCATTTTACAAAAACCACTCAAACCAATTCCACTTCACTTCTCCGAGCAACCATAGACACTGAAGCATAAGATCCAAACACTCACCAAAATTCATTAAAAAATATCAAATTTAATTTCTTTCGGTCATTTAATCAAACACCTTGCAAACACATATCCAATTCCGCCTAACTTCACTATTTGGAGCATTGATCACTAGACCAAATGCCCCCATTGCACTCCCCTGTCTCCCCCAGTCTCTAGCAGCACCAGACACGCAGCCCCCTTTGCCGTTGCACCAGTGCACCGCCGCCCGAAGCCAGCCTCGCCGGCCTACCATGGACAGGGCGCCCGAACCACGCCGCCCTCTCCCACGACGCACAGGAGACAGGCGACCGTCCACCACCACCCCCTTTCCAGCCCTCATTCCTAGCCAGGCCCTGGACCACCCCAGCAACACCGTGCCCAGTGTCTCTGTGCCGTGCCGAGAGCGTGCTAGAGTGCCGTACCCGACCAACTCGCATAGACCGTGACTTGCTCTCTCTCCGCGCACGCGCACACTCGCCATGATCACAGCCAGCTCCTAGACACCCCCGTTCACCGCTGCGCAACCCGTAGCACCCGTGCGCCGTCTAGAACACCGCCGAATCCGCGCAGAGCGTCACACGTGCCCGACCGTTCCACGCCGCCCCGTGTCGTGCCATTACGCCCATGATGACCGCCAGGGATCACTGCACCACCCCCTACCCATAGCCACGCCGATAGCATGCTGTATTGCCCTCGCCGGAGATGCCAGCCCATCCCGCTCGGTCCCCTTGTCGGTGTATAAATAGAGGCCCTCTCTGCCTCAATTCTCCACACCACCTCACTTCCCACTCCTCACAGACCCTCCCACACTTCTCACTGGAGCAAGGCGAGCACCGCTTCGCCAAAATTTGGCCAGAGCCCGCCGCTGCAGAAGGAGAAGGGCACCGTCGATTGGAGCTACCTCAGGAGCTGTCGCGACCACCATTAGAACCGTCGTCGTCGACCACATCGTTTGCCCCCATAATTGACCCTAGATGGAGCCCAGGTGATCCTCACACGACCCCTACCACCGCATTAGGGTTTAGACCTCGTCGGAGCTGTTCGTCATCGACGATGAACCTCAACCGTTAGATCGGGTTCTAATCATAGGGCCTAGAATACACGATACAGTTTCGGGTAGATTGAGTCGCTCACTAGTGGGACCCTGCTGTTAGTAGCCCTCTGCGCCACGCTGTGCAGATTGGGCTGGCCCAGTTAGTTTCCCGCGTAGGCCTGTAAATTCAAATAAGTATTTTCCAATTTAGTTAAAACCACATTCTATCAGTAGATTAAAAATTCAATTCAAAGAGATTCACTGAACCAAATTGCATGATTCCAATTTGGTTAGAAAGATATTTAAATTATCTATCGAAGCCCGTTGGATTCAAATCATTTGGAGTTAGAGATCACCTATAGTAAAAATAACAAGAAAGAGACTTTTCAACTTCAAACATTTTTCAAAAATCAACCATAAATGCTTTTGAGTTGATTCCAACTCTCAAAAATCACATTTGATAAGATCTATCTGAATATATAAGAATATTTAGGTTTACATGCAGGGACATTGGCATTTCTAGTCACTTTAATTCTATTAAATGATAACCTTAAATTTAATAAAATATGACCAACACTTTAAATCACATTCCCATGTATTAGAATATGTGCTGATGACATGTGTCAAAATGATCCCATATTTTAATTGGAGAATATTAAATCTTAAGTACTTTCAATGAGTAGAAATTACATTTCTAAAATAAGATAAATAAAATTAAGCCTTTATTTTATGTGATGATTGTGATGATGCTAGATCATCAAGTGTGAGCCTTAGTGTGCTAAATAGAAGTAGTTAAGTATTGTTTGGTGATTGTGTACCCTGTATTCCTTTATAGACAATAGTACCGACCCGGGATACGAGGAGGAGGAGTATTACCAAGAAGACGACGAAGAAGAAAACTTCAATCACTGCACCAATCAAGACAAGCTAACACATGCAAGTTTCTTAACCATGCAAGCCATCACTCATTGCAAGCTAACACTTGCAAGTCTTATACTTATGCAAGCAAACACTTGCAAGTCTCATACCTATGCAAGTCATACTTGCAAGATAACCTATGCAAGATGCATTAGGCATGCTAGGTATGCAACCTTGATTATACCAATCCCAAGTTTTACTTGCAAACTTTATTCTTTTACTTTTACCAAAGTTCTTTACTTTTAGTTAGTGCTTTGTGAGTATTGGAAAAATAGAATAGATACCATAAAGAGTATAAAACTAGGCCTAACTAGTTATACTTGGATGTCATTCCATGGCATGAGATTGGAGATTAGCACCCCTCATTAGTGAATACCCTCAACTTTAGTGGCTAGTGCTAAGCATAAAAGTTGATCACTTTAGATGGGAATACTTGGTGAAAATGATTATGAAAACCTTGGAATGATGTTTCAATCTATTGAGATGTTTTGACATGTGTTGAGACACACAATGATTTGATGATGAAAATGTTGAGGCATGAGCCTTAACCCTTTTACAAAAACTGATGGTTGGGTTCGGATGCGATACAATTCCAATTTTACCGTACAACCAGAATACCTTAATTGGGTAGGGCTTAGCTGGAAGTTTATATGCCTTCGTATGGGTTCCCTTGCAGAAGAGGTTGAGTTGAGGCTACCTCGTGATGAATGTCCACCTATGTAGTGCCCAGGATGGCAGATGACCATGGCTGGGAGGCCAAGCTCATAGGGGAGGTTCCTATACTAGAGTGTGTAATTGAAAGGCTATGATTGATTATCTGCATACTAAGTATGATTGATTCGGGGTTATCCCTGACGGATGTATCAAATTTTGTGGTGAAAGTGTATGACCTCTACAGAGTGTCAAACTATTCGAATAGCGCGCGTCCGCGGTCATAGATAGTTGGAGTGGCCATACTGTTCCGTCATCAGATGTTTTCAAAATTACTTGTGAATTGATTTATGATTTTGACTTGACCACAACAGGGTTTTGGATATGAAAGCTAGGTTCCCACTTAAGTGATTTAGAACATTAACTTAGTTTTTCTTTACTTCTAAACTCAGTTTTAGATAAACCTGGCTTTTTGCAAATAAACCTAGAGCTTATACCTTACTTGTTAGTGATAGTTTGCGAGTACTTCAAGAGTACTCATGGCTTGGTCCCTGGCTATTCCCGTGGCCAGACTATGACGAGGACTACCAGGATGATGGACAGCAGGAGGTCTACGACAACTAGGATCATCTCCCGTCGTTAGCATTGCCTGTGACTCTGAAGATGGAGCCCCTACTACGTTTAATTTCTGCTGCTTGATTTGTATTAAGACTGGATCGTGAGATCCTTTATTTGTAAGACCTCATTATGGTTTGTAATGGATGATGTACTGTTATATCAATCTGTTATGTATCGCAAAAATGGTAATCCTGGGATTGCGAGGTACGGCATAACAGGCATCTGGGATTAAAAAACCGGGTGTTGACAAGTTGGTATCAGAGCCATCCTGACCAGAGGAGACCCTAGTTAGAATGGACGTCCGAACAAAAACGTAGTTTCAAAACAAAATAAGTGAGTATTTATGAAAACCTATTCCCACTCTTATCCTTGATTCTTTCAAAAAAAATCATGTTCCTAAATAATTCTAGCATTCCTACATAAGAGTTTGACACACTTGATCACCTCACTAACTTACTCCCCTAAATTCTTATAGATGGAAGTCCAGTATTGTAAGTTCTACCAGTTGGGCAACGGAGGCCAACTAATCTTTGAGAGGGATCTAGATGCACTGTCAGAGTATCTTGAGCGCCCGCACCCAAAATTCTTCTTGGCCCAACTCAACGATCAGATCAGAGGAGATCTACAATGGTTGATAGTTGCATACCTCAGAGGCAAGATGGAAGCACCCACTTCTGAGAAGATTCAATTCACCTTGCGTGAGAACAATTGGCTAGATGGATTAGCCAGGGCTATGCATGAAGCTCCTGCCCGTATGTGTGGGAAAAACATCAACCTGATCCAGGGAACTCGCTTTGCTCACTACGCAGGGCGTGATTCCATGGGAATGCCTTTGGAGATGCCAGTACACCCGGAGCTGAAGCACCAGGTGGACAATCTTGACTTCAGGTTGTATGACAGACATAAGGAGTTGGACAACGCTCGCACCTACGCCAACCACAACCATGCCATTGCAGTCAAGAAGGACAAGACCCTCGCAATTCTTGCCAAGGAGCACCAATCACTTCATCGTCAACACGACAAGAAGGATCACACCATCGATCATCTTCGCAAGAAGGTGGCCGCTCTCGAGAAGACCATCCATGAACAGGAAATCTAGCTTGAAGCGAAGGAGGAGGAGGAAGGTGAAGATATCTATATTCTTACCTCAGTGATGATAACGACTACCTGGAGGACGATTCCATGGAGTTCCACACTGATGATGATGATTCCGACTTCATTGATGATGACCAGATGCACTTGATCACTGATGGCCTATATCGAGCTTGTTGGGGAACCCCAAGAGGAAGGTATGATGAGCACAACAACAAGTTTTCCCTCAGTACAAAACTAAGGTTATCAATCCAGTAGGAGCAAGGAAATAACCCAAAGGTGTAGCTAGCTGAACGATGGCAGGGCGCACTACCGGTGCCAGCAGCAACGTGGAGACCTACACAACACAACCACAGAATTCTGTCCCCAACTTGCGATGAGGTTGTCAATCTCACCGGTTTTGCTGAAAACAAAGGATTAAACGTATCGAATGGAAGGAAGTAATAGTTTGCATAAAGTAAACACAAAGTAGTAAATAGTTTATAGATTGTATGTAAAAGAAAGGAAATTGACAAACATCGAGAAAGAAATACATGCATATACTAATCATCTTGACTCCTTTGAGATTCGATTGGGCATTACAACATTATACATAGACCGCCATCCAACTGCATCTATGACTAATAATCCACCTTCAGGTTATCATCCGAACCCCCTCCAGTATTAAGTTGCAAGCAACAGATTATTGCTTTACGAATTGCGTGTAATGTAAACAATACAATTGTTCTATGAACAAAGGATTGCCGTTTTCTCCCTAGTAGCAACAGCACATCTAGTACCTTAGAGATTTTTGTCACTTCCCTAGATTACTAGAGGCATGAACCCACTATCGAGCATAAATACTAACTCTTGGAGTTGCTAGCATCTACTTGGCCAAGATAGCTACTAACAACGGAAAGCATGCAAGATCACAAATAACAAAGACATGATAGAATCAATAATCAATCTGAAATAGCATCTCAATATCCATCGGATCCCTACAAACACAATATGTAGAATTACAAATAAATGATCTTGATCATGAACAGAGCTCACAAGATCTAGACATGAAAGCACAAAGGAGGAGAACCAGCCATCTAGCTACTACATGGATCTGTAGTCCAAGTATGAACTACTCACGCATCACACCGGAGGCTTGCATGGTGATGAAGAAGGTCTCCAGGGTGAAATCCCCTCTCCGGCAGGGCACCGGGAAGAGCTTCAGATCCCTCCCGATCTAGGGATGGAGATGACGGCAGCTACAGACTCTTTCGTGGATTTTTGATCGGGTCCTTATGGTTTTCATCCTGAGGGCATCTTATAGGCGGAAGGAGAGGCCGAGGGGGTCCTGGGGTCGGCCAGACCACCCCCTGCCGCGGGCCAGGCCTGGCCGCGCGGCCAGGTGGTGTGGCCGGCCCCCAGCCCTTCTCCGTCTTGTATTCTGGCATATGATGACTTCCGAAAAAATAGGCACTTTGGCTTTTGTCCCATCCAATTCCGAGAATATTCATTTTCTGACTTTCCTGGAACCAAAAACAGCAGAAAACAGGCAACTGGCACTATGGCTCTTGTTAATAGGTTAGTCCAAGAAATCATATGAAAAGTACTCCAAAGTGTGGACAAAACACAAGAAAGTGGATAACACCAAGCATGGAACATCAAAAATTATAGATACATTTGCAATGTATCAACATCCCCAAGCTTAACTCCTACTCGTCCTCGAGTAGGTAAGTGATAAAAAAAGAATAATTTTTGAGGTGACATGCACCATCAAAGACTTGATCAAAGTATTTGTAAAACATTCAAAGCTGGGATCATAGTACTTCAATCATAACATGAAAGACAAAGTTCTAGCAATAAGACAAAGAAACTATGTTGCAACATGAAAAGGCACAAACAAAAGATTCATGAATAACAATGCTTTGCAAGACATTTGTTTGTTTCACATAAAGAAAACATAGCATAATAGTATTTAGCTTGTCCCTCATAGAGTAGCAAATATAAATGCATAGGACACCTTCAAAGTTCATAAGAGTGACTAGATACAAATAGTTTAAAGCAAGCAATATCAAGGTATGCATCAATCAACTAGTCTTGGGACAATGCACATAGAACTAAGAATGGCCACTATGCTCTCAAAGTAGGTGCATAAAGGTAGAAGGTGGAGACTCAATATAATGGTGGAAGAAAGGCCTTCATAAAAGGAAGTAGGGATTGAAGTCTCATAAAGAGCGTCCAAAAATTATGGTACTTATAGCTTTCAGCTCTCATTGCCCCTATCATAAGCATCTTGAAATGATTAAGGTTAAACTGAACAAACTATGGTGTACATGCTTGACGGAGTATAAGTTAGAAATCTCATGTCCCTTTTATACGAGGGCCGCTCCTCATGCTACTCAAGTTTAGTCACCGGTAAGTTCTTGTCATCGTAAGTACATGTGGATCATAGAGAACCGCCAACGGGGTACCCCTTGCCCGATGATACGGAAGAATCCCCATATCAAAATGACAAGGCAAGCAGACAACAAGAATCTCAGCAATCTTCTTATTTACCATGGGAATATGGTGCTTTTTTCTCTCTTTCCTCTTTTCATAATCTTTTTTTTCTTTTTCTCTTTTTTTCCTCAATATAGGACTCTTTTTTATACGAAGAATGCTTCATAGATAGCTCATTATGGTTACGCTGCAGGTTTCCACCATGTCAGCATGGATTAGACCAGCGGCCCAGGCGTTTCTCTAACACATATACATAACTCATGGACTTACAAGCTCCCCTTTCATTTCACACCGACGACATCCATATACAAAAGAGCATGATATCAACTAGGTACAAGTACTAAGTGCAATGTTGAAAGCGTTCCCCATGACAACATGGTTCTGCTAATTCCCAACAAATAAGTGCAAGCATATACAACATAGACGACACAATGGTTCAAGTTTATTAAGGGCAAGAAAAGTAAAGTGTGCCATCAAGTTCGTGAGAGCTTTAATCACTAGTTTTATCATAACAAGTTTAATTTGGAAGGTAAACAGAAGCATGAATATACTTGGAATAGAATAAGCTAGTAGGTAAGTATGGTGGACTCTTTGGAATAACTTGGTTTAAGGAGTTGGATGCATGAGTGGAACTCATACTTGGTTGTGGAGGCTAGCAAAAGACTAGGAGCGACAAACTAAGAGAGCAATAATGGCCATAATCATGTAGAGCGACAAAACATCATTGATCAAAGCATAAAGTGATACTACAAGTTGAAAACTAAAGGATCATAAAAGCTATGGTGACTTGAGATAGTCATAACATGGTGTGAGCATGTGCCAAGTTAACCCAAATAAAGCATCAAAGGAGAATACCACTATATTATGCTTTAATATGCTAAAACAACGCATGATTTATCCAAGGCACATTAAGCAATCTCAATTGTTTATAACAAGTCATGCTACAGCAAAGAATACTAAGCATAAATCCAAAACAATATCAAGCATGGCATGACAAAGCATAGGCCACAGTCAAAAACAAGCTCTTTTTACCACATAAGTATGAACTTTCCTACTCTTTTCCAATCCAAACCAAACTTTTTGCAAACCAATGTATGAAAGAGGGGGTCCAACCAATATATTCAGAAAACTAAGCAAACTAAGAAAATTAAAAACCAAAATGAAAACAAAAAAGAAGACGCTCCAAGAATAACACAACTATGCATGAAACAATAAAAATTAAGCGTTTGGAAGAAACCTGGGATTTTTATTGATGAAGAAGGGGATGCCTTGGGCATCCCCAAGCTTTTACGCTTGTAATTCTCGGATATTTCTTGGGGTGACACGCGTGGCATCCCCAAGCTTGAGCTTTAGTCCATCCTTCATCTCCTTACTCATTCCTTCCATACACCTGAAATTTTTCTTCATACAAAACTTCACACAATCTTTATTAGCAACATTATTGCACTCAAGATAATAGGTCTTAAGGTTCAGTTCCAACACCAAATAAACTTTCATTAGAACACTAGATACTGTAGCACTTCCCTCAAAAAGCTAAATTCCCCAAAAGAACTCAAAAAGGAACCAACAAGAAGCAAATGCAGAAAATGGCAGAAATCTGTCAAAACAGACCAGCAGGTAGAGACGAATTTTTTCGAAGACCTGCTGTTGCTCAAATCAAAACGTATTGAAATAACTAAAGTTAGATAACAACCTGGGGCAGAAGCACAAAAATTCGCGCCTCAAAAAGACGTTCAGAGATTTTACACGAATTTTTACGGTGAAGCACATAAATCTGTTTCGGGACAGCAACTTTCCCAATCATTACTTCTCTCTCATTAGAGGTTACCCTTGGCACAAAAAGCAAATAAAAAGGATAAGGAGTGGTTATTACTGACGTAATAACTTCCAAGACTCATCTAAAACTTTTGGGTTATCTCTCAATAAGTACTTTTCTTTAACGCGTTTAAGTTAGACATAAGAAGCAAAAAGAAGAATCAAGTGTTCTCAAATGAAGAAGCATTAAGACCAAATTTTGTTTTCATAGGAGGAGCAAAAGAAATCTTCTTTCTGTTCTTAGGGAAGTGTTTTATACCTTTATTGAGTGGGAGTTTATATTTAATGGTGCCTTCTTTCATGTCAATAATGGCACCAACAGTTCTGAGAAAAGGTCTTCCCAAAGTAATAGGACAAGAAGCATTGCATTCAACATCCAAAACATAGAAATCAACAGGGACATATGCATTGTTAACCATAATAAGAACATCATTAAGACTCCCCATGAGTTTATTTTTAGCATTATCATCAAGTGGGACATTCAAATAACATTCTTCAAGAGGAGGCAAATCAAGCATATCATAAATCCTTCTAGGCATAATAGAAACACTACTATCAAAATCACATAAAGCTTTGAAATCAAAGTCATTCACTATCATATTAATGATGGGTTCCCAACCATCTTCTTGTTTTATAGGAATAGAAGCTTTATGTTTCATCTTTTCTTCTTTAATCTTTATGAGAGCATCAATAATGTGTTTTGTAAAGGCCATGTTCATAGCACTAGCATTAGGACTTTTATCAAGCTTTTGTAGGAACTTAATAACTTTAGAGATATTGCAACCATCAAGATCAAAATCAAATTTATCATCTAGAGTAGTAGAACTATTACTAGCCTCAACACTAGTGGCGGTGATAGTAGAAACTCTAATGTTTCTAGCAATATCATCTTCCCTTTCCCACTTAGTATGTAATTCAGCTAATAGTCTAACATTTTCATCAATTCTTACTTGTATAGCATTAGTGTCTGCAAAGGGATTACCATTAGTTTCAGGTTTAGCAGCCATTTTATTCAAAGAAGATTGAGCTTCAGCCAAAGATGCTATATTTCTTTCAGCATTAGAGAGTTTTCCTCAATAGTTTTATTGAAAGCAGTTTGTTTACTAATAAACACTTTAAGCATAACTTCAAGTTCAGAGGGAGCACTCCTATTATTGTTGTAAGAATTTCCATAAGCATTACCATTGTTGGGAGGATATGGCTTATAATTGTTGTTACCAAAATTATTCCTATAAGCATTATTGCCAAAATTGTTATTTCTTATGAACTTCACATCAACTTGCTCTTCTTGAGCAACTAAAGAGGCTAAAGGAACATTATTTGGATCAATATGGGCTTTCACATTCACAAGCATAGACATAATAATATCAATCTTATCACTCAAGGAGGAGGTTTCCTCAACAGAATTTACCTTCCTACCTTGTGGAGCTCTCTCAGTATGCCATTCAGAATAATTAACCATCATATTGTCCAGAAGTTTCGTTGCAGCACCCAAAGTAATGGTCATAAAGGTACCTCCAGCAGCAGAGTCCAATAGGTTCCTTGAAGAATAGTTCCATCATGCATAAAAAGTTTGGATGATCATCCAAACAGTCAGTCCATGAGTGGGACAATTCTTAACCAAAGATTTCATTCTTTCCCAAGCTTGAGCAACATGCTCATTATCATATTGTTTAAACTTCATTATTTCACTTCTCATAGATATAATCTTAGCAGGAGGATAGTATTTTCCAATGAAAGCATCTTTGCACTTAGTCCAAGAATCAATACTATTCCTAGTTAAGGAATTCAACCATTCTTTAGCTTTTCCTCTCAAAGAGAAAGGAAACAATTTCAGCTTAATAATATCATCATCTACATCCCTATGCTTTTGCATCTCACAAAGTTCAATAAAGTTATTTAGATGGGCAGCAGCATCTTCATTACCAATACCAGAAAATTGTTCACTCATAACAAGATTGAGTAAAGTAGGTTTTATCTCAAAGAAAGTATCTTCAGGCACAGGTGGAGCAATAGGTGTGCTCATAAAATCATTGGTGTTGGTGCTAGTGAAGTCACACAACTTAGTATTTTCAAGAGTAGTCATTTTTTGTGTTTTCAAATAAGAAAGCAAACTAGTAAAACTTTTTTTTGTGTGTTTTTGATAAAGAAACAAGCAAACAAAGCAAAAAGAAACTAAGCAAAACAAAAATAACAAAGTAAAGAGATTGGTTATGAGGGACTCCCCTTGTGAAGGTGTCCTTGACTCCCCGGCAACGACGCCAGAAAATATGCTTGATGGCCCAAAATATATCGAGCTCGTTAGGGAACCCCAAGAGGAAAGTATGATGAGCACAGCAGCAAGTTTTCCCTCAGTACGAAACCAACATTATCAATCCAGTAGGAGCAAGGAAACACCCCAAAGGTGTAGCTAGCTAAACGATGGCAGGGCGCACTACCGGTGCCAGCAGCAACGTGGAGACCTACACAACACAACCACATAACACTGTCCCCAACTTGCGATGAGGTTGTCTATCTCACCGGTTTTGCTGAAACCAAAGGATTAAACGTATCGAATGGAAGGAAGTAATAGTTTGCAGAAAGTAAACACAAAGCAGTAAACAGTTTATAGATTGTATGTAAAAGAAAGGACTGGGATCCATAGTTCACTAGAGGTGGCTCTCCTTAAGATAGATAACATGCTGGGTGAACAAATTACAGCGGGGCAATTGACAAACATCGAGAAAGCAATACATGCATATACTAATCATCTTGACTCCTTTGAGATTCGATTGGGCATTACAACATTATACATAGACTGCCATCCAACTGCATCTATGACTAATAATCCACCTTCAGGTTATCATCCGAACCCCCTCCAGTATTAAGTTGCAAGCAACAGATTATTGCTTTACGAATTGCGTGTAATGTAAACAGTACGATTGTTCTATGAACAAAGGATTGCCGTTTTCTCCCTAGTAGCAACAGCACATCTAGTACCTTAGAGATTTCTGTCACTTCCCCAGATTACCAGAGGCATGAACCCACTATCGAGCATAAATACTAACTCTTGGAGTTGCTAGCATCTACTTGGCCAAGATAGCTACTAACAACGGAAAGCATGCAAGATCACAAATAACAAAGACATGATAGAATCAATAATCAATCTGAAATAGCATCTCAATATCCATCGGATCCCTGCAAACACAATATGTAGAATTACAAATAAATGATCTTGATCATGAACAGAGCTCACAAGATCTAGACATGAAAGCACAAAGGAGGAGAACCAGCCATCTAGCTACTACATGGATCTGTAGTCCAAGTATGAACTACTCACGCATCACACCGGAGACTTGCATGGTGATGAAGAAGGCCTCCAGGGTGAAATCCCCTCTCCGGCAGGGCACCGGGAAGAGCTTCAGATCCCTCCCGATCTAGGGATGGAGATGACGGCACCTACAGACTCTTACGTGGATTTTTGATCGGGTCCTTATGGTTTTCATCCCGAGGGCATCTTATAGGCAGAAGGAGAGGCCGAGGGGATGCTGGGGTCGGCCAGACCACCCCTTGGCGCGGGCCAGGCCTGGCCGCGCGGCCAGGTGGTGTGGCCGGCCCCCAGCTCTTCTCCGTCTTGTATTCTGGCATATGATGACTTCCGGAAAAATAGGCACTTTGGCTTTTGTCCCATCCAATTCCGAGAATATTCATTTTCTGACTTTCCTAGAACCAAAAACAGCAGAAAACAGGCAACTGGCACTATGGCTCTTGTTAATAGGTTAGTCCAAGAAATCATATGAAAAGTACTCCAAAGTGTGGACAAAACACAAGAAAGTGGATAAAACCAAGCATGGAACATCAAAAATTATAGATACATTTGCAATGTATCAATCACTACCGTAGGAATGAGTCGTACCGGTCCCATCGTATCGTAGTTTCACATAATGGTTCTTAAAACCATATGTTTTCTAATTGTGTTGAGGTGTGTGTTGTATTGTGTGCTTTAATGAATGAATGAGAGGAAGTTGTTAGTTTGCAAAACCCGAGTCAAACTCGAAGTTTAAATCTTTTGAAACAAAACCATGAACCTTAGAAATTTCCCTCTTATCTCATTATCTATATCAATCTTCAGATGACTCGTGGAAACCCCGGAGGAAGCAGTTCATCTCAGGACCCGATGCTGCAAATTCTTCAAATGCAAGTTTCTGAACGTGAAGCTAGTAGAACCGAACGTCAAGCAAACCGAGCCACTCTTCAACAGATAGCTCAGATGGCCCACAACAATCAAGGCCATGGAAACTAGGATCACCATGGATCCAAGATCAAGAACTTTTAGAATACCAATCCCCTATCTTTGGTAAGTCTGAACACCCTTTAGATGCTGATGACTGGCTGCAAACCATGGAGAACAACTTGGAGGTCGCAGGAGTTGAAGCCAACGATAAAGTACGGTTTGCCACCCATTACCTGGCAGAAGATGCAAGAGCCTGGTGGAATAGCACCCGTACCATGAACGAAGGTCAGATGATGACTTGGGAAGCATTCAAGATCAAGTTCAGCCAGACCCATGTGCCTCAAGGTTTGGTCACTAGGATGATTGACGAGTTCAGGGAACTAAAGCAAGGAAGGATAATGGTAGTTGAGTACCATGACAAATTTATGTCCCTAGCTAGATATGCCCTTGATGAGATTAACACCGAAGCAAAGAAGAAGGAAAGGTTCCTAAATGGATTGCATGATAAGATGCAAAATGTGTTAGTCAACATCCGTTTTGTAGATCTAGAAGAGCTAGGGGATTCCGCCATTCAGATGGAAGGGAAGATAAACCAAGCCAATGAGAACTGCAAGCATCGCATGATGCACCAGCCTGGAGCCCACCATACCCAGAAGTATCGCCCCAACTCGTCTGCAGGATAAGCCCCAAGAAACAACAAACCCCCTATGTCCCGTCTCAACTATCCCAATCGTAGCGGAGGAAACCTGAAGTCTGGAGGAAACCACAACAATAACCCCAGCAACTCCAACAACTTCAACCGTGCACCGCCCAAGTCCAAAACAACAACAACAACAACAACAATTCTGCCCCAAGGACTGGAAGCAATGTTGCGCCTGTTGCAGCAAAAGACAAGTCACCGATCACTTGCTTTGAATGTGGAGTCAAGGGTCACTACTCCAATGAGTGCCCCAAGAAGCTTGCAGCAGCCACCAATGTGAATGCACCCGCTCAGCAGCAACGCTGTGTTCAGCCTGGAAGGAGATTTTCCCCAGGGAACTCGCTCAACCACAACGGCCGTCTGTTCCACATGAATGCTGAAGAAGCTCGAGAAGCGCCCGATGTCGTGTTGGGTATGTTTTCTATTAACTCAGTACTTGCAAGAGTGTTGTTTGATTCTGGAGCATCACACTCGTTTGTTACAGAAGAATTTGCATGCACTAGTAAGATTCAACCAACAAAATTGAAGCATGTTATGATAGTTCAAATACTTGGTTCAACCACCAAAGCTAGAAAAAATTGGAAGGTTGTACCTATCAGAATCCATGGCATAGATTTTTATGCTAATATAATAGTACTTGGAACCAAAGGTTTAGAAGTAGTACTAGGAATGGATTGGATGTCAAAACATAAAGGATTAATCGACTGTGCCAAGAAAGCCATAACCATGACCAGTAGCACTAGAGTATCAGTAGAGCATGTATCTAAAACCTTGCCCCGTCAATTCAAATGCAACAAGAGTCTAGCCCAACCAACCATAGACCAAGTCAGAGTAGTCTGTGAATACCTAGACGTATTCCCAGATGAATTTCCGATATGCCCCCAAATCGCGATATCGAGTTCATCATTGAACTAATTCCTAGAACTGGACCCATAGCTCAGAGACCTTATAGTATGAACCATCTGAATTAGTGGAGCTGAAGAAGCAACTTGATGCTATGTTGGCGAAAGGTTTGATTCAACCAAGCGCATCACCATGGAGATCGCCTGTTTTGTTTGTGGATAAGAAAGATGGAGGTAACCGTTTATGCACGGATTACCGGAAGCTGAATGATGTCACCATCAAGAACAAGTAACCATTGCTGAAGATAGAGGATCTGTTTGACCAGTTGACTGGTGCTAGAGTGTTCTCTAAGATTGATCTTAGAACTGGTTATCATCAACTCAAGATCCGTGCAATGGATATTCCAAAGACCGCCGTTACCACTAGATATGGATTGTATGAGTACACTGTCATGTTTTTTGGATTAACCAATGCCCCCGCTTATTTCATGAATCTCATGAATAAGATTTTTATGAACTTCCTAGATAAGTTTGTTGTTGTTTTTATCGATGACATTCTGATCTATTCCAAGTCAGAAGAAGACCATGAGCTACACCTGAGAACCATCCTTGAAACCCTTAGAGAACATTAGTTGTATGCCAAGTTTAGCAAATGTGAGTTCTGGTTGAAGGAAGTAGGATTCCTAGGACATATCGTGTCAGAAGGAGGAGTCGCTGTCGATCTCGCCAAGATCAAAGATGCTGAAGAATGGAAAGCCCCAACCACTCAAATCCAAGTCCGTGCATTTCTCGGATTAGCGGGATATTACCGCAAGTTTGTTGAAGGATTTTCGAGCATCGCAAGACCGATGACCCAATTATTGAAGAAAGATAAGAAGTTTGAATGGACGGATAAATGTGAAGCAAGTTTTCAAGAACTCAAGAAGAGATTGATTTCAGCCCCAATTCTGATTATGCCAGATATCAAGAAGCCTTTTGATGTGTATTATGATGCATCCAAGATTGGTCTCGGATGTGTGTTGATGCAAGAAGGCAACTTCATAGCATATTTGTCTAGACAACTGAAGGAGCATGAGCAAAAATACCCTATCCATGACCTTGAACTAGTAGTGGTAGTTTTAGCATTGAAGACATGGCGTCATCACCTGATGGGTAACCGCTGTGAGATTTATTTGGATCACAAGAGCCTGAAATATATTTTCACCAGAAGGAGCTGGCAAAGGAGATGGATAGAGTTAATCAAGGATTATGACCTTGACATTCACTATCACCCCAGCAAAGCCAATGTGGTAGTGGATGCTCTTAGCAGATTGTCGTGTAGATTAAACACCATGATCAAAGAAACCTAGCCAAGTTTGCATGAAGAGTTGGACCAATTTAGAACGGAGCTTATTAGCAAAGGATTCTTAGCTAGAGTAGAACTTCAACCCACTTTGATCAGTCAGATCAAGGAGGCGCAGAAAGTAAATGGAAGTATCGACGGAATCAAGCGTCGTATCGGTACAGGGAAGGTACCCGGATTCACCAAAGATGAAGAAGGAGTTTTGTGGTACAAAGGACGTATCTGTGTGCCAGCAGATTCCGAGTTGAAACAAGTTATCATGCAAGAATCTCATGATACTCTTTATTCTATCCACCCCAGAGGAACAAAGATGTATCAGGATTTGAAAGAGCAATTTTGGTTGCACAAGATGAAGAGAGAAATTAGAAGCTACATCACCAAGTGTGATATCTGTTAGAGAGTCAAAGCAGAACATCAACGACCCACAGGACTTCTGCAACCATTGCAGATTCCGGAATGGAAATGGGATTTTGTCGGAATGGATTTCATCACTGGTTTGCCTACTTCTAGTAGGGGAAATGACTCTATCTGGGTCATAGTTGATAGACTATCCAAGGTAGCCCATTTTATACCTGTCAAGACCACCTACCAGAGTTCAAAGCTAGAAGAGTTGTACATTGCTAGAATCGTCAGTTTGCATGGAACCCCTAAGACCATCGGATCGAGGAACCCAGTTTACCTCAAGATTTTGGCAGAAAGTCCAAGAAGGATTGGGAACCAAGCTGAACTTCAGCACCGCTTATCACCCGCAGACCGATGAACAAAATGAAAGAGTCAACCAAATCTTAGAAGATATATTGAGAGCTTGTGTGCTAGAATATAGATCAAAATGGGAAGATTGTCTGCCTTTCACAGAATTCTCATAGAACAACAGTTATCAAGCCAGTTTGCAAATGGCCCCATTTGAATTTCTATATGGAAGGAAATGCCATAACCCTTGAATTGGTCACAAGTAGGAGAGAGTCATATTTTCGGACCCGACATCCTACAAAAAGCCAAAGAGAAGGTTCACAAAGTCCGTGAACACCTCAAGACCGCCCAATCCAGACAAAAGAGTTATGCTGACAAAAGACATCGAGATTTGACCTTCAAATTCGGAGATTTTGTGTATCTCAAAGTATCACCCTTGAAAGGAATGCAATGTTTTCGTCTGAAAGGATAGTTAGCCCCCAGATATATTGGACCCTTCAAGATTTTGAATCGCCAAGGAGAAGTATCATATCAACTGGAACTGTCGGAGGAGATGTCATCCATACATGATGTGTTCCATATCTCGTTACTTTGCAAATGCCTAGAACTTCCGGAGAAGACCAATCGCCGAGGAGAAGTATCATATCAACAAGAACATCGATCATCGAGCCATAGATATCAACAAGGATATGACGTATCGTGAAGTACCCATTCGTATTTTGGAACAAGCCTTCAGAATCACCAGGACTAGGAGTATCAAGTTTCTCAAGATCCAGTGGAGCAACCACACCGAAGAAGAAGCTACTTGGGAGCGAGAAGATTATATTAGGACTGAGTTTCCAAATCTCTTTATTTCCTAGTTTTTCTTAAATCTCGGGACGAGATTTGTTTAAGGAGGGAAGGTTTGTAACACCCCCAAAACACTAATCAAGATTATCAAGTTCTAATCACCCAATTTTAGGGTTAACAAAAAACTTTTATTCCAAAAATATATATGAATGCATGTGTGATTTGCATTAGGGTATGATTGATTGAATTTGCCATGTTTGATTGCTACAAATGATAACAAATGGTTTAAAGATGAATACTACATCATCTAGGCCAATTACAAACAAAATCCAAAGAAAAAGAAATCAAATATGAATTAAATAAGCTAATGGTCATTTTGACCAAAGTTAACCACTAGGCCACTTTGAGTGTTCCTAGAAAAGAATTTCTAACAGAAACATTTCCACTTCTTTTCACCCCTTGCTAGACCAAGTAAAAGTGAACCAAGGCCTACTTTACAAACCAACAGAAACAATTTTCAAATCTATTTAAAGGACATTTCAAATTTGAATCAAGATCATATGGTAAGATCACCATTTTGCAAAAACCACTCAAACCAATTCCACTTGACTTCTCCAAGCAACCATAGACACTCAAGCATAAGATCCAAACACTCACCAAAACTCAATCAAAAATGTCAAATTTAATTGCTTTCGGCCATTTAATCAAACACCTTGCAGACACAAATCCAATTCTGCCTAACTTCACTATTTGGAGCATTGATCACTAGGTCAAATGCCCCCATTGCACTCCCCCAGTCTCCCCCAGTCTCTAGCAGCACCAGGCAGGCAACCCCCTTTGCCGTTGCACCAGTGCACCGCCGCCTGAAGCCAGCCTCGCCGGCCGACCATGGACAGAACGCCCTAGACCAAGCCGCCCTCTCCCACGACGCGCAGGAGACAGGCGAACGTCCACCGCCACCCCCTGTCCAACCCTCACTCATAGCCAGGCCCTGGACCACCCCAGCACCGCCGTGCCTAGTGTACCTGCGCCGTGCCGAGAGCGCGCTAGAGCGCTGCACCTGACTAGCTCGCACAGACCGCGCCTCGCTCTCTCTGCGCACACGCACACTCGCCATGATCACAGCCAGCTCCCAGACACCCTCGTTCGCCGCCGCGCGACCCGTAGCACCCGTGCGCCGTCTCGAACACCGCCGGTTCCACGCAGAGCGTCGCACATGCCCGACTGTTCCACGCCGCCCCGTGATGTCCCATTACGCCTGTGATGACCGCCAGGGAGCGCTGCACCGCCCCCTACCCACATCCACGCCGATAGCACATTGTACCGCCCTTGGCGGAGACGCCAGACCATCCCGCTCGATCCCCTCGTTGGTGTATAAATAGAGGCCCTCTCTGCCTCAATTCTCCACACCACGTCACTCCCCACTCCTTACAGACCCTCCCACACTTCTCCCCGGAGCAAGGCGAGCACCGCTTCGCCGGAATTTGGCCGGAGCCTACCGCTGTAGAAGGAGAAGGGTGTCGTCGATTGGAGCCGCCCCAGGAGCTGCCGCGGCCACCGTTCGAACCGCCATCATCGACCACGTCGTTCGCCCCCATCGCCGACCCTAGCTGGAGCCCAGGTGAGCCTCACACGACCCCCACCGCCGTGTTAGGGTTTAGACCTCGCCGGAGCTATTCGTCGTCGACGATGAACCTCATCCGTTAGATCGGGTTCTAATCGTAGGGCCTAGAATGCACGATACCGTTTCAGGTAGATTGAGTCGCTGACTAGTGGGACCCTGCTGTCAGTAGCCCTCTGCGCCGCACTGTGCAGATTGGACCGGCCCAGTTAGTTTCCCACGCAGGCCTGTAAATTCAAATAAGTATTTTCCAATTTAGTTAAAACCACAATCAGTCAGTAGATTAAAAATTCAATTCAAAGAGATTAATTGTACCAAATTGCATGATTCTAATTTTGTTAGAAAGATATTTACATTATCTATCCAAGACCGTTGGATTCAAATCATTTGGAGTTAGAGATCACCTATAGTAAAAATAACAAGACAGAGACTTTTTCAACTTCAAACATTTTTCAAAAATCAACCATAAATGCTTTTGAGTTGATTCCAACTCTCAAAAATCACATTTGATAAGATCTATCTGAATATGTAAAAATATTTAGGTTTACATGAAGTGACATTGGACTAGTACCAAAATAATGCTATATAGGCATTTCTAGTCACTTTAATTCTATTAAATGATAACCTTAAATTTAATAAAATATGGCCAACACTTTAAATCACATTCCCATGTATTAGAATATGTGGTGATGACATGTGTCAAAATGATCCCATATTTTAATTGGAGAATATTAAATCTTAAGTACTTTCAATGAGTAGAAATTACTTTTCTAAAATAAGATAAATAAAATTAAGCCTTTATTTTATGTGATGATTGTGATGATGCTAGATCATCAAGTGTGAGCCTTGGTGTGCTAAATAGAAGTAGTTAAGTATTGTTTGGTGATTGTGTACCCTGTATTCCTTTATAGACGATAGTACCGACCCGGGATACGAGGAGGAGGAGTATTACCAAGTAGACAAGGAAGAACAAAACTTCAATCACTGCACCAATCAAGGAAAGCTAACACTTGCAAGTTTCCTAACCATGCAAGCCATCACTCATTGCAAGCTAACACTTGAAAGTCTTATACTTATGCAAGCTAACACTTGCAAGTCTCATACCTATGCAAGTCATACTTGCAAGATAACATATGCAAGATGCATTAGCATGCTTGGTTGTGCAACTTTGATTATACCAATTCCAAGTTTTACTTGCAAACTTTATCCTTTTACTTTTACCAAAGTTCTTTACTTTTATTTAGTGCTTTGTGAGTATTGGAAAAATAGAATAGATACCATAAAGAGTATAAAACTAGGGCTAACTAGTTATACTTAGATGTCATTCCATGGCATGAGATTGGAGATTAGCACCACTCATTAGTGAATACCCTCAACTTTAGTGGCTAGTGCTAAGCATAAAAGTTGATCACTTTAGATGGGAATACTTGGTGAAAATGATTACGAAAACCTTGGAATGATGTTTCATTCTATTGAGATGTTTTAACATGTGTTGAGACACACAATGATTTGATGATAAAAATATTGAGGCATGAGCCTTATCCCTTTTACAAAAACTGATGGTTGGGTTCGGATGCGATACCATTCCAATTTGACCATACAACCACAATACCTGAATTGGGTAGGGCTTAGCTGGAAGTTTATATGCCTCAGTATGGGTTCCCTTGTGGAAGAGGTTGAGTTGAGGCTACCTCGTGATGAATGTCCACCTATGCAGTGCCCAGGATGGCAGATGGCCATGGCTGGGAGGCTAAGCTCATAGGGGAGGTGCCTATACTAGAGTGTGTAATTGAAAGGCTATGATTGATTATCCGCATACTAAGTATGATTGATTCAGGGTTATCCCTGACAGATGTATCAATTTTGTGGTGAAAGTGTATCAGCCCTGCAGAGTGTCAAACTATTCGAATAGCCACGTCCGCGGTCATGGACAATTGGAGTGGCCATACTGTTCCATCGTCAGATATTTTCAAAATGACTTGTGAATTGATTTATGATTTTGACTTGACCACAACAGGGTTGTGGATATGAAAGCTAGGTTCCCACTTAAGTGATTTAGAACATTAACTTATTTTTTCTTTACTTCTAAACTCAGTTTTAGATAAACCTGGTTTTTTGCAAATAAACCTAGAGCTAAAGATTCCTACTAGAACTACCTTACTTGTTAGTGATAGTTTGCGAGTATTTAAAGAGTACTCATGGCTTTGTCCCTGGCTATTCCCGTGGCCAGACTATGAGGAGGACTACCAGGATGATGGACAGCAGGAGGTCTACGACAACTAGTATCATCTCCCATTGTTAGCATTGCCTGTGACTCTAAAGATGGAGCCCCTATTACTTTTAATTTCCGCTGCTTGATTTGTATTAAGACTAGATCATGAGATCCTTTATTTGTAAGACCTTATTATGGTTTGTAATGGATGATGTACTATGATATCAATATGTTATGTCTCGCAAAAATGGTAATCCTAGGATTACGAGGTACGGCATAACAGGCATCTAGGATTAAAAAACCGGGTGTTGACAGAATGAGAGTTTGACTCTCGGTTATCTTACCTAGTTGTGCCTCAATGATTCGTGTTCTTTCTTTAAGGTCCTACAAATCATTTCTCACACTAACAGCTTGGTTAGATAATTTACCAAGCATAGCATCATGGTTCTCCGTAATTTTGACTAGAATATTATTTTGTTCATTTTGTGAGTCTATGAAAGACTTAATCATTTCTTGGAGACTACCATTACTAGTTTCCATATTATTATTAGAGTTACTTGCAGGACTAGCATAATGTTTCTGAAAGTTAGGATTGTAACTCTTCCTCCAAGCAGGGTTATAATCATTACGAGCTACAAAGTCTATTTCTTCAATGTTTGTTTCGGGGTGGCTCTTACCTGAGTTTCCTTACCTTTTACGCCTATTATGAGCTCATCCAACTTAGGGTTAAGATCTTCGTTCTCTTGTGGTGAGATAGAGTTCACCTTCTTCATGTTTGATCTTTCCACATGCCATTGGGAATGGTTGTCTTGCATATTGTCTAACAGCTGATTTGCTTCAGTAATGTGTTTACCCATAAATGTTCCTCCAGTTGCAGTATCAAGCATAGACTTAGACATAGGATTAAGAGCAATGTAAAACAAATGGAGGATTAACCAATCTTCTATCCCATGACTAGGATAGTTTCTTAGGCATTTCTTTCATCCTCTCCCATGCAAGCACTAGTGGCTCACGCTCTTCCTGTCTAAAGCCAGTAATATTAGATCGAAGTTGCATAGTCTTTGCAGGTGGGAAAATTTTAGTCATGAATAAAGAAGTACATCCCACCCATGATGTAATAGTATTTTTAGGAAAAGATAGCAACCATTCTTTAGCTCTTCCTCTTAGAGAGAAAGGAAATAGACGCAATTTGACCACATCAGGGTCAACGTCTTTTATACGCATCATATCACATATTTCAGTGAACGTATTCAAGTGCATACCTGCGTCTTCAATAGAAGAGCCTCCAAATTGATTCTATTGAACCAAACTTAAGCAATGGGGCTTAATTTCATAGTCATCGGCAGTGATTGTTGGCTGAGTAATAGGAGTGCTCAAATAATCATTATTGCGAGTAGCAAACTCCCCAAGCTTCTTTTCAACCATACTTCCTATGTTTTTAGGTTTTCTTAGATAAATAATTATAACTAACAAAGACTAACTAATTTTTTTGGTTTATCAAATAAAGATTGAAAGCAAACTAACAAAATTAAAAACAAGAATTAAAACTAGCAAGGTTCCTAACAACCTCACTAGGGTAGCTATTGCTTCCCCGGCAACAGCGCTAGAAAAAGGGTTGATATCTTCGATCCGGATTACAGATGTAGTGTAGCTTCTTTTTCCCTAGTAGACCTAGGTTATGGAATCCCCGGGAAGCAAATGCGTAGTGAAGTTACTTTAACGGACCTTCGGGAGTTTTAGAATTCCTTTTGTGTTTTTACCGGACCAATAGCTTGCGTCTTTTTGTTGTTGTCGATGATGGAGAGAGAGGCCTAGGGCATTCAGTTTCACCTGTATCTGTGCAAAACATCTGATGGAAATAAAAGATAGAAATAAAGTATGTGTGTACTTGTTAGAGCAAGATAAATTATATGTGGGCACTTGATACGTTGTAAATATATCTATAATTTTTGATGTTCCATGCTTGTTTTATATCTACTTTCTTATGTTTTGTCCACACTTTGGAGTATTTTTACACTTTTTTATGGAACTAACCTATTAACAAGATGCCACAGTGCCAGTTGCTTGTTTTCTGCTGTTTTGGTTTCAGAAAAGCTAGTAAGGAAATATTCTCGCAATTGGACCAGACAAAATCCAAAGTCAATATTTTACCCGAAGGAACACAGAGTCCGGAGGGGAGACGAAGTGGCGCACCAGGGCGGCTACACCTAGTGGCGACGTGGCCTGGGGGGCGCGCCACCAGGGGTGTGGGCCCCTAGTGCTCCACCGACCTTGCCCCTTCGCCTATAAAGACCCCTCGGGACGAAAACCCTAAGGACCCGATCAAAATTCCATGAAAGAGTCTATAGCCGCCGCCATCTCCATCCTAGATTGGGAGGGATCTGATGCTCTTCCCGGCACCCTGCTGGAGGGGAGAGATCACCCTGGAGGCCTTCTTCATCACCATGACTGCCTCCAGTGTGATGCATGAGTAGTTCATCTCTAGACTACGGGTCCATGTAGTAGCTAGATGGTTGGTTCTCCTCCTTTGTGCTACCATGTTTAGATCTTGTGAGCTTCGTTCATGATCAAGATCAACTATTTGTAACCTTACATGTTGTGTTTGCGGGGATCCGATGGATATTGAGATGTTATTTCAGATTGATTATTGATTCTATCATGTCTTTGTTATTTGTGATCTTGCATGCTTTCTGTTGTTAGTAGCTATCTTGGCCAAGTAGATGCTAGCAACTCTAAAAGGGAGTATTTATGCTCGATAGTGTTTTCATGCCTCTGGTAATCTGGGGAAGTGACAGAAATCTCTAAGGTACTAGATGTGCTATTGCTACTAGGGAGAAAACAACAATCCTTTATCCATAGGGCAATCGTATTGTTTACTTTACACACTTTGCTTAATGCAATTATCTGTTGCTTGCAACTTAATACTAGAGGTGCATTATTAGTCATAGATGCAGTTGCATTACGCTCTATGTATAATGTTGTAATGCCCAATCAAATCTCATAGGAGTCAAGATGATTAGTATATGCATGTATGCTTTCTCGATGTCTGTCAATTGCCCCGCTGTAATTTGTTCACCTAACATGTCATCTATCTTAAGGAGAATCACCACTAGTGAACTATGGACCCCGGTCCATTATTTTACCATCAATCTACAATCTACTATTTACCGTTTATGGTTACTTTCTGCAAAGCAATTACTATCTTCCACACAATACGTTTAATCCTTTGTTTCGGTAAAACCGGTGAGATTGACAACCTCACTGTAAGTTGGGGCAAAGTTCTGTGGTTGTGTTGTGCAGGATTCCAAGTTGGAAACAACACCTTGGGGTTATGTCCTTGATCCTACTGGTTCGATAACCTTGGTTTCATAACTGAGGGAAAATTTGCTGATGTGCTCATCATACCTTCCTCTTGGGGTTCCCAACGAGCTCATCACATTGTGAGCCAGTGGCAGTGCATCCATAATTGCTATTGCCTCCACAACCGCTTATAGCAATAACCTACTAGTATCATCCATATAAGAAATATAACTAATGATATGCATAGTGATGTCACCGTTAATCCCAAGCAAATCCCTCACATACAACCGTACTACCTCTTCTGTCACTGGGTTCCCAACCTGTAGATTAGTCATCACTCATACTCCCTATACCTGGCTCAACCCTCGGGGTCTTGGGTACCTGACAAGTCCTTTTATTGAGGCAAGAGAGGATACAATAATCATCATGTCATACAAACTAATACACTGTCCCATATATGATAAATCACATGCACAATTTCTACATGGCTAGGCCGAAGCCCTTAGCCCAAGGAGAATTACTCACACATAGAGATGAGATCAACAATCACAAACATTGTAATGAAAATCATAAGATTGATAGCAATAGTCTTACAATGTCGCTAATCGGACAAGAGATCTACTATTACAAGTTGTGGAATATGGCTATGGAGATGGAGTAGGGTTTGGAGATCTGGAGGTGGCTGGTGATCTGTGGCATAGACTTTATGGCGAGGTCTGGCTTGTTTTCTCGTCCCCCGAGGCTTCTTTATATAGGAGTCCCTTCATGAAAGTTGTTCTGTTTAACCTAACGGTTGCGGCGCCAACTATACGACCAAAGCTATACGGTCGAATTTTTTTGCTCCGGCAGTATAGTTGGTCGTTAAAGCGTCTGCCTCCGTTGGATGGCTCTTGATTTCTTCTGGTTGTTGGAAGTCTCGTATCTTTTAATTTAATGTAGCGATTCCCTCCTTTAAATGACATTATCTGCGTAGGAAAAATATAAAAGAAAGGATTGCATACCCCTCTGAATATTAGCATTAGTGGCAGGGTTTAGAGAGATATTTCATCAAGAATATGATTAATATCCATTTTAAATGTGGACGTAGATGGCTATATTTCAGAGCCATCAGTAGGCCGGTAGATCGGGTTCTTGCCCCTATAGTTGGGGCTCGGGTGCAATCCTGGAGGTGGCGAAGGAGTCGTGGTTGTCGCGGCCAGAGGATGAGGCGTGGCAGGCTACCGCGACAGCCTAGAGGTCGGATTTTCTACCGCTGTAGAGGGGGCGACAGCATGGAACGCATGCGGCGCCCGTTGCGCCTTGCGAGCTTGATTCTTCTCTTCTTGCTATAGGAGCGAGCGAACCTCTTTGAAGGTGGGGTAGGGCTTGAGCACAGGGATGAAGGATTGCTGCTTCTAAAACTGATCTCCGAGGCCGACGAGGAGGGCGTTGATGAGGGTGCGGTCGTCGACGTGATTGCCGAGTTCATAGAGCTCGTCGCTGATGGCCTTCATCCGCTGGCAAAAGACTGTGACTGGGGCATCTCCCTGGGTGGTCATACGGAGCTTAGTATTGAGAGCGTTGATGCGCGCGTCAGAGTTGTCCTGGAACAGCTGTTGAAGAGAGGCCTAGAGAGCGGCGGTGGTGGCGTCATCGGAGGAGACCAGATTGAAGAGTTTCGTAGAGATGCAAGTGTAAATCCACTGGATAATGGCGAGATTATCTTTCACCTAGTAAGGATCGGTGGGCTGCGAGGGGTAGGATGGATCTGTGTGGTGGCGATGCCCGTAGTGGCCGAGGTGGATGGTGAAGAGGTGGCGCCAATGGTAGTAGTTGTGGGCACCGAGGTCGGGATGAAGGGTGAGACATCGGCAATGGTGTCAGCTAGGGAGATCATTTGGATTTGGGGAGGTGGTGGGTGTGTAGTTGTAGAGGAGGAAGAAGAAGAGAGAGGTACGCCGACGGCACGGAACTCAGCCATGTAGAAGAGGGGCCGAGTCGGCGGCGGCGGCGCAGGTGGCGCGTGCGGCGGCGCCATGCCAAGGGCGGAAACCTAGGCATATGATACCATGATATTTTAGGATATTTAGAGAATATTAACTGTATTGATTTGAGCCTCGATAGGCTATTTATATAGATTACAACCGACTTGGACTTCAAGACTAATAGAGATAGAATTACAACTCAAATAGGAGAGAGGGAGGTAGGTGCGGCTAGGACCGGCTACGTCCTGACCTATACTCTAATACTTTTCTGGTAGGAACACAATATTGTATAGTACTTGGTGGTGCTACAAAAGTTGCACGTTTTTGGCTACAACGTTGTGAGTTTTACAGTAACTTCAGACAACCCATCATTGGCACAACTGTTTTGCATTCTGTAGGAGGATTCTAAAATTTGTCCACAATTGTCCTTTTTGTCTGTTTGGGTGGGGCGATTGACATCTATCCGTGCCATGTCACCCAACATCAAACTGTGTTCTCCAAAATATGTATGCTTTTCAGAAACAGTATTGAACGTATCTACGCATATGTGCATACATGTGTGTGATTTGTTGTCTCAGCATGTATGTTGTGTTGAGATGCGCGCGCGACGAGGGCCCTCCTTTATTGCCGAGCCGGAGCCTGTGCATGTACGCACGGGTGCAAGCTCGAACCCGGATTACTAAACAATTCACTGAACTCGGGGCTCAAGGAGTTGGATAGTTTTCCGGTATTTTATCCGGCAACGTCGTCAGACATAAAATTATAATAACTTGTGAAAATTTAAATGATAATTGTACAAATAAGTGTCAACCATAAACTAAAAGAACTACGTAACTTAACTAAAGCCGCAACCCTATATATAATGATCATCTTGTTAGGAATATACTCTAGAGACAATCATGTAATGAGTAATTCTTAATGTATTCATAAAGTTATTAAATTGTTCGTATATAAACTTCTGATATGTATTATTAAATATACGATTCGATTGTGGAACTATATATTCATGTTGTTTATACTAAATGTCATTGGTCATTGAGATTGTGCTGGAGACACAACTTAGACTAATGTGAAAGTCGGCTAATGACTAGGTTTCACGTATCATGTGCATGGTGATACTATTCCGACTTACACGGACTCGGTTAAAGAGTTTAACGAGTCGGACTGATCTATATTGAGGTACAACGAACAAGTCCTCATTTGTATGGCACGATCAATGTAATCCTTAAACCCAAGGTTATCGTACAATCCGAGTTGTGGATCACTGACTTAGATTCTGGCAAACGATGTTTCATAATAGGGCAGTTATAAAGGAAGAGTCCAGGTCAATTGAGAATCAAGCTGCATGATGTGGATAACCAAGATGGGATTTTCCTCTTTGACTAGAGAGATATTCTCTGGGCCCTCTCGAATGATATGATTCGGAAAGCATGGTCATGCGCGACTCGATTAAGTGTTAACCGATGCGTCCGACTAAGAGTTAGTCGCATGAATCACATATCTTGGATTGAGAAGAGAGTTTAGCTATTTGAAGGATGATGATTATTCGCCTATAGCTTGACAAGATGAATCGTGAGGCAAAAGGGTCTTGGACGTAAGTCGTATTGAGAAGGTATATCGTCATTACTCTTTGGTATTTGGGAGTCGACACGTTGTGCTAGGAGCCGCTACTGATTGATTTATTATAAATAAAACTTAAATCGTGTCTGAGTCACTATTAGCCTACGGGGTCACAGGCTTAAGAGCGAGAGCAAGTTGTTTGGGTTGGACCCGGATTGAACACTTGTTTGGGTTAGACCCAAATCAGATATGGACTGAATGAGTAAGTTGGACTCGTAGTGACTAATATAGGCTTTAGTGAATATGACACAAGTGAGTTGAGCCCACTTTCACTCCCTATTTATACTGGGGCGCAGATGCCCAAAGGGCACGGTTACACCACTACATGCGTTGGAAACCACCCATTTCGTTCCAGCCGTCGTACCGGACCTAGAAGTCCACCATCAGAAATCCTCCTCGTATGTGTGGATACCAAAAGAGGTGATGTATGTTCAGCACTTCAACGATCGTGGCATTGGATTGGATCATGGGACTGCACTCCATCAATAGACGTGCTTCATCAGTAATTCGCAACTACGCGTCTAGTGGCAATCCTCGTGACCTTCTACCTTGGCTAGATCTTGGGAGTACTGCGTAAGGAAAAAGTTTTGTTTATCTCTGTGTGGCCCAACACATCTATGATGTTGAACTCGACTTCATAGTGGACATGGTTCGGGGATGCACCAGGATGCCGACCGACAGATGCTTGTACAATCTTCGTCAGACTACGTAGCTTCGTCAGAGTTGGGAGGGCTGACAAATTCCTGGAGAAACCATGTCGGTGGCTCAACCATGAAGAATCTGTACTACCAAATCTGGTGCTCCCGCCTAAAGACCTGATCCCACTCCGGTGAGTTCCAGCCGTAGAGGGGATCGGCGAGGAGATCCAGCGTTAGGCTACTGATAGCCTGCAAGAGCACATGTTCATAAGAGCATGTTTTCGTGGAAGTACTAATTCCAGTTTTTATATCAATCCCAACAACGATCTTATGAAAGTGTCTATCTAAGACGTTTCTGTCGCACCAAAGGTGCCACGTTATCTTAAGTGAATTGATTACAAGTGTTGAGAGTGGAAAATGAGTGAGTGAATAAGGGAGTAGATTTAAGTATTGAATGGAACTAAAAGTAAATAACATAAAATTAAAAGTAAGAATGTTGTTCGAGATTCCTGCAGATGAGAAGTTAGGCACGGAGAGAAATGGTTCATGGTGATAGTGAATATGCTAGGTGGATGAAGTGGAATATGTGATTGTGATACTTCTCATTCATATGTGAGTAGGCAATCAACTCATATACCGATCAGGAGTCCTCTTGGTAGATTCTTTCCAATCCCAATGATCCATCTGTCTATTACCACATTAATGGTCATCACATCAATTAAGGTCTTTCGACCAGATCAAGGCTTTACACTTGATGGATTCTTGTTATCCTTGAGTTATACTAGCTCCTATTTGATATCGGCTGTGTCACTCGGGGGTCACCAATTCGCTAGTAAACAAGTTCATACCTATGAGATCTATCTGGGCCCTTAAATTAGACAACAAGCATTGGAAAAACATAGATAGTCATTCTCACAATATAATAATCATGACAACAATCACAAATAGATGAAAATATAGGAGGCACAACATATCTCACCAATCCCCTACATCTCCCACGCCTATGGGAATTTACTCAGACATGAGAGAAAGACATATCAAAGGCTTAATAATATTGCAAACATTAATCATCTCAACTGCACCGTAGCAAACCACAATACCATTGAAGATCAAATCAAGTACAAACCAAAGTGGAATAGAGGTTCAAACCCTAATCTTACAAGTATGAATCTCTCTCTCTCTCTCTCTCTCTCTCTCTCTCTCTCTCTCAGTACACGTGGGAATGATGGTGGAGTTGATGATCGAGAGGTTGGGGATCGTCGAAGGATGAGGTGGTGTTATTCTCCTTCTTCAAATCTAATATCCTCTCTTCTAGGACTGTTTGTGGCGGCTGTGTTCGTATTTGGTCCCCCTCTCCTTCACGAAAGTTGCTTGTATTGATATAACAAATACGAAGGAGAGTAGTACGGGCGGGCCGTATGGGCGGCATCCGACCGTACCATTCGTTAAGGGCTCTGGATGCCTCGAATGAAAGAGTCTTCAATTGGGGATTTGCTCATTTGGGTATAATTAGCCCATAAATTCTCTCAGATCTTCCAGAAGTGTTCAATACCTGAAAACCAATATAAGAAAACAAGGTTTCGCTAACTTGCGATGTTAACATTAGTTGAAAGATCAAGATCAACGAAACCTGGTGAAAACCAATGGAAAATTCTTGATAAAAAGTGTCAAAAATTGAGCTATCAGCCACTCCATTGGAGAACAATGATGCGAGTGGGATCGTTGTCGGACAACGCGGTGGAAATGGAACCCTCTTTGGGTTCAAGTGCCACCCACTTGACATCTTCACGTCACGCAGCGCGGTCATGTACGTGCTCAGCAACTACTAGGCTTGCTCCCTAATGATAGGAAGCGGTAGTTGTGACGGTCATGACGGCCGCATTGATGATTCAGTGCGGTAGAACCTGGTGTGCAGGAAAGAGGAGGAGCCACTGGTAGACCATCGCGTGTGTGAAGAGGTGGCATGGCAGAAGCTGGCGTGCAGGCGGGGGCGCATCCACCGCCCTCGTTGTGGCGAAAAGAGGAGCTACTGCCATCACTGCAGCGGGAGCTTGGCCAACACCAGTTCAGCATCGCCGGAGGAGGGTGTGGTTGGTGTGACGTGGGCTAGGTTTTGGCTAGGGCTTGGCCGACATCAATGTGGATGTGTGATTGGTGGAGTGAGGACCGGGTCTTATTATTGTGGACGTCTAGCGGGCTCTTGGCTGCCAAATGGGTCACGGCAGTCATGCATGTACAACGGAGTCCACATCCCTCCAAACCGCTCCCATGTTTCGGACCAGTTTCAGGCCAAATGACCTATCCGCGGAGAGACTACCCACTTGGGTGCTGCCATTGTCTGATTGTTTTGGGGGTGTTGTGTTCGTCCGGCCCAATTCAGACATATCGGGAGGTTTGGAGGCTCCTTTTAAAGATGCTCGAAGACTATGCTCTTTGCTCCATTTGTAGCAACGTTTTGTACTCGTAAAATACTACTCTCTCCGATCCATAATAAGTGTTCGTGGTTTAGTAGAACTTTGTACTAAATTAACAACACTTATTATGGATTAGAGGGAGTACCTTGATCTAAAACATGATCGTTTGAGCCAACCAAAATATGTTATATTTTAAAAGGAGAAGTGGAGATTTGGTGCACATGAACACCGTGATCCCGGTTTTTAAAAAGTTCGAAAATCATATTTCGAAGTTCCAAAAAAATCTTAAAATAAATCTGGATATAGACAATTATGTATACCAAAAATGTGCAGAATATCAATTGAAAATAATGTGTATTTTGGTCTACACAAAATTGACAAAATTGTAGATCTAAGTATAGTGGTTTCAAATAAAAAATCCGAACTTTATCATTTTTGTGTAGCTTAGAATACAAAATATTTCGATTTGAGATTTTGCACGTTTATGTGATATATCATTAGGTACTTTTTAGATTTTGTTTCACAATTTTTTAAAACTTGTAAATATAATTTTTTTATATGTAGAGAGCACTGAAACTGGGGAGCTAGAATTACTTCCCGTTTAAAGGAGTTAGTATTTTATAAGACCCGCACAAAATCTCCATGGTCTTTTGGATAACGAAATCTCTGGTTTTCAGCACGAGATCGAACCAAATGACGGAGAGTAGCCGAAACAAATTAACCGGGACACGCAGTACGTACCATCACAGGAACAGTCCTGACCAGCCAGTGCCGCCTGCCGCTCCCGTCTTCAATGCAAACACATCCAACTCTCACCGCCCCACTTGAATGCCCTCTCCTCGCGACGTCTCCTCCTATCATGGCCATCTATAAACGCCGGCCGGCCACAGTCACACCTCGCCTCCTCCTCCTCCTCCTCTTCTGCTCGACAAGCTCAACATCTAGCTACGATAGACCAACGCTGAGCAAGAGTTCAGAACCAAATCAAACAGCAAAATTAACCAGTATACCCGGCGATCCAGCTAGCGAGCGATGGCGCGGTGGTGGCAGCTTGCGGCGTTGCTGGTCGTGGCCGTGTCGATGGCGGCGACGACAACGACGTCCACGGCGCAGGACGCGCTGCAGACCAAGTGCCAGGACGACCTGTCGAAGCTGTCGGACTGCATGGACTACGCGACGGGGCACGAGGACACGCCGTCGGCCAAGTGCTGCGACGACACTGGGGAGACGCAGAAGGAGCGGCCCGAGTGCCTGTGCTACATCATCCAGCAGGTGCACAGCGGCACCCACGGCGTCCAGAATCTCGGCCTCCGCTTCGACCGCCTCCTCGCCCAGCCCGCCGCCTGCAAGCTCGCGCACGCCAACGTCTCCCTCTGCATCAGTGAGCAACCTACCTTCGCTACTCCTCACACACAACACATGCTTCCACTCTCTTGCTAGTTTTGGAGTTCATGCGTTTGGATCTCAAGGACTCTTTTTCTTTTTTTTTGAGAAATCAAGATCTCCTCACTTACATTGGAGTAGTACTCCACATTAACGGCATGTCCTTTTTGCTTTTCTTGGCGAATTTTACTATTTAGTTTTTTTCTTATGAAGCAAAAAATCAGCTGTTATTTTGTTTGCAATCGAGGAATGATACGTAGTACTATTTTGATCTTACTATAGACGTTTTATGGTACTTATCATTTTATAGGGCAATTTAGCTAACCAAACTCTATATTAACAACCTAAGTTTTTTTTATGCTTTAACAAACCAAGTTCGTGGCCATGTGGGGGTATTGCGCCAAGCAGGCCATGTGTTCGTGCTGGGCCAAAGACGCGGCATACGGCATCCATGTTGCTCCCAATTCTCGCTGCTAAGGAAAAAACAAGACTCAGCCCATGTTCCTACTGCCCCCGTTACCAGACCTTCGTATATATAAACCACAAATAAGCATAGCCGCCTTTTTACAATTATTATTTATCACATGAATTCCCTTAAAAAATACTTTTGCCAGTGGGTAGATATAAGATCAACGTCTTCCCCTTTTGTGTTTGAGAATTTTTTGTTTACAAATCTGTCAACTTACTGAACATTCTTACACATCACGCTGCACAACTGATCACTACTGTAAATTAATCCAGATGATTGCGTTGGTACCACTCTAGTTTGACAATGGTTCTGCTTTGTTAATACTCCTGCTAATGTTTGATGTTTCTTTCTCCTCCTGCTAGACCTACTGCACTTGACCCCGAGCTCACCAGACTACGCGATGTTCGCAAACGCCTCCAGCAGTAAGTTACCTGAATCTTTCCCCTTTCTGTCAAAATAACTACAGGTTCAAGAATCTGTTTCAGAGAACTTCAGGTTCTGTCAAAGCATGTTCTTACTAACTCGATGTCTTCTTCTGATCTCCCCTGACCTGCAGTCACTCCGTCCCCTGTCGCCCCCGCGAGCGACACCGCCGCCGCCAACGGCTTCAAGGTTCCGACGGGGATCAGTTACGGCGTCGTGGCGGCGGCCTTGGTCTCCGCGGTCTTCTCGTCCATCTTCTGATTTCTTGAGAACCAGACGCCTCTCTCCTTTTTTCTCCTGTATCATGCATGTTTGTTTACTTACTCTGCGAGTTCCCACGCAACGACGGTGCTGCCTTGGTTGTTAGTCTCCTCATGTATGTGACACGGAGATTCCTTCTGATGATGTGTAATGGCTTTTTTTACCAAGATAAATAGATGGACAGAGCTGAGACCTGTGTTTTTCTACATGTGAAATTGATGGTTCAGCACGTACGGCGTCCTGCAAAAATACACCATGGCTTTTATGTTTCATCTTCGCTTATTTTTTTAATTCTTAGTATTTCTTGTTTCATTTTCTGTTCCTACAAGCAATGTACTGTACTTGTTTGCTTCCATATAGTATATGCACCCATCCATCCTTCTGTTTCCCAATTGCTCCTGTGGTTGTCCGTGAGCTAGCCTTTGCCAGACCGCACTGCAGCCAGACAAGCCAAACCTCTGTATTTCTGGAAAATACACTAGGGGACAAGAGAACTCGTCGGATCCAAGATGCCAACCTGCTCGATCACCGACCGTTGGTTTCGTTGTTGGTTTGTGCGGATGCGTTCTGTATTTCTGGGCGGCCTGTAAGAGCTTAACGCGTGTGCTGCCGACTGCTTGCTATTGCTACTGCAAGCGAGCGACATGCGTCCACGCACGGCCGGGCCTAAGATTCTGCTCGCCGCCGTGGCACGGAACGCGGCTAAACTTGATTAGTGAGATCGGCCGGCGATCGAGGAGGAGGAGCAGGAATCATCCGTCAATCGTGCCCGCGACGCATGCGCGAGCCTAGCGCTTTGACGGTCGGCCGTGTCGTCGTGCCGCGCATTCGGCCGCACCATGCTCGCACGTTGCCTTCGCACGCATCGTTTCTACGGTCAACTCTCGTGATATATACTCCAGCCTTTTTTGCTGGTGCGTCTACATACTACTCCCACCTATTTAGAAATATAAGACATTTTAGCTTATAAAATGAATGAACGTATCTAGACTTTTTTTTAGTGTATAGGTTCACTCCAAACCTTTACCTATACACTAAAAGATATCCGGATACATTCGATTCACAAAACTAAAACGTCTTATATTTCAGATCGGAGGGGAGTACATAGTAGAGACCGAGCTCAGTCTGCAACTACGATTCGCCGGAGAGGAAGAAAAGAAATACTGTACTGGATCAATGCTAGGATCAACGCATCAAGTATTTTCGGTACGACTTGTTATAGTGCCAGATTCATGACTTCTAATCATACGAAAACAATGGGTGCAGGAGCACTTAACCGTCCTGATTATAAAACTGGTCATCACACCGATACGATACCCGAGACTCTGCCCCGCTCGCCGCCTGAAATAACTCGGCCTGCCGACGACGAAACAGTTGGAAGCCATGTGCGACTCCATTGCCCACAAGTATTCAAGTATTTCTTATTTAGCTGGTACACTATTGTGTTTGCTAAGACCAGATTGACTTCGATTAGGCGGGCGGGTGGCACCAACAATGATTAGCGCGACTGCTTCTCGATAATGAAAGATTCGCGTAACTACTCGATCAGAACGACTACGAATGAGACCAAAAGAAACAGCGAGTGTCGATTATTACGAGTTGAGTAGTATCGTATTTGGGGCTGATCTGGTTTGAGTGTTGGCACAGCACGGTTTGGCGTGGGGAATCTAGGTAGTAATAATCTCATAATCTGGCACACCAACCTTTGATTGGAGGAGTTTGGATGGCACGTCGTCTGTGCTATGCGTGACACGCGGGGTTTTGTACGTGGTCCAAGCAGTGTCCTTGTCAGGATCTATCACAGGTCATACAGTTTAAGTAGAATTGTGAATTCAAACACGTACATTTGGTTTCGTGTGCATCAGCAGAATCAATTTAGACACAGCAACTTTGCCTTTTCTCTACATTTTAGAGCATTTCTAGTAGTAGGTCCAGGAAAAATGAACCTGGATATCTCGGATCAAGGGAGTTAGAAACGTGTTTTCTAGTACGAACTATCGTGTGCAAGAGCAGACACTAGAAATAAATACTGGAAATTTAAAAAATACCCTAATTTTATCTATGGAGGGGTTGCTTGTCTGCAATATGCAGATGATACCTTGCTCTTCCTAGAACGTGATCCTAGAGTAGCTCTGACATGTTTTGAACAGATCTCAGGGATGAGGATTACTTATCATAAAATTGAGTTGATCCCCATCAATATGTCTATAGAAGAGTTAGAGCCTTTCGTTGACATCTTTCAATGTGTTGGCTGAAGATTTCTCTGTGAAGTACTTAGAGCAACTCTAGCAAACCCCTTAAAAGGGCGGAACCAGAAAAATAACCGTCACTTACTGGTTTTGTCCGCGAAAATTGGCCAGACCAGAAACCATATAACCCCCCGAATCAAAAAAACATTAGGGGACCGAGAAAAATGCCCCTCGGAACCACATATTCCCAGGTTTCGACCTGGAGGCGACCCGTATCGCTGCGAATCGTTGGAGGGAGGGACATTTCAGCTTGTTCCCCTCCCTTCGGCATCCACCCGTCGTCGCTGCCGCCGAGCACCGCCGTCGACTCAGGCCCCGGTAGACAAATTCCGCCCGCCGAGACGGCCTCCGCTACTCGACTATCACATTCCCAACCCGAGCTATGACAGAAATTGATCCAGGACGGAGATCTACCTCGAGGCGGGAATAGACTAGTTCATTGATTTAAGATAGAGTTCATCCTACAACAAGCTACAATACATAAATCTAGTTAACTATTTCACTTCCACTGCCGATGCCCTCGCCCTCCTCCTCCCCCGCGCCGATGGCATCGTCCTCCTCATTGGACGGAATCTCCACGATTTTGGCATTGTTTGCCACGTGGAGGAGCTCTTCGCGGCGAGCGGCGGCGATGACGGTGTACTTGGTGCGGCCAAGGACGGACCAGAACCGCTTCCTTCCTTCCTGATTGCGGAGATTCGGGTGCACCGGCCGCTCGTAAACGACGCGCAACCCTAGCTTCAACTTCCACTCCCTCTTGAACTTCGCCAGTCAGCACGTGCTCGTAGCCGCGTACCGGGGCATCGCCCTCTTCCACGTCGGCATGTGGCGGCGCCGCGCCTCGATGTTCCTCCCATCTCGAATCGGCCCGGGAGCGGTGCCATCGGCACACCCGCGTAGCTGATTCACCAACCATAGGGCGCCATCGCTCCCGGCGACGCGATGATGTCGTAGTACGCGAACATCACTGCCTCGTAGAAGTTGAGTGTCGACACCTCCATGGCAGCACGGTGGAGAGTGGAGAGGGAGGGGATGGATCGCATCGGCGCTTCCTATTTGTACACGAAGACGGATGGAATCAAAATGGAATATTCGTTTTTCTGGTTCGGGTATATGGGTTCTGTTCCGCACCGTCACGCGCAGCCCGAAAAAACACGAAAAACTCGACCTGGAAACGCGATTTCTGGTTCGGGGTTTTAATGGGTCTGCTAGAGTTGTTCTTAGGGATCCCTCTTCACTTTAATAAACTGAAGAGATAAGATCTGCAACCTTTGATAGAAGGTATTATTAGAATGATTACTAGTTGGAGAGGGAAATTGTTGTCTTTTGCAGAAAAAGAATCATAATCCAAGCTTGTCTAGCTAGTATTCCCATTTATCTTATTTCTTTCTTCACATTCTCTAAGTAGGTTCTGAGTCTTATTGATACTCAGCTAGCCAACTTTTTTTGTAATGATGAAGTGAAAGAACATTTCTTGATCCTATTATGTTTTATGTGTTAGATAAAAACACTATGGACAATCTAATTGTGTGTTGAGTAATGAAGGATGGTTACACATTTATTTGTTGCCAGCATTGATTCATAATAAGGATATGAAAAGAGCTGGTGTGCAAACCTAGGAATTTCAGTTGCCAAGGCCGGATAATACGATGTTTCATGGGGGGCGGATTATTGAATAATCCATCCCCCTAGATTTTTCTAAGTCCCAAACGGCGTGGGCCTCTGATGGGGGGGCAAAATTTTGCCCGGATTTTTGGCCGGATTTTTCTATAGGCCGGATATTCCGGGGGAGGATTATTCGACTAATGAATTGAGGCGTGAGCCTCAAATAGGGAGGCAGATTATTGTCCTGGAGTTTTTATCCCAGGGCCGGAGATTTTGCTAGGCCGGATATTCCTGCCCCCACGAAGGGTCAGATATTCCACCCCTAATGGCAGCAACGACTACATTTCGTGAGGAGGTATATATACCCCTCCCCTTCTTCAATATCAGGCGGCTCGTTCCCGTCCTGAAGAACTCCATTTCTAGAGCCACTCAAATTGCTAGAACTCCTCCTCCAACCACTCAAATTCGGTGATCTTTGGGGAATCGAATGAGAAGACCTTGATCTACATCTTGACCAAAGCGATTTGATTTTCCCCTTCATTCACTTGAGGGATTTGATTCTACTATTTCTTTTGGAAACCCTAGTTCTTGATTTCACCCTTGCCAAGTTTTGCTATTATTGTGATAGCTTGTTGTGTTACTTGGGAGCCTCCAATTTAGTTGTGGATGCATGCCCTGAGCTTGTTATAAAGGTGTCGGTTCCTACCTCGAAGTGTACCGATTGTGGAAAAGTGAATCAAGCCATAGTGGTGAGGTTCACGGGAGAATAGGGTGATGCTTTTTCTGGCATGGTGGTCTTATTACCGTCCACCCCTCCAATGCATACGTACTTTCCCTCAAAAGGAAGGGAATGCGGGAAATCATATCATGTGTCTCTGCGTGCTCCACTCTCGGTTACCTATATCCTTTAAACTGCTCCTTACTTGTAGTTTGTTTCTTGGTAGTGGCTAGTTTGTCATATAGGTAAACTCACCTTAGTTGCATATCTAGAGGTTTTACCTTTATCTCAAGCCTAATTGAAAAATAACTAAATTTTGGAGTAACACCTATTCACCCCCTCTAGGTGCCCATATGATCCACTTTTAATTGGTATCCGAGCCTCAACTCTCTATTCGGGCTTTACCGCCTAAGATAGTATGGGTAATGATGGAGTTGAAGGGAGTGGGGTTGAGGGTACGGTCACCATGGATAGTCTCAAGATCTTGTAAACAACCTTGACTAAATCCATGTCGACTCAACTGCAAGAAATGCATGAAATGATAGGGCAGCTCTTGCCACCCAACAAAACCCTACCTCCTTCTCTTCTAGAGTACACACATTCTAATTCAAAGGATACAGATTTTTCTAAATCCAATGATGAGGAGGTGGGGGATGAAAACAAAGATAATGGTTCCTCTTACAAAAAGGGAAGTGAGAAGGAGGAGTATAATTAGGTTCCTCATTGGTACTCTCACGACCCACCTATCCCTCATCCTCATATAAATAATAGGGGTGGTCCACCTAAGCTAAGTGCATCTTCTTTTACTCAATGGCAATTTTTATGAAGTCTCATGTGTGCATATCATCAATCGAGTTGTGGAACATTATTGAAGTTGAACCCAAGATTGTAGATCCAACTAACTTGACAATAAGAGAAGTTGTAGATAGTCAAATCAATGCCACTGCCTTTCACATGATTCAACTTGGCATGGGTCCCAAGGACATGCCTCAAATTGAACACCTCAACACCGCCAAGGAAGCTTGGGATGCTCTCTCTGATTTGTTCATTGGAAATGAGAGCATGAAGACAAACCGATATGATGCCTTGAGCAATCAAGCTGAGGGATTCTACATGATGGATGGAGAAGACCATAAAGGTATGTATCCAAGACTCAAGTCAATTGCTACCACCTTCAAAAATCATGGTTCTTCTCATGTGGATGATTCTTGGATAAAAGGAAATATGTGACTGCTCTCATGCCCTTTGAACCCACTGACTTGAAGAGTCTCCAACGAATGCACAACTACCATCTCATGACCTCCAATGAAGTTATGCAAGCCAAGAATGATGAAGATGATCGAGCTCGGGCCATAGGAATGCAAAAGGGGGTAAACCTTGCCTAGAAGGCCAATGTGGTGGAGCATGAGGAAGATGGAAGAAGTAATGAAGTTAATGCTATAAGCTGCCACGAGGAAGTCAAACTTGATCATGGTGAGTATATGGCTTTATATGCAAGAAACTTTTGGAAAGATCCTTCCAAGGCAAAGTCGGAACTCGGACGAAGAAATGGCACAAGTGGAAGAAAGGAGAATGGTCCAAAAGTGAGATCTTGTTACAATTGTGGAGACCTCTTTCACTTTGTTGTTGAATGGCCCTATAAGAAGAGAGAAGATCATGGTGGTAGACTTGTCCTCAAGGATAAAACAAAGGCTCCTCGCAAGAATCCTTTCACTAAAAAGAACACCACTAACAAGAAGCAATCAAGAATTGTGTCATTGACTCAAGAGGAGTACTCATCCGAGAGTGAGGACAAAGAGGAAGAAGAAACCTCAAGAGAAGTAGCAGCCATCGCCACCGCCTCAACACCAATATCTTCTCTCTTTGATTCTCTAAATGAGAACCTCTCCAACAAGAACGTCAATTGTCTCATGGCAAGGGCATCTGAGGTACCATCTTCTACCACATCATTCCCTAAGACTATGGTAAATGATGAAATGGATGATATTACTAGCCTTGGGGTTAAAAAGGAAATTATGTCTTTGGATGATTATGTGACTAACTTGCAAGGTGATCACAGTAAACATTTTGAGGTCCTCATGGATCAACTTGTTCATGCGTAAGATATCCTTGAGGATAAATGTAGAATTGAAAGAGAGGACGCTATTGAAATAACATGTTTAAAAAATGCTCTAGAAGAAGAGGAAGATCTTCGGGTTTCTCTTGATGAGAATCTTGAATCTATTGATGGGTCACATAATTCAATTGTTTCTAAACTAATTAAGGTGTGTGACCATGTCATTGCTAAGTCTAACAATCTTTAAAAATAAAAGGTTGAATTTGGTGTTGATCATGCTAGACTAACCAAGAAGCTAGAGAGACTTGGCAAGGTCCACAAGGCTTTGGAGAGTGAACACTTTACTCTCATCAAGTCTCATGATCAACTTCAAATTCGACTAACTAAATATGATCTTCCTAGTACTTCTACTCCTCTATGTGACCATGCAAATATCATTGAGAAAAATGCTAGGTTGAAAGATGAGCTTGCTAAGTCCTCCCCTCCATGGTAATGAAGCCCTTAATGTTCTTTTGAGTAAGAAAAGGTCAAACAAAGGGAAAGAGGGTCTTGGATATGTATCCAAGGCAAAGTATAAGAATAATAACAAGAATAAAGGCCAAGCCGTCACAAGCAAAGAAGAATACCATTGTGTAAGTGATGCAACTAAGGACAAAGCTACCCATGATGACTTTGCAGGAATTGCTAACCCTCACTATGTTTAATTTCGAGATTATTATGGTGATGTTTATGCAAAATATGTTGGTCCATGTGATGGTTATATTGCTTGGTCTATTTGGGTCCCTAAGACCCTTGTTACTAACAAAAGAGGACCCATTGAAAATGGGTACCTAAAACCAAGTCTTGAATTATTGTAGGGCTATGCTTCTGGTGGGTCAAAATGGGTGCTTGATAGTGGATGCACAAGTCATATGACCAGGAGAAAGGATATCACCACGAAGATGAGGCCAAATCACAATCAAATAATTGTCTCCTATGGTGATAAGTCAAAATCTAAGCTATTGAGTCCTGGCAAGATTGTGGTCGCCCATGATATTTCTCTTGTGGACATCAGGCTTACTGAGACCCTTGGTTATAATTTACATTTAGCCCGTGCACTTGGAAATATGGGCTTTTCCGTCTTTATTGATGATGATATTTTGGTACTCTTGTGGAGCAAGTCTCTTAGGTTCACTTTCGTTGGGTATGTCAAAAATGACTTGTATGTGGTGTAATTTTTTAGAAAACCACTATAAGTGCAATGTGCTTATTCATAAAAGACGATGTGGGTTGGTTATGGCACCACCGACTATCCCATATCAATATGAGAACTTCACAAAGTCTTCACAAGGGTGGCCACATCCTTGGACTAAAAGAAGATATTTCCTTTGTCAAAGATCATGTTTCAGGGCTTGTGTTGAAGGAAAAATGCATGAATCTCCCCATCGAAAGAAGATTATTGTTTCATCTAAGAGGTTCTTCATGTGGATCTCTTTGGTCCTCCATCTCATGCGAGTCTTGGTGGGAGGTAATAGTATTTGGTGATTGTTGATGACTATTCAAGATACACTTGGTTTGTTTTCTTTAAATTAAAGAGTGAGACTCAAAAGACCGTCATTGACTTTGCCAATGAAGTTCAACGTTAACACAATGTCCTTATTTTGGTCATAAGGAGTGATAATGGCTCCGAGTTTAAGAACTACACCTTAAATGAATTTATTACTGAAGAGAGGATATGACATCAATATTCCCCTACGTACACCCCTCAACAAAATGGTGTAGCCAAGAGGAAGAACCGGACATTAATGGACATGACAAGGTCCATGTTGGCGGAGTTTAAATCTCCTTACAACTTTTGGGTTGAGACAATATCCACCGCATGCATGTCATTCATCAAACCGACTCTACCTCCACAAGAACTTGGACAATACTCCATATGAAATACTGATTAGTAACAATCCCAATATCTCATACTTCTGGGTGTTCGGCTATAAGTGTTTCTTTCTCACAAAAGGAGTTCGTCTGTATAAATTTTAATCTAAAGCTTTAGAGGGTATCTTTGTTGGGTACGGTGTTGAATCCCACACTTATAGAATCTACAATAAGGCCTCCAGAACTATTGTGGAATCTAGTAGTGTGGTGTTCAAGGAAAATAATGGCTCCCAAGTGGGCAAGTGAAACAAGGAAAATTATTATGAGAACAACGACAAGGAAAATGATGGATCCCAAGTGGGGAAAGTGAATCTACAACAAGGGAAATTATTATGAGAACAACGACAAGGAAAATGATGGATGCCAAGTGGGGAAAGTGAATCAACAACAAGGGAAATTATTGTGAGAACAACGAAAATGGATTGACCCAATATAATATACCGTGAAACGCATCATCAATAATTGTTATCGGTAGTTTGTCATAAATAGTGTATTGCCTTTACTAAAGATCGTTAGACCACGAGACACATGTGAACTTGGGTACAATATGGATATGGCAGGATTCTTCAAACATTGCTCCGAATAGGAGTAATCATAAAGTCGTTCTTTGCTTTTACCATATGGTATGCTGGCATGAATTGCTACGATGGAGAGATATCGACAGAGCTCACTTATGTACTATGATGTTCGTCATCGTCTGGACGGACACCTGTTGTTGAACACAGGAACATCGACAGTACGGTGTGAGTAAAGAGTACATGAAAGGTAATGAGAATAACCAAGTGTTTCATCTCGAGCAATGTAAAGTATAGACAGAGCAATACGATATGTAGCGGATATAATACTACGTTCACATGATAAAGATCTTCGTGTTATTTGCGAAGATTACTATGTGTATCAAGACGCTAATAGTAATCATTATCACGGAAGTAGTTCCGGACATGTCCGTAAATATCCGAACCTACAGGGTCAGACACTTAAGACGTTATCAACATTTAGAACGTGAGTACGATTAAGATATTTGAATGAAGTAATCCTGAAATGATGTTTTGGAGTGTCTCGGAATATTCCTGAGGTGTCCGAGATATCATCGAGAATGGACGAAATTGTTCTAGATATGATATGGAAGACATTGACAATATTGTAGGAAGGTTTCAGATTTAATTCGAAAGAGTTCGGAATTTTTGAAAGCTTAGGAATGAATATTCAAAATTAAATGTAATTATCCCAGTGGGAGCACCCGCCCCACCGGCCGCGTGCATGGAAGGGGGACCCTGACAGAGTTGACCAGGGCCTCCTCTAGGCTGGCAGGTGGAGTGGGATAGGGAGGAGTCCCTCTAGGACTCGTACTCCCTCCCTAGTCGAGTTGAAGTAGGTAGGAGGTTCCTACTAGGACTATGAGTCCCACTTTTACTCTCTCTATGTATGTGTGGAGAATAGTAAAGAGAAGTCCTACTAGGACTTGGAGTCCTACTTCTACTCTCTCTCTCTCTTGAAGGGAGGCTAGCCACACATATATACGAGGGCAAGGCCATAGGCACAACACACAAGTTTTGGAAAGCCACGCCCCAACCCTGCCCACCGCAACCACCAACCCTCCATCACCCGCCACCAACCATTGTCACCGGTCGTCACTGTCTTGGCATCTCAGAGCTCGCTTTCCACCCCTCCTCCATGTTAACGTCGTCTTCACAGGGAGCTTCTTCTTCACACCGGAGCGATGCTCGTATTCTACCTCTGTCTAGATCCAATCTAGTCAGACGACTAAGTGTTGACGGATCTTCATCGACATGTACCCGCTTTGTTCATGAGCTTGATATCACTACGACACGGTACCATTCTTGTTGGATGTGTGGATACTAGTGGAGGTGCGACGTGTGGAGCACTTGATCGGTGGAGCCAGATATGTCCATAACGTATCTATAATTTTTGATGGTTTTATGCTAATAATATGCTTTTGACACTCCTTTTAATATAAAATTTATGATTTATTTGGACTAACCTACTAATAGTTGCAAAAGTACACAATGTTCTTGTTTTACACTTTGATGTGTAGGAATTACCAAGAATACAAGTGGAAACCTTGTTGGAGTCAAATTGGGATTTTTCCAGAAATCTGTTTCAGAACTCTTTTTGAAGATGGTCACGTTTCGGGTTGAAGGCAGCGTCAAACGGAAAACTCTTCAACTACAAAGTTGTTGGAAATTTCGTGCCAAACATTCTGGACATAAAATTTTGCTGATTCCGAGTCCAACCGGCCTTCTAGGCCCGATTTACTGCAGCCCAAGATGGGGTGACGGGAATCCGAGAAGCTATATAAAAGAGAGGAAACCTAATTCGCCCAGGGCATCTCCACCCACGAATTTGCATCCATCAAAGCCATGTTTTTGCCTACCCCATGGATCCCATCTCCATGTGGGAGGGATCCCAAGAAGCCATGAAGTAAGGGGGCTAAGGGGCGGTGCTCCCCCATGATACCGGTGGCGGGGAAGGAGTCCCCCGCGCCGTCGCCGCCACCACCCTCTTCACCATCTTCACCATCTTCACCGCCATCTCCATCACCTAATCCTTCTAGTATGAAGTGGTTCATCCTCCCACATACATCTGTACTGTCCTATGTAAACATGGTGTTTGATGCTATAAGTTATAATCCTATGATCTATGTCATTATTTGCGTAGTTTCTTTGTTCTTAGATTGAATGGTTGAACGTCTTTGGTTCATTAGAGTTATATGTTGATAAGGTGCAGTCTTTTGGTGTCCATTATATTTGTGTGCGCATGGATTAAACATCATAGGGTTTGTAGTATGTGTAAAAGGAAGGGGGAGTTCTGCTGGAGTGACAGAAACCTGAGGACACGAACCGAAACATTGCACGTATGGGAGTAAGAGGACCATTAAACTTAAGGCTATGGTTGGGAAAACCTTAATGCATTAATTAGTACTTACAGATGTTTGCTAACAATCCAAGCATATAGTACATGTAATTCCAAGTAGTGAAGCGCATGTATATTTAGCCTCTCCCACATAGAAAACTCCATCAAAGACAGTGAACCTGATCTATTTGCTATTTAAACTTGGACAAAGCCACCACAATTACCACCACTATTCCACACTTATGGTTCTGTTAGCTTAGTGTATTTTATTGTTGCATCAACTAGCTTTACTTTCTTGTTATTTATTATCATGCAAAACTTTCTCTATTACTCGTATTGTTGTTCTAGTTTTATTTCCTAGTTAATGCAAACGTTTAGTGTGCGTAGAGAATGTATCAGTGGTTGATAGAACTTGAGAGAATATTTATCCTACCTTTAGCTCCTCGTTGGGTTCGACACTCTTACTTATCGAAAAGGCTACACACGATCCCCTATACTTGTGGGTTATCAGAGCCGTCCGTAGTATAATACATCTCCTCGTGACTCGCTAAGGCTTGCTGTGGAGATTGACAGACGAACAACCTCGTCATCGACAAACTTCCGCTAGTTTGATCTTAGATGGTATGATCTGTTATCTTCTCCCTCGCATTGGATCTTGGTTATGCACTAGAAAATTGTGTTTTGCATAGCACGTTTCCCAACACAAGAACCACGAGAAGGGAGGCCCGAGGCCCAAACGAGGCCAGGTGGTGCGGGCCCTACCCTAGGCTACTCCACCCATTCTCGTTCCCTCCTCAAGCCCCCGCACTCAACCATCTTCATCTTAGCCTCAAAGTCTTGACCTAAAAATTCCTATAAAAGGACCCCTGGAATGATCTCAAAGGAGGCAGCATAGAAAGATAGAAACATTGAAACAGAGACAAAACCAACAAATATTGGAGAGGTAGCCATCACCGATGAGATATCTACCTTCTCCAACATCTCCGACTTCATCGCCATGATGAATAGGGAGTAGTCCGCCTTTGGACTATGGGTTTGTGCCAGTAGCTTGATCTATTTCTCTCTTGATCAATCATTTTTCTAATACCATATGAGATTCCCAACATGATTATGGTCATCTATGTAATTTCTATGTGGTGGATCTTTATTCTATGAGTTGATATTTGAGATTTAAATTCTATTATGTGTGAGATGTATTGGTAGATGCATTTATGTACCCCTTTCTTAAGTACTTGTTTTGATCTAACATGTATGAGAGTGCATGTGTGGGGGAACATGTGTATTAGTTGGAGTAACATTATGGTGGCTTTTGGATAGTAAAAACAAAATTCAAGATCTATGGTTTTTACCTTTCTTTTGTTACCTCACTAAGGATAAAGTGAATGCATGTAGTAATATCATCTAGTAATAGCTTAGATGATCTTGTTTGTTCAAGATAGCACATTTGTTATTCAAACATCATGTCAAAGTACCTAAGGCTATACTCTGTTGTTCTCAATTCTAGATTGCATGTAGTGTTTCCTTTCTAGAGGAGTATAAGTGAGATGTGTTGCATCATCTTTAGAAAAAGGGCATGATGCTCATTTTAATTCTTATCATACACATAATGAAGTTTCATCAATATTATATTGTCTATGAATTGTTTTATGTCCACTGCACTTTATGGGAGAATAGACAATTGAATCCATGAAACCACGGTCCAACTTTTATTATAAGAAACAACTTCCATTTACTTCCATTACTTTTATATTTGATGCATCTTTTAAATCTTAAAACAAAAAAACACTTTTACTATTAGCAAACACAAACAAAAACCCAAAAAGATCTTTACCTTATGGTTTTTATTTTCTTGTCTAGTTATAGATTTCTTTTTATTTATATATATATTTATAGTTTATTTCTGTTTTACTAATACGAAACTTTATGCTTGACAACCACACAGTGGAGTTGGGGACACAATGCAAATATTTTGTTTTGTAGGTTGCTTGAAGAAGAAAATAGGAGATGTCTCTAAGACAATTACTCTAGAGTTCGATAAACCCTTGAGTCAGCCTTGTGGGAAAAAGACACTTACTACAACACTCTGCACTTGGGAGTCAATGAGTTGGTACACACATAGTTGTTTCCATCAATGACAAATACATCATATACATAAAATTGCATCAAGATCTTACTAATTATAAATATGATGACATTATAATACTACTAGATGATATTAAGCATTATACCCTTCACTATGGTAGTGTTTAATTAAAACACATGATTTCTAGACTATTTGGATGGTTAATAGACCTTAAATTACTATAGTGTTTAAATTTGATGATACTATGAATTCTAGAATACTATTGTTTTGGTTGTGCTACTAATTGCCAATAATCAAGACTAATGAAGGTTGTATTGTGTCAGAATTCTCGGTTGTTAGCAAGCATATCGAAGTCTCAACCATTTGTACAATGACAACTCTCGTGTTCTAGGTTTTGAGAGTCCACCGTCTTTCCCCAGGTCCTCTCCCTCCGGCTGCGCATAACCGAATCGAAACCGAAAACCGAACAAAAAAAAACCTAACCACAACCGAATTTCTGGTTTTTCTGATTTGTGGTTAAGGTTACAGTTAGCAAATGTGCAAACCGAATGCACTTCGGTTTTTTCAGTTTATAACCGAAAAATCGTGGTTAAACCGAATAAAACCGATTAGGATAGCACAACAAAGAATTTATCGTTTTAACCAAAGTCCAACTTCACGTCTATGTCTTATATAACGTGTAAAGTGATTCTATGTAAGAAAATGCTTCATCGTGGTGGTTTGACCTTGTGTTTAATTGTTGTCTAGTGTGTAGGTCGTGAGTTCAAGTCCTCCTAACTCTCAATTTTTTATTTAGCCATAATTTTATTATCTTTTATTTATTTCTCTTGAAATACATTCAGTTGGGTCATAAAAGATACAAAATTTAAATAAATGTCTATAAAACTTAGTTGTTATTTAAAAAATCGCGTCAACTTTGGTTAGTTAGGTTATTACCGAAATCGGACCGAATTTGTTTGGTTATTATCAAAACCGAACCGTATTTTTATACAAAACCATATCTACCGAAGTATTAAAATTGTATTTACCAAAAAACGTATAATCCGAACCAATTTAACCAAATTAACCGAATGCGCAGCCGGGCCTCTCCCCTTCTCCTCCGATGGCCTTGCTAGACAGAGTGGGAGAGGGGAGACTGCTGGCCTATAGTTAGTAGATCTAGGCGTTGCAGCGGTTCGCCGGTAGTTTTTAGTATGAACCGGTGTCTTTTGAACGGACCTGGCATATCCGGTGGGTGGGTTGCTTCTCCCTTGAGCTCCGACGGTCAAAGTGGGCGACGAGAAGGTCTAAGTCTGGGACCTCTACAAATAACGCCAAGTCGTCTATGACCTCTACATCGGTGATGACGTTGTGCATCTTCTTCTACATTCAGTCAGTCGAGGAGGTGAGGGGAAGGAGGAGAGGAGCTCGGTTGTGTACAGATATAGAGGTAGCAGGGGGAGTGCTCCCGACGTGGTGTTCTGGCGTGGCATCAGATGGTCTCTAAAGAGGTTGCTTCTCTCCGTGGAGGTAGCAGGGGGAGTACTTCCGTGTAGGAAGGAGATGCAACTTGCCTTGGAGGAGAACCCCCCAAGTAAAAAGTGTCATCATTGTTCATATGGTGGCCTCCAAGTTGTAGTTATTCTCCTAGCCGGCTGTGGCGGTGAGGGGAGAACACGAGTGGCTTGTTGAAGACTGGATTGTCTAGGTGGCTCTGGGAGCTTTTGGAGTTTGTGCTCCTTGTGGCGGTTCCCAAGCGTTGGCGTGTTCTTGTCGATGTTATCCATGGTCATAGTGTTGACCCCATCGTGCTCTGCAACGTCTTCAAAGCTTCAGCGATGGATTCACGAGCCTTGCAGAAGCATCTTCTTCCTCCTCCGGAGGATCATCCTCGGTCTCGAGTCATGGAATAATGCTGAATTGAAATGTTGATTTCTATAGTATAAGAAAAACAAACCGAATCAAATTCATGGATTTACGACGAAGCTTATTATAAAGGGCTTCGACAAGGGGTTTTATTCGTTCTTTGAGAAAAAGATAAAGATCGGATAGATTCGAACCGCAATTGCAAAGGTGATAAGTACTATGCCAGTCCAAATCACGATCTTCACCAACTAGGATTTAGTTCTCTCGCGAAAATCACGGCGCGACCATTCAAGTTTCGGCTCTCCCAAGTGGTGATGTCCCCGGTGAGAGTAGGAGCTACGGTGCCTAGAGACGGTCCATCGTCGGTGTTCAGCAATGTCTTGAGCCCTTTTTACGGTCCATGTTTGGGTGTTCTTTGTAAAAGTACATGGCTTGGACGTAATTTCCTTATTTTGTACGGCCCTCTATGTAACTGCGCATCCATCGCCAAAGTAATACAAACCCTCGGTCTTTGGGACCTTTTCCCTTAAAAAAAAGCAAGCATATCGGAAAAGAGTAAAAACAAAAACTGTTACCGAGCGACCAAATGTATGCATTCCACGAGCGATGCATGTCTGCTTTTCCACGAAAAAGTAGTATGTACGCTGCATGTGATCTCTCTGCGAACACCTATCTATCTGGCGACTGCCGTCCTCTGAGCCGGCAATTCCGGGATCCAAGCCTGAAACTGGGTTCAAGCAACCTGCCTATAGTAGTAGGTAAAATGATGAATTCGACCAGCAGTTCCCCGAGAGCTTCAGAATTAGGTGAACAAAAAAATCTTGAAATATGGGTTTGTACATTTTGCCTATTGGGACACAGGAGGACCACTATAAATCCCCGCTCTCTCCCTCCCACCTCACCACGGATATCTTTCCGCTTCCACTTCGCCTCCCCGGGTCCTGTCGTGTCCGGCGGCGTCCCCCCTACACCCTACAGGCCGGCCTCCGCCCTTCCAATATCGACCACTACAGCTTCATCATGGAGAGAAGGAGAAGAAGCATGCCCGCCGTACTAGCGGTGGCCCTGCTCGCCGCAATGCTGCCGTCCAGCGAGGCGGCGGCGTACAGCAGCGGCGGCGCCCTGACAAAGGACTACTACAGCAAGTCGTGCCCCAAGCTGGAGTCCTTCGTGAGGGAGGAGGTCACGAGGAAGAAGAACGAGACGGTGGTCACCATCCCGGCGGTGCTCCGCCTCTTCTTCCACGACTGCTTCGTCAACGTGAGTCCATCTCCATCGCCGCCAATCGTGCATCTGCTGCAGTTGGAGCATTTCTTGCTTTGCTTGCTAATTTCATTCATGCGCACTTGTGTTGTGCTTGACGAACGATTATACTGGAACGAGATGCGCGGCATGCCAACATTTGATTCATCTTTTCCATTAATCAACAGTTTCCTGTCAGTTCCAACTGTTTTTTACTTCGAAAACTCAAGAAAAGTTCCAACTGCTTCTTCAGCTTCGGCCTGTTCTGCTTTGGAATAACCTCTCTCTCTCTCTGTCTTCTCCCCTCGTCGCTTCTTCAAGAAGCTAGCCATCTCTATGCTTTTCTTTTCTTTTGGAAAAGGTATAAAGCTGCGATGTCTGCAGTGACAGCCATGACCCCATGTTAATCTCCATTACAAGTCGAGTTCTCTTCATCAAATGGACTTCTTTTTTTTTCCTTTCTGGAGTTACTTCAGGGCCTCAGATCATACTCCTACATTAGAAACAAAAACACGACTAGTTAAAGCCAAAAGGGAATTAGCTACTTGCATTGTTTAGTGGTAGCCAGCAGGGAGGTGGATGCTGGGAGGAACAACTCGATCGCCTCGCGTGGTCGTCGGTTGCGACAGCCTATGCAGCATGTGGCAGCGCGACTTTTCATCTCTGCTATCCTCATTATCAAAATGGCACCGTTGTCGGATCATAATCATTTCACCTATGCCTAGAGTTGTAGTGTGCTGATCATTCTGTAGCTGTTTTAAATCTTCAAATTATTGTCCCTACACTGTTTCAGGCTTTCAGCTGTCTCGACGCATCAAATGTGTACCTAGTACTGTACTATGTAGTATATTTTTAGTTAGCTGTATACATAGTTCAATGACGTGAACAAAAAAAGATCGAAGAGATGCCGCTGTCTACGGTCGTAATGACATTTAGTGGCATTTCTGGCTAGTTGGCATCTCATCTTCTTTTTTTGCCCCACTGTTTTGGGTTGACCTACACATAGGATGCAGGAGCGTGAGGCGTGAGAGCACGTACAGCACCGGTTGTGTCGTCTGCTACTTATTATGCTTGAACTTGAACAAAAACATAAAGTATTTTGCACTGAAAACTTTTTTTTTCACAAAATAAATAGCGAGTAACTATGTTGCATTTGTGTTAGGCTGTCAAAAGGAGATACAGAGTTCAGAGTTTTATATAGCTGCTTCGGCCATGATTCACGTTTTCATGCAGTTGCAATTTAAACACCGGCCGTGATTTTTAAACTCTATTTTGAATCACAGGGCTGCGACGCTTCGGTCCTAATAGCTTCTCCTAAGGAGGACGCCGAGAAGAACACGCGCGACAACGACTCCCTCGCCGGGGACGGCTACGACACGGTGAACCGGGTCAAGACCAGGGTCGAGAAAGAGTGCCCCGGCGTGGTCTCCTGCTCCGACATCCTCGCCCTCGCCGCCAGAGACGTTGTCGACCTGGTAAGCTGCAGCACGGCTAGCATTCCGTCTTCGATCGCCGTCCTTCAGTTCTGAAACCCTGTGTCCAATTCGGTTATCTACAGGCGGATGGCCCATACTGGACCGTGGAGCTCGGGCGGCGCGACGCCCTCGTCTCCAAGGCCAGCGACGTGGAGGGGAAGCTTCCTGGCCCCGACATGAAAGTCAGGGAGCTCACCACCATCTTCAAGAACGGCGGCCTGTCCCAGCGGGACATGGTCGTGCTCTCCGGCGCGCACACGGTCGGGTTCGCCCACTGCACCCGCTTCACGGCTCGGCTATACAATTTCAACGGCACCGGGAAGACCGACCCCTCCTTCAGCAAGGACTACGCGGAGGCGCTCAAGAAGGCGTGCCCGCGCGACGTCAGCGACACCATCGCCGTCAACATGGACCCCATCACCCCGATCACCTTCGACAACAACTACTACACCAACCTCCTCCACGGCTTCGGCCTCTTCACCTCTGACCAGGTGCTCTACACGGACGGCGCGTCGCGGGAGACGGTCAAGGAATTCTCCGCGAACCAGACCAGCTTCTTCGAGGCGTTCAAGGAGTCCATGATCAAGCTGGGGAGAGTAGGGGTGAAGACCGGCGACAGTGGAGAGATCAGAAGAGACTGCACTGCATTCAACCCCTAGATGACTGCCGCTGTAATTCAGATGTATTGTTCTGAGCTTTGACATACACATGTACTACCTTTCTTAGGGGGGATTTGATAGACATATACCGGGTTTCATTCTTTTGCATACGGTTTTTTTCCAATGCTTTAGGGAATTTTTCTCCTTTTGTTTTTTCTTCTTCTTCTTCTCATTTTTGGCTTATTGTTTGTTGGTGCATTTTTGTACAGCCTGGAGAGTGTAATGTCAACGATGATAATCTCTTGAAAAAAGAAGGGAGTGTCTAATTGACAGCTAGCTGCTTTTGGTTTAGGTGACTGGCTGTTTTTTGGGTCCAGTTATAAGTAATACAGGTGTACTTGCTCAGCTCCCACAGAATGTCTTTAATACTAGTACATCAGAATGTAGCTGTTTTTTCAATTGTTAACACACTTTTTTAAGTCTGAAGGACAAACAGAAACCAAACCCACTAAGAATTTGAATCAGCAGGATTCTTCAATTATTTGTAGCAACATAATTCCAACACCATCCCTAGTAGAAAACAATGTCATGGTTAGAGACCATGAACTTCAGTCCAACCAGCTAGCACACTATCAGCACATCTTGCACCGAGCATACCATCATGGTATCAGAAACGTGGGATGGAAAATCCATAGCCAGACAACGGGCTTTTAGTTAAAAAAAGACAGCCTCATGTTAAAATTGATGTCTTCTATAACCTCCAAAGCTGGGATCACAAAGCTTCGTGAAAGGGCTCCAACCCCCGCCTCTCCCTCTCCCCAACAAACTCGGTACTCGTTGCACCACTGCACTGATTTCTAGAACTGCTTCATTCGAGGTAGATATGTGCACAGAAAACCAATAGAAGTTAGATAGATAGATACTACTCCCTCCGTTTCAAAATATAAGATGTTTTAGTTTTGTAAAGCAAATGTATCTACTCCCTCCGTTTCAAAATATAAGATGTTTTAGCTTTGTGAAAGAAGTGTACCTAGACCCTTTTAGTGTGTAGGATATTTTGAAACGGAGGGAGTAGACTTCTATTAGTATCTAGGTTCACACAGTTTTGTAGTGAATCTACACACTTACATTTTCTTCACAAATCTAAAACATCTTATATTTTGAAACGAAGGGAGTAGATTCTAATAGACAGACTGAAGAAATACAGAGAAACTGAAGAAAGAGAGCAAGGAATGAACAAAGCTACTGAAGAAAATAGACCGAAGAATTAAAGAATGAAGAAAGAGACCCCAAAGAAATAGACTCATAAAGATAGCAACAACACAAATATTCTTGAACCGAACAATAATGAAGAAACATAGCAACTTTTAGACTGAAGAATGAAGAAAGAAATAGATTGAAGAACAAAAATACAGAAGAAAAATAGACTGAAGAATTAAGATATGATGAAAAAGTAAGAGATGACTGAAAAACGAGACTCTGAAAAAATAGACTGAAGCCTGAAAATGAAGAAAGAAATAAACAGAAGAATTAAGACACGCTAAAGAATTGAATAAAAAAAATAGACTTAAAGAATGAACAATGAAGAAAGAAATAGACTGAAGATTAAAGTGAAAGACGAAATAAAAAAATTAACCGAAAACTGATAAAAAAGGAATTACAAAGAAAAACAGAGAAAACTAATGACTGGTAACAAAAGAAGGAAACTGACTACTAAATGATAAGTGATAATAAGAAATTACTAACAGGAACTAAAAAATAAGTGAGAAAAACATGAAGGATTAGAGCCAATTACACACAGAAGCATGTACAATCAAAAGCTGTGAAAGAAACAAAAGATGGAAAATACTACATTATCACTTGATGCGCTATTCTGTTAAAAGCTCTCAATGTTGGACAGACCATAATAAGCATCATCGCTTGGATGGTGAGTCCGGCGACAACCACTGGAAGGCCTCTAGGCAAAGAATCCACAAAACGTCTAATGATGTGGGGCCTAACTCCCAAGGAAAACACCAAACACTGAGTTCCCCTGCATTATTGTCAGTTCAAAAGCAGTAGTATGACCGCTCAATAGAACATGAAAAAACCAGCTCCCCTGCAGGTTTGAACCATTAACATCTTGCAGCAAGTGTAAATCTCTCTCACCAGAAGTGGCACTTGACAAATCAAAATGAAAAACTAAGTGGGACGATGCCTATACACGTGAACCGCTTGGCTGACTCAAGGTCAGCGGCTCGACCTACAAACAAAAATTGGAAGAAAATCCTATTCACCTGATGCTCGGCTGTGCATTCGATTTAACTTGAGAATTGACCAAAGCTCGTTTCACCAGACAGATTAAAGCTCAACTCATGAAGTGAAACCTACTCACAGCCATACTCGAAGAAAACAGACCCCGGAACAGGATAGGAAAGCAGCATACCCATCTCGCCGCCGGCGAGTTGCGACCATCTCTTCCGGCCCCGCAGGCCATCACTCTCTCAGGGCGCGTCCGATGGGGGATCCTGACTGACCTGTCTGCCATGCCCCTCCCTCTCAATCTCCTACCTCTCTCCTCCAACAGGAGCTTACCACTTCCCCCGAGCCTGACGAAGACGACATACCACGCAGCTCTCCTGCACATAGAAAAGTCAAATGAAGAAAACCCAGAAGTATGCGTGCAGATCCAACAGACAAAGAAGTGACTGTGCACCAAATGAAGATAGGGCAAATAAAGGGAAACGATATTGGCTTGTGATTCTCTTTTTATTTAGAAGAAACCTTCTGATTCAATTTGTTTAAATGCATGTTTGTCACTAAGAGATATTCATCTGTGATATAGGTACGTCAAAGTAAGATAAGCAAAAGAACTAGACAAAAATGAAAGTGTGAAACTAACCGCTGGACTTTGCAGAAGTTTAGTCACAGGCTCAGAGCCAGTGACCTGAAAAATCATTGCCTGAAGGTGTCTAGGATAGCCTGAAAGACCATCACAAGAAATAAAAAGGTGACAACTGGCACAGATTTCTAAATACTGGAGAGCCTTTGAAAACAACGGAGCACCATCAACTGCTCATAGGTTCTCATCTTCTCCAAAGTCACCTCGACGCCTCTCCCGGAGCAGAGATTGCCAGCAACACTTGAATTCCTTCTCATTGGATTGTCTTTCTTTCTCTTTCACCTGAAGAATTTCTTCCCATCTCCTCATCTGTTTAAACGTTTTCATATATCTGATGAGTTATGTACCAGGATTGATGCCAGAACTTTTTACCACACACCATATGGATTCACTGCCGACAACATGTGCAGCATAACAGCTCAACCAGTTCAAGAAGTACACAACTGAAGATGACTACATCAACATACATATAAACATGACTCCTGACAAACTAGCACAGCATCATTCCTGAGTACTTCATACCAGGATGAACTGCACATGGCCAGCTCACGTCTAAGTGCTAACATAGCTCCACCATGCCCTTCAAAAAGACGCAAAACACAAGAACTACATGGTAATTAAGTAATATGTATCTTGTTCCGTATGAAAAGGAAGTTAGAAGGACAAAAGCACATCATAAACCGATTTCAAATTACATGCCATCAAAACACATATTTCTTAATTGAAGTAAAATCTACCAAGACACATTTTCACTTTGGAACTTCAGAAATTATGCATTCATAGTAGTACAGCAACAAGATTAATGACAAGTCTAACTAAATATGTAATCCATAAGCTGTACAGCAATGTTGATCCGACCAAGTATTATCTTTGTAAGCAGTATAGAAATGTACACAAAGTGACACATCCCCCAGTCAACTATGCAATCAAAATTGCTGGTGACTGTATCAGTCCAATGCTGTATTTCTGTGTTTTTACCAGAGAAAGTGTACCATGTATTAGCATTTCCCCATTACATTATGTTCTTCCCACGATCAGCTTGACTGAACTTCCCAAAAAATGCAAACAGTGTGAAAATTCTCTATCAAAAACTATGCACAGTTTAGAATAATGACAACCTATGTTCATGAAGCAAGTCAGTAACCAAATACTAAAGACTGAAGACACTGCATCGACAGGTTTTCATCTGTGTCCACTTATGCACTGAAGACATGCAAGTCCAACAATCTTTTGTACTGGCCTTGTTCTATCTCTGCTTCATTTGCACCATGTAATAACAGGAGCTCAATAACACAATCTTCCCAGTCAATATCATTATTACATGTGCCTCTGTTCCGTCTCTTCTTCCCACAGTCAGGAGCATTTGAACTCTCTGCCAGATGGTCTCTGTGGATGATATGATCCCTGCCATCTCGTCTCTTCCGCCCTTGCTTTTTCTTGATGTTTTTTTGTGGTGGACAGACATCTTCATTTCCAAGAGCAGACGGTGAATCATTTGCATTTGCACTACGAGCAGCAGGAGCCTTCCTAATTTCATCAATCCGACACTTAGCAGCTTCAATCCGTGCTCTCCTCCGCTTCTTCAACTCCATTGCAGCAGTAAACGATGGAGGAGGTGCATCATAGCCAATGTCAATATCTGCTACCTTCTCAAGGGGCATGTTCTTGGTCCAGTCATTACCCAGTGAATCCATCCACGGTTCCAGCTCCAGCCCTCTCTTCCACCGCTTCCTCCTGCTAGCAACTTTAGCAACATTCCCAAGTTCTTTTAGCTGAGCGATCCTCTTTAAGACATTCTGGTAAGTATCTGACATGCATCCCTCTGAGATCTTCAAATCCTCTGATTCTTGCCCAGAATTCTTGAAATCCAAATCATCAATATCCAAGGAAACAGTCTGGAGGTACTTGGATTCGTCCTCGTCAATGGATGAGTACACCTGCACAATGCTGGCAATGTCTGGAGCGAAGCTCTCCAGGAACTGTTCCGACTGGTCCGACTGTGACCGCATCTCCATGAGCCGGAGTAGCATGGGGGCGTTCAGGAGCAGATTTCTGGCATTGACGTCGGCGCCCCACGGAAGCAACTTCTGCGCGACACGCACAAGCGCAGCGACAAGCTCCTTGTATCGGCGGCGGCTGGTGTGCGGCACCGCCGAGATCTCCAGGGCAATTTCTTCCACAGACACAGAGGTGACCCCGTTGAGCTCTGCGGCGAAGGCAATCACGCCGGCGACAAGTGGGAGCGGGTGCCTACCTGTGGTGAGCAACCACTTGGAGGCGCAGCGGAGGAGAAATCGGGCTTGGGAGAGAATATCCCCCGTCTTCTCACCCGCGGCTTCTCTGAGCTTGTCCGAATACTGCACGGCGCGTTCGAGCGCAGCGGAGAAGTCGAAGGACGGGAGGGGAGGGAGGGAGAGTCGGGAGGCGATGCGAGACGCGAGGTCAGCGAGCGCGAACGTGGTGCAGCCCGCGGCCTCGGCGGCCTCGGCGAGGGAGATCGGAAGGCGGTGGGATCGCGCGACGAGGAAGACGCAGGAGGCAGCGAGCGCGGGGAGGAAGGCGGTGCCCGGAGAGGCGAGGTCCCCGTCGGTGGCGGATTGGGCCATTTCAAGGACCTTCCCTTCGAGGGTGGCCGAGAGTGAGAATTGGGCGGCCGTTAATTTGATGACCTCGGTGGCGGCGCGTAGTTTGTTGTCGAGGTAGGGGGACTCGGAGATGTGGCGGACGAAGGAGGAGCCCTCGATTTCCCCGTGCTCGCTGTAGGTGTTCTTGTGGACGAACTCGGAGGCGCCGGCGTCGTGTTCGATGCCGCAGGAGGTGCAGACGAGCACGCCCGAGTCCAGGTCCGGAACCACCGGGCCCTCGCCGCAAGACCCGCACGTAGACTCCATCGCTCGCGCGACTGGCGGCGGCGGCGGCCGGCGCGGCGGGGAGGGCGGCGGCTTGAGAGGGGGAAGAAACTATGTGGGGATTTCGATTCGACGGCCGATTCGAAGCCGCGCTCCGTTACGAATCCATGACGGCTCGAGGACTTAATAAGGTGCGATGCCGTCAACCGACTTAATAAGGTTCCTAAAATATGTTTTCCAAAACCTGTTTGATTTTCGCAAAAAAGAAAACATCTGCAAAAAAGGCATATAACTATCGTGCTAGGACGATTTTGTAGCGGACAGAAATTGAGGGGCGCTGCGTGTACTATGACTTTGATAAAAGGATTTTGTCCAAACGATGTGTAGTGTAACCCATCTTGTAGCCGGCCGTGCCTTAACGGAATACATGTGTTCCGATCAAATATATATATAAATTATTTTGCCATTTATCTTTTGAAAAATACGAGAACGAACTAATTTCAGGATGAATAGTTTATGCATATAAAAATATTTTCTAGCCTAAACATCTATTAAATTCACAATCAAATCTTCACCGTTGGCTTCATATTAAATCGGACTTCGAAGCAAGATCCAACACTTGTACTATGACTTTAATAATTATCAACTTATATTTGATAAGTTATTTTTAAAACATAAGGAAAAAGGTTCGGAAAGCCCTACACCAAATCCACAAAGTGTGATATAAATTCGAACTTGGCCCTGCCCTAGATCAACAACACATGCCTAGAGCCGAAAGGGGCTACATGTAGCAATACAAGACTAGAGAGTTCATAACAAAACATAGGAGTACACCACCCCACACACGGGAGGTCAAACGATCACTCTGAGGCCCCCGTCCTTGCGGGTAGCCTCCTAACCTCGTCCAACGCCGCATCCAACATCACTTTGTCCCTTGGTTGGACCAGTACCTTCTAGCTCTGCATATGAATTGACATTTTCTAAAGGAGAAGACAAGAAGAAAAACAAGAAGGTCCTGAACAGGAGCAGCAGCCAAACTACTACACGACCTATATATCAGCGCTCGAAGAAAACATCTAGAACATGAGCAACCTCTCCATCAACCTTCGGGACACCACCGTGAACCTCTCAACCCAGTTCACCAATTGGAGCAGCCAATGAAATTTGGAATATTATCCACTGTCACTGCAATGAGCAACAAAAGAGCTTGCAAAAGTCTGAGCTTGGGATGTATTCCCTAAGTATTTGTATTTGTGTAATAATGAGGTTGTACTCCAACTCCATGAGAGCTTTGAAACATTCATGTTGGGCTTGTTCCAACACTTTGCTTTTTATTTTCATTTCCCTTTTTCCTTTTGTTTCTTTTCTTTTCTTAGTATCTTGCATGGTCGCAAGTATTTTCTATTCTTTAATCTCCATCCTCAAAAATATAAAAAGATTTTCCCTTTGTCCTTTTTTTGGTGAAAGTGGATTTGACTATTGCCTCTTTGTTTCAACATTATTATGAGAGTGATTGGATTTGAGTTTTGAAGGAACACGTCCCCATAAGAAAGAGAACCGTGAAGTTACTCGTGAGAGGTATGTGCTATGTCTCCCACTTTAGAAATTTGAAATATTTATCCTAATTAGTTGATTTGTTAAGATGATAGGGAGTAATTCAAAATAGTTAGAGTAAAACTTTTTATTTGTATGAATAATTAGTTGTGGAAATTTTTTCTCTAGTTTTTGTAGCTAACCGATCTTGCCTTGGAAGTAATATTGTTAAACAAGTACAACAAGAAAAGTCTCCAATTTATGACTTGTATGTTGAGTGATTGTCTTAAGAGTTTACTTTTGAAGTTACTTAACTCCATACATATATTGATAAACTTGATGGTACTCTTGAAAGAAGTTGTTTGATTGAAATGAATTTTAGTGGTAATTGAGATGTATGCCAAAACTGAAAGTTATGAGTCAAAGTGTGATGTTGCTTAAAGCTTATTTACGAATTTTTGATGCACATTTTGGGATGCCAACAACTTCCCTAGCCTACGAACGATCAATGGTACAACTCCTGATTTCGGCTATTACTCCTATAAAGGCCCGTGGCCAACCCGCCTGCACAGAGCTCCTGAGCGCGCCCACACTTGGCGTCCGTTCGATCGGGTTAGCACAGTGCGTTTTCACCTCCATGTTGATTTCCTGCCGTTGGATTTACCAAACGCACATTCACTTTGGAAATGGTTATTATTCGTCCATGACAAGTGGGTCCAATTGCGTGTGGGACCAAGAGTTTGAGGCCGCGGGTATTTTTCTCACCGTCACTTTTTCCCTACCAAACGAAAATACCAGGGTCGTGTCTCCCTATTCCCACGCCCAGCTCCTCCTCTCTCCTGCTCCCACCGCCTCCACTAGGCTCCCCCGCGCCGCCACCAGGCTTCCGTGTGCCGCCCCTCCTCGCACTGCTCGCCACCATTCATCCTTGTCGGCCGTGGCGTCACGCTTCTCATCCGCCACACCGGAGGAGTGCGGGTGGTGGTTGGCCACTCGTGGCTTTGCGCAACTGGTGACCAACTTGATGGCACGTCCCTCCTCGTCGACTCAGGTGAGATCATGTCCCCCTCTTCACATTTTTATATGCCTCCCCCATTCAATCTCCTTTCCAATTCATGTGAATTTAGTTGTCTCGGTTGTGTTTCAGTCATTGGCCATGTGATTGGCAGGCTAGGGTTTGTTGATTGATCTGACTTTGCTCCAAAAAAGAGAGGCAACAACACCTTTCAGAGCTGCAGCCATGGCCTTGGCTATATGATCTACAAAAGAAAGAATTTCAGCATGTAATGTAAATTCTGTTTTGCAGACTGCTTTGAAATAAGTGACATAGCAGCCGACCAAGAGGGGTCAGAGGAGCAGCAATGGTTGGCCAGGAGCAGCACCAACATGGGACTGGCGAGCAGCATGGTCGGTCGGAGCAGGTCAGTCACGCCGGAGGTAGGAGTTGAGGTTCATCGCGGTAGGAGCAGAGGTACTGGTGCGCCTAGATGCGGTGGGAGCTTGGGAGGAAGAGGTAATTTGGTCACCGATGAGGGCGTCGGTGCCAGCGCAGCAACTCGTGGTGGAGAGCTCCATGCCCCTCCTCCATCTGCTGCTATGGAAAGATGGGATAGACTTATGCCACCGGTGGACAAGCATATTAGACAGGTGACCTCCTCTTCCTATTTTTGTTTTCTCTTCTCCAGTTTTACTTTGGGGATGACATAGATCAAACGTTGTGCTTCAGCTCAACCCTTTGTGTTGACTTCTTCCAGAACGATGGCAAGACGACAAACGGACCGGCAACCTTGATTTTTCATGGAAGACACCCTTGGCTGGCTGAGGAGTAAATTCTTTTGTTTTGAGAGTACCCATAAAATCCGTGCGAGGAAATTGCTGAAGTAGAGAAAATGCAGGCCATCTTTATCACACATGGTTGAAGAGATGATAGACTTTGGAATGAGATTCATATTATTGACTTACCGTGGCAGCATGGTTAAGCTCTATGGAGGTGGACACGGAGAGTGTATCATCTTAAGAGTTCATATTGGGTGTTTTGCAAGCCAGGTGGTTCATACATTGTTTCTTTATACAAATAGTGTGGACATTTTGTTTTGAATATACCCACGAATCAGACAAAAATAGCTTCATATGAATACACCCATGAATCAGGTTAAAATAGCTTTATATGTATGAGAAATAGTGGAAAACGAATGATGTTTTCCAGTGTGCAGTTAACTGAAATAAATCTGCTCATTGTTTCACGATGTATGTGGTTGTCAATTCCTACATCTGTTTTTGGTACATTAATTAATTACTTCTTGTTGATTTGCTCTAGCAGTGAGTAAATGGTTGAGAGAAGTTAATCTGTGCTCATTGTTTTGCGTTGGATGTGTCGGTTATCCCTGCATATATTTTCACTGCGGGGACCAAGTACTTCTTGATTTACTCTAGCATGGATCAAATGATTGAGAGAAGTTACTAATTTCAGTACAAGGCTCTATTTTGGTGGAATTCCAGATGCTACCTGAAAATGGATAGTGTCCCATGTTTTCGAGGTATCTGATTACTAGAGATTTCTTGTTATTTTTAAATAGATTATTTAGCCTCTTATGCATTGAAGAAACAATGAATCTCCTGCTGTGAATGCTAGGTCAATGATATCAATCTTGGTTCCACCTTACTGCCATGAAGGATGGAGCGCTGAGGACTTATGGCATGGGGGTGGCCGCAGGTTGCAGGATAGCAGGGTGTGTTTTTCAGAAAATAGGTGATGTACTTGTTGAGTTCCCTGAAATACGCACTTCTAAATTTGGTAAATTATTTGTCTTCATAGATGATTTTCCTTGCTATGACCTATGTTTCTGTCACCTGCCGGATTTCCATCCTCTAGAATAAAACAACCATGCAATAGAAGTGTATATATACTCTTACCAAATAGAAATAAGTTGGCACGTGCACAATTGATGACATAAATTTATCGTGTGTCCTATTTGAAAGGTAATATGCCCCAAATTATTTACTAAACTTTCAGTACTTTTTTAGAACTAGATGAGTAAACCCAGGAAAAACGGTTTCTATTGCTGAACTGAAGCACAACGGAGGCCAGGTGCAGCAGGATGAGGAAGGTGAGGTGGTGGACATCAAGGTGCTCTAGTTCTATAGCATTGAGCAGGGATCATCATCATCATGTGAAGTAACTATAAGTGTGGTAGCTGACCGATTGATCATTTGACCAAGCTAAATCACTGGTTGTTACTTGATTTAAAACTATCTCTTTTCTCCATCTTTTTAGACGCGATCAGCAGAGGTTACTGGAGGTGTCGATGGCCTACATCGCCAGCAACCCCATCATGTAATGCCGAGTTCAACGAGCTCAAGCTCACAGAAGGTACCTTGGGCTCTGCTACCCTAATACACTGACATTTGGATGAGACCAGGACATGCTAAAAACATTAATTAAATGTTCACACCTACAGACTATCAGACACCATGCCCTTGAGGCTATTGTGTATGCTCCTCCAAGTAGGGCATGCATATATTTCTTTTGACGTTGCTGTAACTCAGTTTTCTCTTCTTGCTGTTACCTTTGGAAGCAAGACGGAAGCGAAATCGTGTCAGAAGGGCCCCGGGTGTAGTCTGTGGCCCTATGGTACAACAAAAGCTATTGCACTATTTCCATTTATTTAAATTCAAGTCGATTTGGTTTGTCTGGATGGCTGCTGCAGCCCACCGACATATCCAATTTCATGTTCATCATGCTATCCTTGCACTATTAATGGTAATTCCTATCTTACGGTTGCTAATGATGGGCGTGTAGGTCAGATATTAGATTTGTATCGATTTACTTGCGTCCGAATAATGCAATTTTTGTATACTAGAAGATATGCATTTCTTGAGATTGACGTGATCCGTATTTTAAACAGAGCATTGTTGATGTTTGTTTGTCAAATATATTTGGACACGGTTTCTCCACATTATTCTGCAACTCTAAGATATGGAATTTCTCACATAGTATGGCATTGAAGCATGTAAGTAATAAATTATCCCCCCAATTTGATAGTTTTATTAATGCTCTGCAGTACGACTAATGAAAATCATTGTAAAATCTTCATTTAGGAACTATACTGATGAAGTTGGCGCTGCTCCGACCGGCGGCCGAGGCGTCACTACTATTCCCACATTTTCCAATTTGGTTCATCTCCCTCGGGCAGGCGAAGTTTAGGGGCGGATGATCAGCTGCTAGAGAAATGGATAACTAATTAAATCAACATGTTTCCAAAGTTTCTGAAGGAGTAGGTTGCTCCTCTCGCAACTTTGGTGATTCCTAGACTCGAGTCTCATGAATGGTTTACTAGAATCTGATTAACCATAGTGCTGGTCATCATATTAAAATCATACTGATTGCAGTTGGTTTGAATAATTCATATCGATGTTAAAAGCATGACTCTTGTCAAGCGTGATTCTTAATTTGATTAAACATTATACGCCTTGTTGTGAAAAAAGCAAAGGCTCTACTAATAAAATGCTTCATTTTAACTGCTCATGTTCTTTGCTCAAAGAAGGACCGCTGACCCAGTTGCTTATTTGACTGTTTATAATTTAACAGTCTGTCATGGCTAATGGTTTTCAAATAGTCTGCATTAAAATAGCACCCTTAGACTGCTGGTAGCACGGTAGTTCAAATGCTGCCATAAATATAGCCAGATTGAGTGCAAAATCCTCACGACATTAAGATCAAATGAACTCTGCTATTTTAGGGCACAAATGAACTTGTTTATTTCAGAAATTTCAGTAATTACAACCAGATTCATAGCACAGGCTTGTTTGCAATACACAAGGCAAATTTTCCTACAGAATTCAGAAAACATATTACGTTGAAACAAGGGTAAGAATATGGTACATTTTACAACATCGTGCTACAAAATGAGTAGTTTCCTCAGAGTTTTGGAGCTGGACCGTATCTCTTCTGTCCTAGCTGTTGTTTTGCCCATCTTTGGCATATTCTCCCAGTCACGTACCATACTAGAGTCTGTAATCTGACTGAAGGTAACCAAAAAATCAAGTTACCGAACAGAAATGATGGATCAATATATTCAGGCAAGCATCACAAACCAATAAGCTGATGACTGTATGCGGACCTGACATGCACGAGAGCCTCAAATAATCCTTGGCTTGTTTTTTGGGAAAATTGGAAGTAATACTAAACCTGCATAATCAAAGAAGATTATGTGGAGGGCATTCTGAGTCCAGGAAGATGGCCCTCATGGTGTCCACGTCCACGGTGGAGTAAGACCAGGGCGGCGGAGGGCACACCAACGGAGGGCAATAGGAGCATGCGGTGGCGGGCACTCCGGCGCGACCAACAGGGGCATGCAGTGGCGGGAGAACGGGTTGCACCAGTGACAAGGGAGGCGAGTCGTGGAGGTGTCGGCAGTGGTGGCAGGCAGCGGGAGCCAGCAGCAGCTGCGCCGGTGGGAACAGGCTGGCCGGGTGGAGGTGTTGGCGCCGAAGGCATCTTGGCCGGGAGCACGTTGAGGGGTGATTTAGACCGAGCCAAACAATGTTTACACATGGTATGGTCCTCGCTGTACTAAACCACCTCCGCAAAACAGCTCTCCAAAACTGCTATGAACAAAAGTAATTGACATGGTATTTACCCCCTCCATTTTAAAATATAAAATGTTTTAGCTTTGTGAAAGGAGTGTATCTAGACACCTTTTAGTTGTAGATCCATGTAGGTTTCGAGTGAAACTACGTACTAAAAAGTAGATACAATTCTTTCACAAAGCTAAAACATCTTATATTTTGAAACGGAGGGAGTAATTGTTAGGGGGTTGTGTACCCCACTTTATACTTAGGGATTCTCCGTCCGAAACCTGAAACATATGGAGGTTATTTAGGCTTCTTTTCTAAAAAATACATGTAAGCTTTTCATCGCACAGCTTTGAGTTGTCGGTCTATTTAACAATTTTTGTGAGATTAAATAGTGAGTGTAGTCATATAGATTAGTCGATATTTGGCGCACTACCACCTTTTTTATTTCTTTGAATGGTACTTATATATATAGTTCTTTTTATACCGCTATTTTCTTGGTCTGCACTTCGCACCCATGTATGTGCCCATCTCCTCTGCCTCCTCCGTCGCTTCGACCTTACTCCTATGCACCCTCTTTGTTCATGGTGGACAAGGACGACTAGGTGGTAACCTGAGCTGAGAGATCGATTAGGCCAAGGCAACATCAATTACAGTTTGTCTCTTTTTCTCCAAAATGATCTCTGCTATATACAAAGTTGCAAGAAATGATATCTACGATATGCAAATTTGTACTAAGAATGCCTAAAAGATATATATAAATTTGCATGTCTATTTTCTTTTGTGTATACATGATGTTAACTTCCATGTTTCTAAAAATCTATTTCTACATTTATCCTTACATGAGTTCATAGGTTGTAGGTTGTAGCGTAATAAATTAGTATAAGATTTGCTTCTCATTGGTTTTCTCACCTTAATGGAGTGGGTGATAAATCACATCATGTTTACTTCTTTGAAAACTGGATACCTATCAATGAAATATCGAGTCGGTATTCATTTGGATTCACGTATCTATCTGCCAACAAAAGTGAAATATCTTATCCATAAGCTCAATCTATCTGCTTCAAAATCCGCGAACACAATGACTTCCCTGGTATTGGGGTAACCCTTGGTAGCTAACAGATGAACCTGCCAATGCCTTGCGTTATTACGTAAATGAATGTTAAATCATGGATGACAATATGGATATAACTTATGGTTAAAAGACTCTCTCGCTTCGGACATCGGCGCCAGCGGCGCACCAGGTCATCTAGTTGAGTTAACGACATGGGTAACAACTATTACCATAATGGGCAAAACTATTGGTACTTTTGAAGGTTGTGCAAAATGTTGCTTAAAAATCATTCAATGATCCTTGTTGGAAACTATATTTGAAAGAGAGTCGCACAAAGAGTTCTTGGCATGGTATCGTTACTATTTCATGAATTTTCTTAAAAGGCAATGAATAGAATAGTACTGTTTTGATAGTATTGATATATTGATGTGGGTGTTAATAAGACACTTCATTGTTAAGATGCTTTGGACATGATATCCCATACTTAACTCTCCTAATATGAAACTTTCTAAGGAGCGTTTGGTAGCATGCATGAGGGTCAGACAACCTATGGGGAAATGAAATCGGCCTGTTTGGTTGCATGCAATCGACTTTGGGTTGCGTGAGCATGAATGTAAAGCAGCTTAGGGACAGGCCCAAGGGGAACACTCGAATCAGCAGTTTTTGTGGAGCATGTCCACGCAAGCGCACGAGCTCATGCAATGATGTGTCCTCCTCCCCTTTCTCTCTCCTCTCTTAAACACGTTCATCCAAACCACTTGTGATTAGCATATACAAGGTTCAAATTAAGTCGATCTCTACATGAAAAAGATGTGCATCGACGATGGGGTTCTATTCTAACCATCGGCTTCGAGGTTCGTGATCCGTATATTCTCATATTTGTGGTCAAAGGTGGAGTTTTTTAGGCGTTTTTCTTCAGATTTATCGCACAAAATCAATCTTTCGAACTCCCCTTTGAGGAGTAGCCTGATCTTGCTATTCCCCCACAACTCTCATGTTACAAGTTTTCATTTTTATGGAGGTAGAGGAATCCATATGTAGCTTCTTAACCTGTACGTGAGGTTGAAGAAGATGATGAGGTTGAGGAAGAAGATGTGCGTGTGGGTCGTGCAGGAAGAGGGCGGCCAATGACGTCGTCGTCATCGACCCTAGCTCTAACTGTGTGGAGCTCCCCTTGGTCATGCAGAGCTCCCCTTCATCGCTATCAATTACACATGTGACCGCATTGAGCTCCCCTTCGTTGCGTACGTGTTCCAGGCGGTTCAGTTCATCGTGTTTGAGCTCGAGTTCATGGACGCCACGGGCAGGAGCATCGACATAGAGCAAGATCAAGCAGTTCCTAGTCCAGCCCACCATCGAGCGACACTACTGCGTTTCACCGTGTTCGCGTTCTGCGACGTCAGTGCAGCCATACATGTGTCCTGCCGGCCTCCGTCACTGGCGCAATCACATGAGGTGTCCCGCCGACCTCCATCGCCGGCGCAGCCACAAAAGTTGTGTTGCCACCCTCCATCACCGGCGTAGCCGTAACAACTGTCCCGCCGCCCTTTGTCACCGGGATGCAGTAGACGAACACGAAGAACAATAGATGCTAATGATTGTTTAGGTGTGCATATTAGTGTGATAGGCAATCCGGTACATGCAACCAAATAACATGCATTTGTTGTTGTCCTCGTGCAATAAAATTCCATGTAGGCTATCAAACAAGATGCAAAAGGTGGCTCGGAGGTCGCATGAGTGTGGCAGTGGCCTCCGCAGCACTGCCCGGCTAGGCTAAGAAATTGATGCAGGCTACCAAACGCGCCCCTAGTGTTCCTTGGCAAGCTGAGAGTTAAGTAGAGGAATTGGAATGATTGTTACACTTCTAGTTGTTTACACTTATATTAACCCCGCTTTGATTGTTTTGAGTTAATAAAGCTTGTATAGTACTCTTGGCACTTCTCTAATTCTGACGAGCCTTTCAAATGAAGAGGTGTTGGAAACATATGACTACCAACCGTAAGTGAATTCATCTTCTTGTTATTTTAGTTTATACGCTGAGTTTCTTATGGTCTTTTTTTGTTTCTTGCTCGAGGATGATCGAGGTTTGAGATTTGAGGAAGTTGATGGCTGTGAAAATAGTCATATTTCTCCATGTTTAAACCATATTTTTAGTCAAATAATTGACCAAAAATCTCTATAGCCTTTCTACTAATGACTAATTATCGCAAAGATGTGCAATCCTTGTTTTTAGTTTGTGTTGTGTAGGAAATTACACTTTTAAGATAAAATCAGGAGCATTTATTGAATATTATCATGTTGCCTACTCAGTAAAGTTAAGTAGGGTCGAAGAGGAGCTTCCAGAAGGTTTAATGACCAGCCATACAAGCAAGATCCGCGCGTACGTTCTGCTCGTACTGTGTGGCACGGCTTCGCTAGACCAAACATAGCAACTTTCATGAGGGGACCTATATATTTCGAGACTCCAACCGCCATGTAGAGGGTTGTCATTCTCAGATTGCATCACAACACCACCGAAGGATATCCACCACCATAGGTCATCCTCTCCATCCTCTGTCCACTCCATAGCCATAGCCATCATCTTGTACTTGAGATATCCTTATGATTTGGCAATCGTTGTAAGAATATTTGATTTCAATCTAAGTATTTGCACAATATTTTCTACCCTTAATCTTATTGTTATGAGTGAGTAGTCCTCACGGGCTGCGGGTTGAGGTGAAACCTCGCATCGATTATCTGTATCTAATACATGGGAATATCGTGTGGTGGTTGAATAGGAGATATGTATCGTTGTTTCTTTGTCTCGTGTCTCGTTCCATGGACTTGCAGGTAACCAAGATCCCAGGGATTTATAAAGGCTTGAGGTAAGATGAGTGGTGAATGGCGACTTCACGTGAATCCCAATGACAGCAAGGGGGGTATAGTCTTCATTTAGGGATCCACTTGGGAGTAAGAGCATCTCCACTCGTTGGGCGTTCCTAGGCTGAAATCCGGCGCTATTTAGCGCCGGACGAAGCTAGTTTTCGGCCTGGGAACACCCAGTTTCCCACTCATGTCCTAGGCGCGATTCCCATGCAAGGCAAAAACAACGATATTTCGTCCGAATTCGGCTAAAATTCAGCCTAGTTCGGTATAGTTTGGCCTAAGTTCGAAATAGTTAGGCCTAATTCGGCATAGTTCGATGAACTTGGCTCAAATTTGGCCTACTTTGGCCTAGTTCGCCCAAATTTGTCTCAAATTTGACTCAAATTCGCCCTACTTAGGCCTAGTTCGCCCAAATTTGGCCTAGTTTGGCCTAGTTCGCCCAAATTCGGCTCAAATTTGCCCTATGTTGGCCTAGTTTGCCCAAATTCGGCTAAAATTCTGCCTAGTCTAGCCTAGTTCACCCAAAATTCAGCCAAAATTTGACCTAGCTCGCCCAAATTCGACCTACTTTGGGCTAGTTCGCCCAAATTCGGCTCAAGTTCGGCCTAGTTTGGTCTACTTTGCCCAAATTCGGTCTAGTTCACCCAAATTCAGCTCAAAATTCGGTCTAGTTCGGCATAGTTTGGCCTAGTTCACCCAAATTCGGCTCAAAATTCGGCCTAGTTCGGCATAGTGGGGCCTAGTTCGCCCAAAATGGTGACGTCCAGTGTTCCCAAGCGGTTCCCAGCACCCTAGGTTCGACATGGGAACGCCAGATGAAAGTTGGGCCAAATTCGGATGAAACCGGCGTCCTAGGAACACGACTAGGCGAAAAATCACCGTCTAGACGAAAACGCCCTGGGAACAACGTCCTGGGAACCCGAGTGGAGATGCTCTAATAACAACATCACCATTCTTAAGGCTTTGATCAGTATTTTACTTAATAATTGTTATAACCTGGTGCTTCATGGTATAACGGTTGGATCAAAAGACTATTGCTATGCATGTGGCTCGGAGGGGCTTTAGTGTTCATGGATGTGTTTCCTACAACCCTATCTATATTAGATCATTTCACACATGAATGTGCTTATTATTATCTTTATCCCATGTGTAATTGCAGCTGCCGGTGAATCGTCAACCCTGGCCTATTTCCATCCATTGCAACAACCAACGATTCAAAGTAAACTAGATAGGTCTAGTAAACATAAAGTAAAACAAGTAAACAAGTCTAGTAGAAGTGCCTTATACTTTCCATACATCAATTGTTTCCCAAGGTTCGATGAACCTAGGTCTACTAGCAAATTAGCTACTATACTGCATCTGTAATCCGGATCGAAGGTATCATGAACCCATGTCCATTGTTCCCATAAGAGAAAACATTTATCTTGTCCTCTTGTGTTGAAGAGGATTGGGACACTTTACATTACTATTTTTTTGCACTTTACTTCCTTGTATTAAATCAACCTCCATTATTTCTTTAAACTATTTAGTGCATAAACATGAAGGGAATATGCCCGAGAGGCAATAATAAAGTGGTTATTATCTTATTCCATGTTTATGATAAATGTTTATTTTACATGCCATAATTTTATTGATCGGAAACGTCAATACATGTGTGTTTAATAAACAAAAAGGGTTCCTAGTTATGCCTCTCTTATAGATTAGCTCGTTGATTAACAAGATTATCAAGGTTTCCTGATCATGGACATTGGATGTTGTTAATAACGAGGTCACAACATTGGTGGAATGATGTGATGAACATTCATCCGAAGTATAGCATGACAATCAAGTCATTATGTTTATATTGCTATAACATCATACGATAATCTTAGTCCTTAGCCCATGAGATCATGTTAATTGCTAACACCAGAAGAGTATCTTGATAACACCAAACGTCACACCATAACAGGGTGACTATAAAGGTGGGTTCAGTGCTACAAAGGTGTTATGTTGAGGCTCATGGATCAAGAGTGGAATTTGTCAATCCCGATGACGAATAGATATACTCTGGGCCCTCTCGGTGATATCACATTAAGATAGCTTGCAAGCAAGTGATGTGATCACTAGAATGTTATATAACGGGAACGAGAAAAGAGTGCATGTCGGTAACGAGATCAAACTAGGTATGGAGATACCGATGATCGAATCTCGGACATGTAATATATTGCGAGACAAAGGGATTTAGTTACTAGCGTTAAAGGTTCTCACGATCACAGAAGTCATCGTTGAATGTGTAGGAGTCAGTACGGATCTCCAAGTCCCGCTGCTGATTATTGATCAGAGAGGGGTCTCGATCATGTTGCATTATTCGCGAACTGTAGGGTGACACACTTAAGAGATACTGACACCATTTGGAGAAAATATGTTTCAGATAAAGATTTAAGAAAGCGCTGGAATTATTTCAATAGACACCGAAACTATTTCGGGTGAAATTGGTTCTGCATGTAATATTGAAATGTTGCAGGGGGTTTTATGTGAATGTTTGTTAATTAAAGTAATTAACAAAATTCTGAATAAAAAATAATAAAATAGTTTTATTAAATGAGAGAGCATTAAATTTGGAGAAATTTAATGCATTTAAAGTGGAGACTTTAAAAGGAAATGTGAAGAGGCATTTTAATGTGGAGGGGTTACCACCACATGAATGGAGGAGGTGAAGAGACACCTCCTCCATGCGCCGGCCATGAAGGAGGGGCACCCCCTCCTCCTATAAAATGCCACCCTCTCCTCACTTCTCACACACACCTCCTTGTGAAGGATCTCTCTCCCCCTCTAGTATTATTCCCCATGGTCTCGGATTGGCAAGATACATGTTCCCGGTGGCTTTATCTGGAAAGGAGTTGCTGCTTCTGCTACTTTGCTGGAGCAAAGGACGGAGGTTGTCGGGCTACCGGACGTGTGTGCGATCACGGATGCACCACTGCTTTGCGGTGCTGGACTTGGTGGTGCTGGAGCTGGATCTGAAGGACGTGCTAGAGCCGGACCTGCTCGGACTTCCTCACGATCTTGAGATCGGGAAGTGTACGACTACATCAACCACGAGTTCCTAGTCATTAACAAAACTCGTTGTCTTTGAGGGTAAGTTCTCGTTGGATGTATGTCCACCCGTTGCTTTGTACCTAGTAGATAGATCTTGGCGTGTAGTTCACACCGTAGGAATTTTTTTTGTTTTCTATGCTGCGGACCCAACAGTGGTATCAGAGCCTGATCTATGCGTAGGTGCTTTGCACGGGTAATACACATATGTTTATATGTGGGCGATGATGATCATCATATTGCATCTTCTATGTATTTTGGATATTGTTGGCATAGTGGGATGAAGTGGCCCGGACCAACCTTACATGTCATCGTACATGAGACCGGTTCCACGACTGACATGTAACTTGTTTTGCATAAGTGGCCGGCGGGTGTCTGTCTCTCCTACTATAGTCAATATCTGATTTACAACGAGTTGCTAATAACTTGGTTATCCTCGTTGTGGTTCATGTTCGTAGGTAAGAACGGTTCTATCTCCGAAAGCCCTAAGCCACGTAAAACTTGCAATTGATAAATTAGAGGCATCTAGTTTAGATCGTTGCTGGGCTAGTGTCTTGATATGGTATTGTTGTAAGTAGATGTATGATAGATACTCTTACAACACACTCAACGTGTAAGTTCCATAGACCTTGGCCTTACACACAAAGGAATGATAGAGATCATACCACGATGCAAGTGATAGAGATCAAATGCATGGACCATATCATCTCACTTTACACATTAGATTTTAGCATCTTATACTACTAGTTTGGCGCTTTCTGTAGCATTGTAAGATGATCCCTCATTTAGATATCAAGATAAAAATGTGTTCTTCCTTAAGTATGCACCATTTTATGGATCGTGTTTCGAGACATCACGTGATGATTGGGTGTACTCGACTCTATGCTTTCATACAAACGGGTGTAAGACAGTTTTACACATGCGAGTACTAAGGTTCTTACTTGGCGAGCCTAGCATGTACAGACATGGCCTCGGAACACGGACCAAAAGGTTAAGCATGAGTCATATAGTTGATATGATGCCCATATAGATGCTCGCCTTTGAAGCTACATCAACTCACGTGATGATCGGACTTGGTGTAGTGGATTTGGTTCATGTAATCACCAAAAAGACACGAGGGATGTCGTTTTTGAGTGGGAGTTCATTTCTAATTTGGATTAGTCGAACCAAATTTGTCATAAATTAAATCAAAGTGAATTTGCATAGTTTGTTGTAGTCATTGGCATTTGTTTTCTACCTTATGCTTAGTTTTTATTTGAGATAATAGAACTATAGAATTCTGGATATTTACTTTACGAACGGGTATCGTATTGTTTTGAATGTCAATTTAAAGTTTATAAGTCCTATTGCAAACTTTCAGCAAACTCTATTTACTCCATGAAGTTTAATAAGTAGTATTAAATCAAGAGTAAGAATTCCAATGTTAGTATCTAAAGTATCATGTTTGCCTCCATGATTATAGATATTCAAAAGTTGTTTTAATATCAAGATTATATTGGAGCTGAAAATTGTTTCAGAAACCATCATGTGTGAAAGATATTGTGATATATGAAACAATGTTTTTGGTTGCATTATGATAGAGTATAATTTAGCAAAATACATGTTCTCATATTGTATGAGAATTTGTGAAGGTTGGAGATGCTAGGCATACGAATCTACCAAAAAGGTTTTTGGAACTAATAGTATACTCGTGATTCTTCCTTATAGGCTATAGTAGCTTGATCATGAAAGTTGTCATGATAAGGATGAATAGAAGATGTAAGTAAAATGTTTACTACACTAATAGATTACTAAAGAATGGATTTTTGAAAGAATGCCAAACATTTGATGATGGTGATCCACTTCAAAGTGCAAGTCCAAAGGTATTAGTATTTGACTATATACAAGCTTTGTACCATGTGTCATGTTGATGACACCACTATTGATGTTGATAGATTCTTTTAAAAGAAAAGGAATTGCTGAAAGAGAATCTATAAAATATTTGGCAGAAAATAAAAGGTTGGAGATGTCCAACTTGGGTATATAGAAGATATACATGTTATGGTTGTATTCCTTGCTTATTAAACAATGTGGTTCTTAGGTATTGGATACCGAATTGGTTGCTATGAAGTGTCATACAGGACAACGCAATTCATGAACTTCAATGGCCTAAGTAACTAGCAAGATAATAAGTGATGATGATCATCGAAAACAAATAAAGTTTTATTGTGCTTTTTCGTTGTCGTCAAACCTAGCCTTCAAGATTTGTTTTAATAATTGTTATTTTGTTTCGGTATTACGAGAACAATGGTTGTTCAAATAATTACCGTATTCCATAAAGGATGGATGAACTTTTACAAGTATAGTGGGAGAAATCACATCCATAAACACTATTGCTAAAATGTCGCAAGACAAATGATTGAAAGATCACTTATAAAGTGACATCGCTGTTTAAATTATATTGGAAAGAAAACATGAAGAAACTCCATGTTGATGGATTTTTGGAGTCTTTGATTTTGATCAATTTACGCATGTGAGAATTTCCTCGAGATAATTGAAACTCTGTCCATAGGCCAGAGAGGAACGGATGACTAGATTATTGGAAATTATGCATGCTGATGTGCATAGTCCATTATGTGTAGCCATATGCGATGGATCTTTTTGCTTCATATGCTTTCTTCGAAAATTTGAGTGAATATATCTGTATATTTACTTAATAAGGAAGAAGTATGGAACATTTGAAACTTGTTCAAAGACTTTCAAGATGAAGTGAAAAATCATTGTAACAAGAAAATAAAGAGTTTATGATTCGATCATAAAGTAAGATATTTGAGTTACATGTTTAGCAAAACACCTAAGATTTGAGGAATCGTTCCATGAATTTGGATTTCGCGATAAACCACAGGAGTATGGTATGTTCGAGAGATGAAATCAAACCATGTTTGACATGGTAAGATCAAAGGTGTCATTTATAAAACTGCCATTATGTTTTAAGGATTGAAGCTTTAGAGACTACCGCTTTTACACTGAAAAGAGCAGCATCGTGATCCATTGAAATGACACCATATGAATTATGGTTTGGGATAAAACCCGAATTGTCTTTTCTTAAATTTTGGTATGCTATGCATAAGTAAAATGTTTACAACCAAAGTCGGATAAGCACGTCTTTGCAGGTTATCCTAAAGAATTTGTTGGATATTTCTCCATAACACCGAGGACAAAAGAGTTTGTTACTTGGAACGTCAAGTTTCTTGAGAAGGAATTTTTCGTGAAAAGTTAAGTGGGGGGACAATAGAACTTTGATAAGGTTGTTAAACCTTAGCTATATGTGCTAAGTAGCACAGCGCCGGAAAGTGTCCCGGTGGCGGCCACAATGCTCATGGCTCTCACGATTACAAAAGGTGTGATCTCGGAGATTAGAGTTCCTATAGAACCGTGTGGGTCGGTAAGAATCAAATAGTAAGATTTGATAAGCAAGTCGTTATTGTTTTGACAATGATGAACCGACTACATGCAAAGAAGCGAGGATGGGCCCTGACTCCATAAAATGACTGGAAGTCATAGAATCCGTGATAGTATCCATACACGAGAAATCAAGTTTCTGAACTTGGAAGACCCTCCGGAAAGGCGTGAAGCCTATCGGTCGTGTTTGGATCTATAAAGAAATAAGACATGGATGTTTAACATCTATGAAATAGTCGACATGTCAGAAATAAGTTTACGACAATGTTCAAGGAGTTGACTATGACAAGATTTGATCTTTCATAGCGATATATAGTCTTGACGGATTAATGTAGCAACCACTACATATAATTTGGTATATGGTAGTTGAATAAACAAAACAATGTTCTTCTATTAGAACGGTTACCTAGGACGTGTACATGACATGGTCCGAAGGGTTTTGTTAATTCAAAGGGTGCTAAAAGGGCATGCAAACTTCAATAGTAGAAGTAAGCATAGCGGAGTTGGAATCTTCACCATGATGAAACTGTTAAAAGAGTTTAAATTCATCGGAGATGATGAAGATGCTTGCATTTGCAAGAAATTAAGTGGGAGCGCTGAGACATATTTCTAATACATTATGTAGAGGACATATTGTTGATTGGAAATAATGTATCTTGTATTGACACAAGTTAAGAATTTCATTAAAATAAGATTTCGATGAAAGACTTGGGCAAAACCGGAATATTAGGCATCAATATCTATATGGATAGATTAAGGCGCTAATATGGTTGCGCCAGACATACATATATGAGATATTGAAAGGGTTCAATATGGAAACAACAAGTAAGGTTCTTGCTGCATGGAAAGGATTGTATCAAAATTCAAGTGTTTCAACACTTGGTGAGTAAAATCACATGAAGATTTTGATCGATTATACCATGATATGTATATATCCAGAATGTCTTATGCTCTAAATGCTATGAGCACATACCGGAATGATTCATGAGATGATCATTGGACGATAGTAAAGATATTCTTATGAGCTTTGGAAGAACTAAGAATATATAATGTATAAGTGACAAATAGTTAAAGGTAGTTCATTGTAAAGTGTTACATTGATACTAGTTTTGTCACAAGATACAAATTAAATTTATCTCAATTTAGACTATGGGTGGCACAATGTAATGGAAAGGATGTTCCATGATGGATTTGGATGAGTTCCAAAGTTGAGACATTGTGACGGATACTACAACAAAAGGCTAAGTATATGACTGCTATAGTAGCAGCATAGGAGGGCATTTGTGTTAAGTAGTTTGTTATCAAACTAGGTGTGGTTCAAAGTGGGCTAATACTATGAAGATATATTGTGTGACAATAATATCAACATATTTTAACCGGAACGAACTAAAGGTCTCACCAAAGGACCAAATTTATACAATGCCATCTCATTTGGGAATGAGTGATGCGTAGAGACGCAAAGACATGCCAATACACACGGACCTAAAACTGTCAGATCCGGAGATTATGTTAACCACTAGCAATCGTGTATATGCAACACCAGAAAGCCATAGGTGTTCAATACACAAAGTTTTTCAAACTAGATTATTGACTCTAGTGCAAGTGGGAGACTGAAGGGAATATGCCCGAGAGGCAATAATAAAGTGGTTATTATCTTATTCCATGTTTATGATAAATGTTTATTTTACATGCTATAATTGTATTGATCGGAAATGTCAATACATGTGTGTTTAATAAACAAAAAGGGTTCCTAGTTATGCCTCTCTTATAGACTAGCTCGTTGATTAACAAGATGATCAAGGTTTCCTGATCATGGACATTGGATGTTGTTAATAACGAGGTCACAACATTGGTGGAATGATGTGATGAACATTCATCCGAAGTATAGCATTACGATCAAGTCATTATGTTTATATTGCTATAACATCATACAAAGTAATCTTAGTCCTTAGACCATGAGATCATGTTAATTGCTAACACCAGAAGAGTATCTTGATAACACCAAACGTCACACCATAACAGGGTGACTATAAAGGTGGGTTCAGTGCTACAAAGGTGTTATGTTGAGGCTCATGGATCAAGAGTGGAATTTGTCAATCCCGATGACGAATAGATATACTCTGGGCCCTCTCGGTGATATCACATTAAGATAGCTTGCAAGCAAGTGATGTGATCACTAGAATGTTATATAACGGGAACGAGAAAAGAGTGCATGTCGGTAACGAGATCAAACTAGGTATGGAGATACCGATGATCGAATCTCGGACATGTAATATATTGCGAGACAAAGGGATTTAGTTACTAGCGTTAAAGGTTCTCACGATCACAGAAGTCATCGTTGAATGTGTAGGAGTCAGTACGGATCTCCAAGTCCCGCTGCTGATTATTGATCAGAGAGGGGTCTCGATCATGTTGCATTATTCGCGAACTGTAGGGTGACACACTTAAGAGATACTGACACCATTTGGAGAAAATATGTTTCAGATAAAGATTTAAGAAAGCGCTGGAATTATTTCAATAGACACCGAAACTATTTCGGGTGAAATTGCTGAAATTGGTTCTGCATGTAATATTAAAATGTTGCAGGGGGTTTTATGTGAATGTTTGTTAATTAAAGTAATTAACAAAATTCTGAATAAAAAATAATAAAAGAGTTTTATTAAATGAGAGAGCATTAAATTTGGAGAAATTTAATGCATTTAAAGTGGAGACTTTAAAAGGAAATGTGAAGAGGCATTTTAATGTGGAGGGGTTACCACCACATGAATGGAGGAGGTGAAGAGACACCTCCTCCATGCGCCAGCCATGAACGAGGGGCACCCCCTCCTCCTATAAAAGGCCACCCGCTCCTCACTTCTCACACACACCTCCTTGTGAAGGATCTCTCTCCTCCTCTAGTATTATTCCCCATGGTCTCGGATTAGCGAGATACATGTTCCCGGTGGCTTTATCTGGAAAGGAGTTGTTGCTTCTGCTGCTTTGCTGGAGCGAGGGATGGAGGTTGTCGGGGTACCGGACGTGTGTGTGATCACGGATGCACCACTGCTTTGCGGTGCTGGACTTGGTGGTGCTGGAGCTGGATCTGAAGGACGCGCTGGAGCCGGACCTGCTCGGACTTCCTCACGATCTTGAGATCGGCAGGTGTACGACTACATCAACCACGAGTTCCTACTCGTTAACAAAACTTGTTGTCTTCGAGGGTAAGTTCTCGTTGGATGTATGTCCACCCGTTTCTTTGTACCTAGTAGATAGATCTTGGCGTGTAGTTCACACCGTAGGAATTTTTTTGTTTTCTATGCTGCGGACCCAACAAAACAACTAAAACTTGTGACACTTTAGTTTTAGAGAATAAATAGCTTTCCTTATTTCTCCTGCGGATCAATACTCTACTTCCACATTGATAGGTACTACAGTGATCCCCTGCTCTTGGGGGTTACCAAGTACTTTTCTAGCGCCATTTTCGGGAAGCGTAGCGCTTAGGCTTTATTATTGTGTGCACTAGATATTAGATTTACTTTCAGTTTTGCATCTAGTTTTATGTTCAGTTTTTTTACATCTTGTAATCATCTAAAATTGGGGAGGTTTACTTCTTTAACGTGCTTGGTTGTGAGTTTTTCTTTAATTTACTTTCAGTTTTGTACTTACTTTCCTTATATCAAAAACACATAAAAAATTAGTGTTACTTTCATTATGGATGATATGGATGAATTTTTAGATGAGGAACATAGATTATGAAAAGAAGCTGATGATATCTTTTCTCAAGAAAGATCACATATGGAAGAATTTATTGACTGTTTAAATAAGATTTCTAAACAACTATGTGAGTGACATAATGTGTCCTGCTACAAAAACAAAATGATAAACATCTGCACTATCAATGCAAATGTAGCAATAACTTTATGATTGCCTCATATGATGAGAAGTATTATGGTGATTTTGACATGAGACTAGTTGATCAATGTATTCCCTTCATGGGAGCTCACGAGGTTGATTCCCTTATTAATAAAAAGTATGAATCTTGCGTTGTATCTTGTGATCTTAAAGAAATAAGTTCTATTCTCCTTAGACATTGCAAAGAAAACTTTTTTGATAATGCGTATGCCATTGACTATGCTAAAGATATTCTTGTTTCCATGGAAAGAACTAATATTTTACAGGAAGAAGATAACAAAAGCCTAAGCTTGGGAATGCCCATGCACCCCAAAGAAGAGGAGATGAATGAAGGAGAAGAAGATATGGTCCAACCTAAGCTTGGGGGTGTATGGGAACCTCTCAAAGATGATAATAACACTCAAACTCAAAACTCATTTGTCATTTATGAGAACCCATGCTATGATAATTGTACAACTAAAAATTCTATGATCATTTATGAAAACTCATGCTATTATGATGAAACTAATAATTCTCCTTTACTTGCTAGTAATGCTACTAGTACACTTATTGATAATAATGAGGAGTGTTGTTTAGATATGCTATATGATAATGCTTTAAATGATGGTCCTATGCTTCTTGATAACCCTCCATGTATGATACATGAGGATAAAAATGATATACTTGTTGTCCATGATGTTGCTCTTATTAGTAAGAGTTCAATATTATTTTTGAATTCTCCTATCTTAACCACAAAGGAGAAATTTGAACTTGCTAGGAAATATATATGTGGTTTGTAATTACCTTTTGTTAAAAATCCTCATGGCAACCATGAAATTGATATTGAAAATAGTACTAGAAACTATTTTGAAAGAGGAAAGCATGCCAATGTGTACCATGATAATTATAATGATCCTATTTATATAACAAACTTTTCAAACTTGCATGCTTTAAATGGCTACAATGTTACATTTTCTTCTAGTGATTGCAAATACTATGAAAGAGGAGGTGATAAGTGACCTCTTTATGGTACTAAATTTTTTATGTTGCATTCACCTACTAATAATATGCAATGGCATGCCTCCATCTATTGTGATTTAGTCATACATAAAATTCCAATGCATAGGAAGAAAGTGAAACTTTGTTGTTATTGTTTCCACACCTTGTGTTGCTTTGTACCATGTTTTAACTTGATTATTATTATGATTGTTATGAGCACACCATGGGACCCTAGTATTTTGTATGGAACACTTTTCAAGGAAGAAGGATATAGCACCAAGGTACAAGCTACCACATGATCTCCACATAATTGGAACAAATATAAGTAAGCCTAGCTATATGGCTATAAAGAAAACGATTTTCGGGAAGCAACCCGACTATTTATTTTTATGAACTGTTGATGTAGTTTAAAGAGTCTCTTCTTAGTTTATTCTATGAAGTAATAAAGTACCAAGTTGAACCCATTTGGATGTTATAAAGTTGATAAAACATATGGAGTAGCAAATTCCTACACCAACATTGTTTAGTAAAAAAATCTCTATTTTTTCTGTAACTCTAATTGCGATCATATTTAAACTGAAGTTACAACTTTTCATACTCTATATTCACAAAACTTGGCTAAAATTCCTGAAATTTTTAATTGGTCTAAATAAATATGTTTTTCTACTGCTGAAAATCTGGACAGATTCTGCCTTGTATTGTTTAAGCCATTTTTTGAATCTCAAAATGCTTTGCCATGAGTCTTTTGATATGCTAAGAATGCATAAAACACAATATACTTTCTGGACACCTAAAAAGGAAATTTTGTCTAAGGATTATATGGAAGGTAGCAACATATCTTTGTACCACTAATGTCACCGCATAGAAAAGAAATGAGAGAAAGATTTGTGCTGAAGTTTTTTGATAGGGAATGGAGGAACGCCACACTAAGAGCTATCCAAGAATGTGAAAACCATAAGCTTTGGGATGCCCAAATCATCCCACTGGACTTATCATACTATCGGTTTTCAAATCTCTAAACTTTGTTTTTTGAGCAACATAAGATGATCATAGAAACTTGGAGCATCTTTATCTAATTTTATATTTAGTTTTGCGTGTCACCTTTGAAATAAATGAGACCACCATGATAGATGTTTTGCATGCCTAAGAAAGAGCTACTGAAATTAAAAATAAATTGAGTTGTATGCTATTAAAATAAAAAGGGAATGAAAACAAAAAGTGGAAATGCAAGTTATGCTAAGTGTTACTTGTTTCAAATACTTGATGAATGATAATTTGCAAGTGCCTTATTTAGTGCTATATTTTGTTCACATGCATAGATGGTTAATTTTAAGGAGCTTTGTTTTATAAGAACTAATTATCACTATGGACACTTTTGAATGCTTGTGGATTTCTTTTTGTTAGCCTAAAATTCTCAAACAAGCTAAAGACTTGTATATCCAAATACCTTCAAATCCAATAACATACACCATAACTATCTATGTGACACTTGCTACTCCAAGTATAATATATGTGCTATGCCTTCAAGTACTTCAAAATAATCCCTTTTGTAGTTTAAAACTCTAAGAAAGTAAGAGGTGGGGTGAAAACCACTAGAGCATGCAACCGTTAAAATAAAACAAAATGTTAAACAAAAATTTGACCATTGGTAATTGAAAGTTATGTGTTTGATGGTGTGTAAGTTATTTGTTATCCAAACCATGGTATCATGGGGAAAGCTTTCAAACACTGCACTACTTTTTGTTGATATCATGTTCTTTTGGCTGTGGATACTCACCGATGTGAAATAAAGTGGAAGCACTCAATATTTTGTGGAGTTTGCATATAATTAGAGAGATGCCTGGACTGCCAACCCAAGCCATGCTATCTCATGGTGGAAGTTTAAAGCATGAATATTCTATGAAGCATTCCCAATAAAAATTTATGAAAATAGTAAATAAAATAAAGTGCTGAGAAGTTTATTTGTTTGTTTGTCTTGTCATCTAAGTATGGATAGACCCTCACAAAGGGACTCCTCGTACAAAGGGGAAATAGGTACCTTAGTTGACGCTCTTGTTTGAAACTATATGCCTCCAATGACAAAACCGTTGAATTGATCCTAAGTTGAGTAGCATGAGATGTGAGTACTTGTGGTCAAGCTAGGGGCATGAAACATTCAACTTGTAAAAGTTCAAACGCATAAATCATACCTACTTGTGTCAATAAAAGATGCCTGGAACCCATTACCGTTGACTTGAGCAACATATCTAAAAACTTTATTTTATGCTTCTATTATTGAAGGATTAACACATGTGTTTCCTGCTTACTTTTTGTTACCAAAAAGTGTCAAGAGATCAAAAGTAACAAAAGTCTTCCATAATTCTATAGGTTCATCTAAGCATGCTTAATTTTTCATGGTACTTTCATTTGTTTCAATACAAAACAACTTATTTTTAAGCATGTTTGTAGTGTATAAGAGATATCATTTTATAGCTCATTTGCTTATTGCTATTCTTTATAGATTGAATCTTGTAAACTTTGTGTGACAATGATATAATGTATGACATGAAACATAGCAACAAACTCCAAAATCCATGTTTTGTTTTATCACCTTCATGCTCAAGGACGAGCATAGGTTAAGCTTGGGAATGTTGATGCATGTAAAATGCATACATGAACTTTGTAGTCTATTGACACATATTCCCACATATTTGCATCATATTAGTAGTTATTACCAATGTTCTTAATGATTTGGGGGATTTTCTAAACAACCCCCTCTCCTCTTGTTCTAACTCTGTCTGGCAGAATATACCTTCTGTTAGTATTTTTGCTAATACAGGATCTACGGGACTCCAATTAGGGCAAGGTAAGAGGCCACGGGTCAAATTTTTTGAGATGCAGCCAGAAGGCCAAAGAAGGACCAAGCCTAGTGGCATAGCCTCCTATACTGGGTGCGCCACCTGGGGTATTTTCCCCTTAGGTTGGCTGATTCGCCTCAATATTTCACCCACGAACATTTTTTGACCTAAAAATGTCTATATATACCCCCTCTCGGCTGTCCTCAACACATACGGAGGCGGAGATCGAAAAAACCAAAATAGAGAGTCCGTTGGCCACCACCGGAGGAAGATTGGTGGGGGAACCACTACCAGAATTGCCTCCGGCAGCCTCTCCTCCTTCACCAATGCCTCCTCATCACTCTACATGATGAGAGGGGAGTATTCCACCCCTAGACTATGGGTTTGTGATGGTAACTTGGTCTAATATATGTATGTATGATCATTGTTGAAGTCCATATGATGTGCGTTGCATGATCGTGGATCTATCTATGTAATTCCTATGGTGGATATTCTGGTATGAGATAATACTTGTTATGCATTTACTGTTGTGTTGGACCTTTTATGGCTTATCATAATTTTGAAATATTCTATGATGCATGTAATGGTTTGATCTATGCAAAATGCCTTGTTTACCCATGTTATGAGGTGTTTGACACCATCATGTGGAGGTAGATGAGAGAGATGTGGTAATACGCACAAAAATAAATCATTGCATTAGTGTTTGGAGTGTTTTCCATTAATAAGTATGAGTATGTAGGTAATGGGTGGCCGAGTGACAGCGGCATATGTATTAAGTGACACAATGCAACCAAACATCCTTTATCTAGGGGTAAAAAGGGAGAAGTATGATGTGTGGTGTGATAACAACCAACGCTATCCTTATTACAAGGGTGACCAAACAACACAAATGAGTATTTCTTTCAACTATGTGTTTTAGGACATGTAGCCGCCATAAAGTTACAATTGAAACATGACAATTGTGTGTACTTTTATTTTCTATAACATGATCTTCACCATAGATGGAGAGAGAGGATTGAATGAAACCATGTCCATTGTTCCCGTAAGGGAAACCGTTTGTCTTGTCCTCTTATGTTGAAGAGGATTGTGACACTTTACATTAGTGTTTTGTTGCACTTTACTTCCTTGCATTAAATCAAACTCCATGTTTCTTTAAATTGTTTAGTGCATAAACAATTAAAACTTGTGACACTTTAGTTGTAGAGAATAAATAACTTTTCCTTCTTGCTCCTAGTATCAACACACTACTTCCACATTGAGAGGTACTGCAGTGACCCCCTGATCTTGGGAGTTATCACCACTACACTTCTAGATTACAAGCGTACAAACACACATGAAAGCATTTTATTCTAGCTCTTGCCCCATCTTTTGTGGGAATGACCACAGCAGTTGCTACAAAGGGTAGCAATTGATATGATTAGAGGCAAGAGCGAGTCGCCATCCGTGGTGCAAGATTGGGAACAAACACAAGGGATTTACCCAGGTTTGTCCCTCTTAGGGTAAAGACCTACATCCTACTAGATTGTATTGCTGGTGAGTGGATTACAAGTTCGGCGAGCTCGGTGGCTATGCCGTGAGTCGCTTGGATGGTTTAGCTAATAGCACGTAAGTATACATGGTACCCTAGGGAGGTTTATATAGGGGCACTTCGCTAGGGTTTACAAGATTACAACTGTATCAGTTTAGGTTTCAGAGGATTTGATCTAATCCAACTGCGCCTAACTAGAGTCTTGGGCCTTTAGCTTCCAATCACTGAGCTTCGCTTCCAGTCGCATTCCAGTCGCCGTGCTTGCAGGCCTATTCGCCATGGGCCCAGGTCAGTTGAACCAGCCTTCTGGGTATACCCCGGTTGGTATATCCCCATCAGTAGTCCCCGAGTGCAACGAGGGTTCAGCGAAGGTGTCAACTTGGCAGTCAGAGTAAGCGAGTCCAGGTGGACGCCCAGTTGAATCGGTAGCGAACTCCTCTAATGAAGGGAGAAGCCTCCCCGTATGTTTTCAGTCGCAGCTTCAGCTAGTAGGAGTATTCTCAAGTCGTCTTGCCCATAGAATTGGAATGGGCAAGCAAACAAGCAGGCGAGTCGAGTGACCAATTTGGTCAAACTTGGACCATCAGCCTAGTCAAATTAGCCATTAGGTAACTCCAACAGTAACTTTGGCAGAATTACCGCGAAGTAACGGCTATCCCGAAACTATCGGGTAGCATCGCTGTATAAGGAGAGTGACAGAGGGAAGTATGGACCTTCCTCGCATTTCTGCGCCGCCCCCATCTTTAGTGTCCCAGGCCACTCCCGATCCAAAATTTCAAGATCGAGCGACCTCTCCCTCGATGCCGCCCACGAAAGATTTGTGGGGCAAGTCCAAATGCACCACAGACGTCCTAAAATTGTTTCAGGAGGCCGAAATCCTCAGGAAGGGGAATTGGCGGATTCCCATAGCCGGCGAGACTGAGCCAAAGCCGCGGCCAGGGGAATTCATCTGCTTCCTCATCCACCTGGAGAGGGGATTGGGGTTCCCCACCTCAATCTTCTTCCGTTGCTTCTGCGCTTACTATGCCATCAAGCCCTCCGATTTGGGGCCTCACATCATCGAGCAACTCGCCAGCTTTGTTGCATTATGTGAGTGCTATCTGGGGTGCCGCGCTTACTTCCCTCTCTAGCTAGAACTATTTCACAGTCGTGTACGTCGCGTGGGGAAAGGCGGATTCATCCTGGCGGCGGGCAGAGTGACCTTCCAGCTGAAGCCCAAGGACAAATTTCTGAAGCTACTACTACGGAAGAAGGTGGCGAACAAGTGGAAGAAGTACTGGTCCTACATGAAGGAGTCCACCCTCGCTGGCGAGGTGTCGACCCCGACATATACCTTTGAACGGAGCAAGCCGTGTAGACTATCGGCAGACAAGCTCCCCAGCAACCAGAAGATGGTCGTGGACGAGATGTTGTCCCGGTTCCGAGAGCTGGAAGACGAAGGGCTGGAGACCATCAATTAGTACAATTGCTGGCTCGGGCGGCGACTGGTCCCGCTGGCCACCCGAGCCCACTAGATGTACTAGTACACTGGGCAAGATGACCCTGAGATTGAGCAGTGAGCCATGGGAGTCAGAGGACTCAATCGTAGCCCTGCAAAAGATCACCGAAGCGGAGTCCACCAGCACAAAGGCCGGGTTGGCTCCGCACACCACCGAAAAGCGGAAGGATCCTCTGGTAAGTTCTCTTGTCCTTCTCATTCAAAGTTCTACAGTCATAGTTTTTGAAGTCGCAGTTCAAAGTTGCTTTAACCGATTTGGGTTGCTAATCCCCTTTGTCTTTCAGATTTTCCAGGTCCTTGAGAACTGGCTTCCTCCACTCGACGAGGGAGTTCCCGAGGATCTTGAAAAGGGGAAGGAGGCTTCGAAAGCGAGGAGGATATCATGGAGGCGTAGGAGCCCTCCTCCGTGGCTCAGAAGACCGCGACCAAAAGAGGCGCGTCATCAAGGCTAGTTGGATTGTCAAAGATTTTGACAGTGGCGTGGAGCTCGTCGATGAGCACATCTCTTGGTGGGTGCCCACGCCAGTCAAGCCTGCTCCGAAAATGAGACCACCGGCGAAATCAGCAGCCAAAGCGGTGGCCATGTTCGAGTCAAAGGGCGAATCCGACGAGGAGGATGCCGCGGACACATCAAAGGCGCTGAAGGAAACGATTCCAATGATGGAGCCAATGGTTGTGGATGCAGCTACCGACACCACGGCCGTGGCTAAAGGGCCAAGCACCTCGACGATACCGGAGCCGGAGGTTCAGGCGGCTGTGGAATGAGCGACTCCACCGGCGGTGCAATCGGAAGAGGCGCCTGTGTCAAAGGAGCCAGAGGTCCTTGCGATGGAAACCAAGTCGACGAAGAAGCCCGTGACTAAGCGGCATGCGAGCTTGTTGGAGAGAGGGTTGACTCGGTCGATAGGGCCCAAGTTGGAGAAGCCCGCGCACATCAGCACGGGCCTGCTCTCATTCCGGTCACCAAGTGAATACCTTTGGTTTTTTGTTTTATTCATGGTTTACTGTGATGTATTTCCTTAGTCGCTGATCATCGTGACCTTGCAAGGGCGGCCCCAAAAAAATGAACCGTCCCATGTTGGCCAAGGTTTCGTCGACTGGCACCGACACTGGGGAAGATGTTCCCAAGAAGAGGAAGGGAGAAACCGGCAAGGCACCGGACAGAGGCGCGAAGAAGAAGAAAACCGAGCTAACCGAGGCGACTGACATGGGCTCAAAAGAGGGTGACACCATGGTCGTGTAGGAGAAGGATACAACCGCGGGAGCAGAGCCGGCTAAGGCCGACCTGTCTCCAGAGGCATCCGCGCCGGTGACCGGCGCGCCAGGAGCGGCGACCGCAACCTTTCCTCGGTTCATGGCGAAGGCCTCAGCCGCGGTGTGAGATCCAAGCACATGGCTTAATAGGATTGATAGGATATCCATATCAACAAGTTGCAACTTCTTTTCTAGAAGCTCATCTGAAAAGAACTCTAAGGTTAAGCGTTCTTGGCCTATAGCAATTCTAGGATGGGTGACTGACCAGGAAGTGGGTACTAGGTGTGCACGAGTGAGGACAGAGTGCGCAGAAAAGACTAGTGTTGGTCTGTGGGGCCAATATAGATATCCTATTAAGCTGCCAGGAGTGACACCCCAAGGCCTAGTGGACGGGGCGTTACAAGTGGTATCGGAGACGATCCTCGCGGTTAAATAAGTGTGTGTGGGTTAGTGGCGGTACATGTGGAGTAGCCCGGAGTGGACACGACATGGCATAGGTGATGACACTAGACGCACAAATGTGCGCCAAGAGGAGACATTCCTGGGGTGTGCTTGATCGATGAGGACATCGATCTTCTAAAGGGTGAGTGTATGTGAGATCCAAGCACATGGCTTAATAGGATTGATAGGATACCCATATCAACAAGGTGCAACTTCTTTTCCGGAAGCTCATCTGAAAAGAACTCTGTGGTTAAGCGTGCTTGGCCTATAGCAATTCTAGGATGGGTGACCGACCGGGAAGTGGGTACGGGGTGAGCACAAGGGAGGACATAGTGTGCGGAAAAGACTAGTGTTGGTCTGTGGGGCCAGTCTAGATATCCTATTAAGCTGCCAGGAGTGACAAGCCCGGTTCCTAGTGGACAGGGTGTTACACGCGACGACTGGCACTCAGTCGCTGAGGTGATTAACATCAGCATCGAGCAGCCTCCGATGCCAATAATGGATGATGTCATGCTCCACTGTATGCTAGGTGAAGCCCTCTAGGTATGTCCAGTCCCCAAGGGTCTTGTCGCTAAATTTTAGCGATTAGACACTTAAAATCTTAGATCCCCCAGTCCCCGAGGGTCGAGTCGCTAGGAAGTGGCGAGTTGGGTCACTTTCTATTTATGTTGCAGCGCGAGTCCGCTGATCAACGAGCTGCGCTAGAGCGAGTGGAGTGTCACCTGCGGCTGGCCTAGGAAAGTAATCGGCTCCTTCATGATGTCGTGGGTAAGTTTTTGAGTCTTGGCACGTTTTGGAGTCTTGCGACTGCGCCTTACTGACTGAGTGTTTCTTGTGTAGGTGACCATGCCATCGCGCTTGCCAAGGCTCGCGAAGTCTATGTGCCTGCCACTGACTTGGATGCTGCGAAGGCCGCTGCGACCGCAGTAGAGGAGAAAGCCACCACTTTGGCAAAGGAGCCGGAGTCGGCAAAATCAGCGATGACCTCCTCCAAGGAGAGGGCGAAAGCCGTAGTTGCAGCGGTAGAGGAGGAATGCAAGGCATCCGAATCCATCATCGTGGGGTTACATGGCAAGTTATCTTCCCTGGAGAACTTCGTTACAGAGAACTGTCGCAAGCTTCTTGGTACGTCCTTTGATTCTGTTTCTATTTTGCGATTAGCGCACCATTGAACGCGTCAAGTCCTCGAGCGTTTCTGCTGCTGGAGCTTGACTTGCTACCGATGTGCAGATGTTGTAGGCTAAGGAGATCATGTTGTGCAAACGTTCAGTGCCGAACAGTGCAAGACGATAGTGTTGAATGCGGCCACGACATCGGCGATGTGTGTGCCAGGCCATCCTCCAAGGTATTCCCCCACCGAGGTGATTCCCGAAGGCTTGCCAGAGGCATGGAAGTACCTTGAGGAGGCGCATGCGGTTTTCAAGTGGATGGCGCGGACCGCGTTTCGACACGGAGCCGCCATGGTGCTAAGCCTTGGGCTTGCACATTTCCCGGAAGACTTTGACCTATCCCTCGGTGACTAGCAAGGTGGAGATCACTGATGTCCTTGCCCTCAACATGAAGGCTGCTCCGTACTCGGAGCATGTGTTGGTGATGTGCAACCTCCTACCGTATCAGGAGATGCGAGTGGTGTCGAACGATGCTGAGCCGATGCATCGCGACCTCCAATCGGAGCGGTTGTTTCAGTCATCGATCGCAAAGTCATTGGCAACCTAACCTATGAACCCGTGAAAGCCCTTTGTGGGGTCAAGGGCACAGATGGTCCCTCTTTGTCGAAGCCTGCACAATAGGAGATTAGTCTATAGTGTAGGCTTTATGTGGTGACTAGCCTTTTTTATACTGTTTTGTTGGTGAATAGTATATTTTTATCACTTGGTATTATGCTAATCGACTCGTATGGAATCACAGAGTTAGTCGCTTGTTTTGATTTTGTCTCTTGTTTGTTTGAATTGTGCGAGTTCCTCGAGCGTATACACTGTTGGGTTGTCATGCGTGTGTGTTTAATGTTGTCAATGTTTATTGGAAGTTGTTCGGGTAGCTTGAGTTGACTCGCCGTGGCTCGTGGAGCCAGTCGCATGGTGACTCCAAGGGGTACTTTGTACTTAGTGTTTTCCCTGAATGCAAGCAGGTTCATTTTTGCGAGTCCCCGAGCATGGTACTTAACTATTCGAGTCATATGCCCAAGTTAGGTGAGGACTTCGGGCGCTGTTTTTTGGATAGCGCGTCTCTCCTCCTAGCTCCAAGGGCCAGTTGCTTGGCAAGTCCATGGCACGCTCTCATACTTGGTGTGTTCCCGAGCCGCATGTGGGTTCGTTTTAGAACGAGTCCCCGAGCGCGGTACTTAATCGTTCGAGTCGTTGTGCGCAAGGATTAGGAGGACAAGGTGTTGTGGGGAGCACAACCAGGCATCTTGGATCAGGGATCCAGGTGAGCAAGGTGACTCCGATGGTGGCTCTGGGTTAGTGTTTTCATGGACGGTGCAAGACCCGAGTTATTTTCGGTGCCCTTGAACCGCAATACTTAGCCGTGCTGGTCGCTCGACCAAGGGTTGACTTCCGTAGTTAGTGTTTTGTTGTATGTATGAGTGCGATTGGCATAAGGAAAGGCGAGTGGACAAAATTTGTGCGGATAGTACTTGCATTTCATCAATGGTACATATGGGTACAAGTTTGAGTTCTAGGTGTAGAACTTTCAAAGGAGATTCACATTCCATGGACGCTCGACGTCGAGCTAGCTGTCACCTCGTATGTTAATGAGGTAGTTGGCATTGTTGCCTAGGACTTGCCCAATGGCGAATGGCCCCTCCCATGGGGGGGGAGAGCTTGTGCATGCCCTTCTTGTCCTGGATGAGTCGCGGGACGAGGTCGCCCTCTGAAAGGTGCGAGTCTGGACTCGGCGGCTGTGGTAGTGGCGGAGACCTTGCTGGTAGATGGCGGTGCGGGACTGAGCTAGGTCTCATGCTTCATCGAGTAGATCAACCCTATTTTGATGGGCGACTTTGTTGTCCTCTTCCGTGTAGTGGACGACTCATGGCGAGTCGTGTTCTAGGTCGGTCGACATGATGGCTTCGGAGCCATACACCATGAAAAAGGGGGTGAACCTTGTTGATCGGTTGACGAAGGTGCGAATGCCCCATAGCATGGTGCGGAGTTCTTTGACCCAGCATCCTGGTGTTTGCTCGAGGGGGACTTGCAGTCTTGGCTTGAGGCCGTGGAGGACACTCTGTTTGGCGCGCTCGGCCTGTCCATTCGACTCCAGGTGAGCAACTGAGGCGAGGTCGAGCCGGATGTCATGCTCCTCGCAGAAGTCATCCATGGAGCCCTTGGTGAAGTTGGTGCCGTTGTTAGTGATGATGTTGTGCGGGTAGCCGTACTGGTAGATCAGTTCACAAAGGATGAAAGGAACTTGGTGGCGGTCTTGCCATCACATTTCTTGATGGCCTTCGCCTCGACCTACTTTGTGAATTTGTTGACTGCAACCGAGAGGTGGGTGTAGCCCGATGAGGCGGTTTTGAACCGAGCCACCATGTCGATGCCCTAAATGGCAAATGTCCATGTGATGGGGATGGTCTTGAGGGCCGAACAAGGGATGTGCGTCTGGTTGGCGTATTTCTGGCACCTGACATAGGGCTGAACGATGTCTATGGCGTCGGCGTGTGCGGTGAGCACATAGAATCCGTGGCACATGGCTTTGGGGACTAGTGACCTTGTGCTAGTGTTGTGGCCGTAGTCGTCGGCGTGGATGTCTTGAAGGATCTTGTGACCCTCTTCTGGTTGTATGCAGCGTTGGTACACGCCCGTCACGTTGCATTTGTGGAGCTCGCCATTGATGATGACGAAGGATTTGCAGCGGCGCACGATCATTCACGCCTTTGTCTCTTCCTTGGTTAGGATCTTGTGCTTGAGGTAGGCGACGTAAGGTGTGGTCTAGTCGCTGGGCTCTGTGATCATGGCGACCAGAGTAGACTTGGGGCTGTAGTGGTATCCTGATGTTAATCTCCTTTGGAGGGGAGACCGATGGCTTGTCGATGATGTCGAGGAAGATGCCCGGGGGTGGTGTTTGGCGAGCCGATCCGATGCGAGAGAGTGCGTCGACCTCCTTGTTCTTCCGCTGGTCGATCCACTCAACGGAGTAGCCAACGAAGTAGCCCCCCAGCTGGTCCACCGCTTGGCGATATGCTATCATATTGGGGGCGACGGCGTCGTAGGTGCCAGCAACTTGTGCTACAATGAGGTCGGAGTCACCGTAGCACTTGAGATGTGATATATTGCAAATGTATCTATAATTTTTGATGCTCCATGCTTGGTTTTATCCACTTTCTTGTGTTTTGTCCACACTTTGGAGTACTTTTCATATGATTTCTTGGACTAACCTATTAACAAGAACCACAGTGCCAGCTGCCTGTTCTCTGCTGTTTTTGGTTCCAGGAAAGTCAGAAAATGAATATTCTCGGAATTGGACGGGACAAAAGCCAAAGTGCCTATTTTTTCCAGAAGAATCACGGAGCCAGAATATGAGACGGAGGAGGGCCAGGGTCTGGCCACACCCCCCAGGCGCAGGCTAGGCCTGGCCACGCCAGGGCCTGGTGTGGTGTCCCCAGGCACCCCCTCGGTCTCCCTCTTCGCCTATAAGAAGCCTTCTGACCTAAAAATTCCGGGGAGTTCGACATTTTTCCACAAAAAGTTCCGCTGCGCCGCCGCCACCGAAGGGGAGATTCGGGGGACAGAAAGTCTCTGTTCCGGCACCCTGCCGGGACAGGGAAGTGCCCCCGGAGCCATCTCCATCGACCTCCACCATCATCTTCATCGACCATCCATGTTTCCCCCATCTATGAGTGAGTAATCCCCCGTTGTAGGGTATGTGGATGGTAGGGATTGGATGAGATCGTTCATGTAATGGCATCAGATTGTTAGGGCATAGTGCCTAGTATCTTTTATTAGTGCTTTATGACTTTGTTGCGACTTGTTATGCTTAATGCTTGTCACTAGGGCCCGAGTGCCATGATTTCAGATCTGAACTTATTATTGATTCATTATGATAGTATTGTTCTTGGTCTTATCTGCAAGTTGTATACACACGTCGTTGTCCGGAACCTATGGCCCCGAAGTGACAGAAATCGGGATAACCAGAAGGGAAAGGCTTTGATGTGAGGATCACATGTGTTCACGGACTGTTAATGCTTTGCTCCAGTGCTCTATTAAAAGGAGCACCTTAATTGCCAGTAGTTCCCTAGAGGCCCCGCTGCAAACGGGCTGGCAGGACAAAATATGTTGTGCAAGTTCTCATTGCTAGCACGTATGACTATATATGGAACACATGCCTAGGATTGTCTAGTACTTGGATGCTTTATCTTATTTATCTGCAATTACCCTATGTTCTGATTGCTATGTGAATTGTCTTGTCCATGCAACGCCCGTCCATCCATCCCTATGCCTACCGCACTCGAATCCCATTGTTTACTGCTTTTATTACTACTGTCTTTGCTTTGCTACTGCTATTACTTTGCTATTCCTACTACAAAACTGTTGCTACTGATAAACTACTGTGAGCAAGATTGTTTCCAGGTGCAGTTGAATTGACAACTCAGTTGCTAAGGCTGATAAATATTCTTTGGCTCCCCTTGTGTCGAATCAATAAATTGGGTTTTACTTCCCTTGAAAATACTGCGATACACCCCCTATACTTGTGGGTCATCAAGACTATTTTCTGGCGCCGTTGCCGGGGAGCATAGCTTTATTTATCAAGTTCACTTGGATTCACTATTATTCAAAGCTAAGTTTATCTTTCTCCTTGTTTGCTTGTTTCTTTGTCAAAAATACAAAAAATTTAGTTCCTACTCTAGTTGTTATTTTCGTTGGTTTGTTATTGTCTTGCTTTGTCATGCTTGTTGTCAATGGTTGGTTTCTTTGAAACTGAAGCTTATTGGCAAGGTGGGTTCACAGAAGATAAAAAATATTATTATGAGGAACACCGCTTATCACAAAAAGGGAAACACTTATGGGAACAAATTGATAGATTGTATACCATTGCTAGGAACGTGTGCTCTACTTATAATGTTACTTATTGATGTGATGAGTCTCGTTGCAGAAAGAGGTATAAACACCTCCCTTTTCAATGTGAGTATAATGATAATGATACCATATCTTCCTATGCTAAAGGAATTTATGACTTTTATGATGCAAAACAAATTGAAGAATTTATTGCTTGGAAGGGTGCTTTTGAACTTGCTAATTTGCTTGAAAATATTGATGATTCACCTTATAAGTATGAGGTTTATGGTATACTTAAATTTTGCTTTGATAATTACAAGGATGAAAATGGACCTATTCTTGAGTATTTTAATAGATGCTTTCCACAAATGGAAGAGACTAATGCCTTGCAGGACCCTATGAAGAAGAAATTGATGAACCTAAAATCTCATTAGATGAAAAAGAGGAGGAGAGTGATGAACAAAAGGAGGAAGAATGGATTAGCTACCCATGCCTACCTTCTAATGAGAGTAACTCTTTATCCCTTACATTATTTGATTGTCCTCCATGCTTACTAAAGGAGGATGAATGTTATGTTCCCGAGGTTTCCTTTGAAAATGTTTATGATAAGGCTCTAGTGCTTATATATCATGCAAAACATGCTTTATGTGATAGTTATATTGTTGAGTTTATTCATGAGGCTACTGAAAATTATTTTGAGAGCGGAAAATATGGTGGTAGGAGTTTTCATGGTATTGAAACACCTCTCTATGAGCTGAAAGTTTTGAAGTTACTCTTGTTTTATCTTCCTATGACTGTCACTTTGTTCTTTGCAAACTTATTTGCTTGCATGATTCCTATGCATAGGAAGTGGGTTAGACTTAAATGTGTTTTGAATTTGCTTCTTGATGCTCTCTTTTAGTTTAACTCTTATTTCTTATGAGAGCATCCTCTCAAACTTTTATGCCTGAAGATGATAATATGTCTATTATTCTTGGGAGACCTTTTCTTAAATATTGCAGGAGCTATTATTAATTGTAATCAAGGGAAGGTGACCTTCAATGTCAATGACAAGGAACATACTATCTATTTCCCCAAGAAGATTGAAAGGACTTATGGTTTGAATTCAATTGAACATGTTGAGGGCATTAAAGTTGGAGAAATATATTGTCCAATACGAAGAGAAAAATTTGAAACTATTATGATTGGGACCATTGCTATCAAGGTTGAGGTAACATAATCATTAGTGGGATACAAAGTTTTGTCTCATATGTAATTGTTTTGGTAACAATACCTGATCAACCTTGTTAACAAAGGGATTTCATTGAACAAAACAATGTTTTCACTATGATTATTTCTGTTTACTTCTATTCTATCCATTCTAGTTTTTGCTTATGCCTAACTTAAAGGCATTAAAGAAAAGTACTTATTGGGAGATAACCCAAAAGTTTTAGATGAGTCTTGTAAGTTATTACCTTAGTAATAACCGCTCTTTATCCTTTTTATTTGCTTTTTGTGCCAAGAGTAACCTCTAATGAGAGAGAAGTAATGATTGGGAAAGTTGCTGTCCCGAAACAGATTTCTGTGCTTCACCGTAAAAATTCGTGAGAGAGCTATGTGTGTTGGATTGAGCTGTAATATTTTGTGCTTCTTACCCAGGTTGTTATATAACTCTCGTTAGTTCAACACTTTTTTAGTTGAGCAACAGAAGGTCTTCGAAAAAATTCGAATTTACCTACTGGTCTGTTTTGACAGATTTCTGCCATTTTCTGCATTTGCTTCTTGTTGGTTCCTTGTTGAGTTCTTTTGGGGAATTGAGATTTTTGAGGGAAGTGCTACAGTAGCTAGTGTTCTAATGGAAGTTTATTTGGTGTTGGAACTGAACCTTAAGACTTATTATCTTGAGTGCACTAATGTTGCTAATAAAGATTGTGTGAAGTTTTGTATGAAGGAAAAATTTCAGGTGTATGGAAGGAATGAGTAATGAGATGAAGGATGGACTAAAGCTAAATCTTGGGGATGCCACGCGTGTCACCCCAAGAAATATCCAAGAAGTACAAGCGTCAAAGCTTGGGGATGCCCAAGGCATCCCCTTCTTCATCAATAAAAATCCCAGGTTTTTTCCAAACGCTTCATTTTTATTATTTCATGCACAGTTGTGTTTTTCTTGGAGCGTCTTCTTTTTCGTTTTTGTTTTGGTTTTTAGTTTGCGTGGTTTGCTTAGTTTTCTGAATAAATTGGTTGGACCCCCTCTTTCATACATTGGCTTTCAAATAGTTTGGTTTGGAAAAGAGTAGGAAAGTTCATGCTTAAGTGGTAAAGAGAGCTTGTTTTTGACTGTGGCCTATGCTCTGTCATGCCATGCTTGATATTGTTTTGGCTTTATGCTTAGTATTCTTTGCTGTAGCATGACTTGTTATAAACAATTGAGATTGCTTAATGTGCCTTGGATGAATTATGCGTTGTTTTAGCATATTAAAGCATAGTATAGTGGTATTCTCCTTTGACGCTTTATTTGGGTTGACTTGGCACATGCTCACACCATGTTATGACTATCCCAAGTCACCATAAGCCTTTATGATCCTTTAGTTTTCAACTTGTAGTATCACTTTATGTTTTGATCAATGATGTTTTGTCGCTCTGCATGATTATGGCCATTATTGCTCTCTCGTTTGTCGCTCCCTTACTATTGCTAGCCTTCACTTTCACTTAGTATGTTTTACTCAAGTTTCCAACTCACCTAAACCAAATATTGCCAAAGTGTCCACCATACCTACCTATTAGCATCATTTGCTACTTCCGTGCATATTCAATATGCCTTGTTTTCTTCCGAATAAAATGTTTGCTTGTTTTGAGAAAATTAGTTAGTAAAGCTCTCACGAACTTGATGGCACACTTTATTTTCTTGCACTTAATAAACCTGAACCATTGTAAACTCTCCATGAAAGTTATATGCTTGCTAATTATAGGCTGGGGATTAGCAGAACCGTGTTGTCACGGGGAACGCTTTCAACACTTGTAAATATATACCCAGTTGATACCTTGCTCTTTTGTTTGCGGATGTCGTCGGTGTGAAATAAAAGGGAAGCTTGTAAGTCCATGGAGTTATGTATGTATGTTAGAGAAACGCATGGGCCACTGGTCTAATCCATGATGACATGGTGGAAACCTGCAGCGTAACCATAATGATATCTATGAAGCATTCTTCTTATAAAAAAAGAGAGATAGCTATTGAGAAAAAGAAAAAAAGAGATTTATGAAAAGAGGAAAGAGAGAAAAAGCACCATTTTCCCATGGTAAATAAGAAGATTGCTGAGATACTCATTGTCTGCTTGCCTTGTCATTTTGATATGGGGATTCTTCCGTATCATCGGGCAAGGGGTACCCCGTTGGCGGTTCTCTATGATACGCACATACTTACGATGACAAGAACTTACCAGTAACTAAAGTTGAGTAGCATGAGGAGCGACCCTCGTACTCAAGGGACTTGGGATTTTCAGTTTATAGTGTGTTAAGCATATAACTCAGACTGGACCTCACTTTCACCTTAACCACTTTAAAGATGCTTATGATAGGGGCAATGAGAGCTCAAAGCTAATGAGTACCATACTTTCAGCATTTGGAAGCCTTTCAAACTTTTCAAAACCTGTTCATTTCCTTGTTGAGTCTCCACACATTCTATGAGCACTTTCTTGAGAGCATAGTAGCCATTCTTAGTTCTATGTGCATTGTCCCAAGACTTGTTGATTGATGCATACCTCGATATTGCTTGTTTTTACCTATTTGTATCTAGTCACTCTTGTGAACCTTGAAGGTGTCCTATGCATTTATGTTTGCTACTCTTTGAGGGACAAGCTGAATGCCACTATGCTGTGTTTTCTTTATGAGAAACAAACAAACGTCTTGCAACGCATTGTTATTCATGAATCTTTTGTTTGTGCCTTTTCATGTTGCATCATAGTTTCTTTGTCTTATTGCTAGAACCTTCTCTTTCATGTTATGCTTGAAGTACTATGATCCCAGCTTTGAATGTTTACAAATACTTTGGTCAAGTCTTTGATGGTGCATGTCACCTCAAAAATTATTCTTTCTTTTTATCACTTACCTACTCGAGGACGAGCAGGAGTTAAGCTTGGGGATGTTGATACATTGCAAATGTATCTATAATTTTTGATGCTCCATGCTTGGTTTTATCCACTTTCTTGTGTTTTGTCCACACTTAGGAGTACTTTTCATACGATTTCTTGGACTAACCTATTAACAAGAGCCACATTGCCAGCTGCCTGTTTTCTGCTGTTTTTGGTTCCAGGAAAGTCAGAAAATGAATATTCTCGGAATTGGACGGGACAAAAGCCAAAGTGCCTATTTTTCCAGAAGACTCACGGAGCCAGAATACAAGACGGAGGAGGGCCAGGGGCTGGCCACACCCCCCAGGCGCGGGCTAGGCCTGGCCGCGCCAGGGCCTGGTGTGGTGTCCCCAGGCACCCCCTCGGTCTCCCTCTTCGCCTATAAGAAGCCTTCTGACCTAAAAACTCCGGGGAGTTCAACGTTTTTCCACGAAAAGTTCCGTTGCGCCGCCGCCACCGAAGGGGAGATTCGGGGGACAGAAAGTCTCTGTTCCGGCACCCTGCCAGGACGGGGAAGTGCCCCCGGAGCCATCTCCATCGACCTCCACCATCATCTTCATCGACCATCCATGTTTCCCCCATCTATGAGTGAGTAATCCCCCGCTGTAGGCTATGGGGATGGTAGGGATTGGATGAGATTGTTCATGTAATGGCATCAGATTGTTAGGGCATAGTGCCTAGTATCTTTTATTAGTGCTTTATGACTTTGTTGCGACTTGTTGTGCTTAATGCTTGTCACTAGGGCCCGAGTGCCATGATTTCAGATCTGAACTTATTATTGATTCATTATGATAGTATTGTTCTTGGTCTTATCTGCAAGTTGTATACACACGTCGTTGTCCGGAACCTATGGCCCCAAAGTGACAGAAATCGGGATAACCGGAAGGGAAAGGCTTTGCTGTGAGGATCACATGTGTTCACGGAGAGTTAATGCTTTGCTCCGGTGCTCTATTAAAAGGAGCACCTTAATTGCTAGTAGTTCCCTAGAGGCCCTGCTGCAAACGGGCTGGCAGGACAAAAGATGTTGTGCAAGTTCTCATTGCGAGTACGTATGACTATATATGGAACACATGCCTAGGATTGTCTAGTACTTGGATGCTTTATCTTATTTATCTGCAATTACCCTATGTTCTGATTGCTATGTGAATTGTCTTGTCCATGCAATGCCCGTCCATCCATCCCTATGCCTACCGCACTCGAATCCCATTGTTTACTGCTTTTGTTACTACTGTCTTTGCTTTGCTACTGCTATTACTTTGCTATTCCTACTACAAAACTGTTGCTACTGATAAACTACAGTGAGCAAGATTGTTTCCAGGTGCAGCTGAATTGACAACTCAGTTGTTAAGGCTGATAAATATTCTTTGGCTCCCCTTGTGTCGAATCAATAAACTGGGTTTCACTTCCCTCGAAAATACTGCGATACACCCCCTATACTTGTGGGTCATCAAGGTGATTGATGTTCATCTCCTTGGCAGCTCACATACCATGGAGGAGGGCCTCGTACTCAGCCATGTTGTTGGTGCAGGGGCATGAAGTTGAGTTGTAGCACGTATTATAGTTTGTCACTCTTGGGGGAGGTGAGGACTATCCTAGCCTCGGTGCCATCCGTGCTCTTTGATCCGTCGAAGTGGAGGGACTAGTAGTGGAGGTATGGCAGCATCATGGGCTGTTGTGCTTCCTCCCAGTCGGCGAGGAAGTCAGCCATAGCTTGTGACTTGATGGCCTTGCACGGCTCGTACTTAATGTTGTGGACACCGATTTTGACGACCCACTTTGCGACTCACCCGGTCGCGTTGCAGTTGAGGATGATGTCTTGCAGTGGGGCGGAGGAGACAACCGTGATAGGATGCTCCTGGAATTAGTGGGGGAGCCTCCTTTGGGCCCGGAAGACCGTGTAAACCAGTTTCTAGTACTGCGGGTAGCGTTGCCTCGAATCAGTGAGGACCTAGCTGATGTAGTATACTAGGCGCTTGAAGGAAATATGCCCTGAGAGGCAATAATAAAGTTGTTATTATATATTTCTTGTATATGATAGATGTTTATTTTGCATGCTATAATTGTATTGATAGGAAACATCAATACATGTGTGTTTAATAAACAAAAAGGGTTCCTAGTTATGCCTCTCTTATATTGTTGATTAACAAGATGATCAAAGTTTCCTGATCATGGACATTGGATGTTGTTAATAACAAGGTCACAGCATTTGTGAAATGATGTGATGAACATTCATCCGAAGTATAGCATTACGATCAAGTCATTATGTTTATATTGCTATAACATCATACAAAGTAGTCTTAGTCCTTAGACCATGAGATCATGTTAATTGCTAACACCGGAAGAGTATCTTGATAACATCAAACGTCACACCGTAACAGGGTGACTATAAAGATGGGTTCAGTACTACGAAGGTGTTATGTTGAGGCTCATGGATCAAGAGTGGAATTTGTGAATCCAGATGATGGATAGATATACTCTGGGCCCTCTCGGTGATATCACATTAAGATAGCTTGCAAGCAAGTGATGTGATCACTAGAATGTTGTATCACGGGAACGAGAAAAGAGTGCATGTCGGTAACGAGATCGAACTAGGTATTTGGATACCGATGATCGAATCTCGGACATGTATTATATCATGAGACAAAGGGATTTAGTTACTAGCGTTAAAGGTTCTCACGATCACAGAAGTCATCGTTGAATGTGTAGGAGTCAGTATGGATCTCCAGGTCCCGCTTCTGATTATTGATCTGAGAGGAGTCTCAATCATGTCTGCATTATTCGCGAACCATAGGGTGACACACTTAAGGGTTGCCGGACACCATTTAGGAGCACATATGTTCCAGACAAAAGGTTTGCAAAGCGCAGGAAATGTTTCGATAGAAACCAAAATTGTTTCGGTTGAATTGCAGAAAGTGGTTCTGCATGTAATATTGAAATGTTGCAAGGGGTTTTATGTGAATGTTTTTAATTAAAGTAATTAACAAAATCCTGAATAAAATAAATAAAAGAGTTTTATTAAATGAGAGAGCATTAAATTTGGAGAAATTTAATGCATTTAAAGTGGAGACTTTAAAAGGGAATGTGAAGAGGCATTTTAATGTGGAGGGGTTACCACAGGAATGGGGGAGGTGAGGGGTCACCCCCCCATGCGCCGGTCATGAAGAGAGGGGGCACCCCCCTCCTCCTATAAAAGGCCACCCATTCCCTCCTTCGTCCACACACCTCCTCGTGAAGGATCTCTCTCCCCCTCTAGATATTCCCCCATGGTCTCGGATTAGCGAGATACATGTTCCCGGTGACCTTGCGTCTGGAAGGAGTTGCTGCTTCCGCTGATTCGCTGGAGCGAGGAGGTGGAGGTTGTCCGGTGGCTTGAACGTGTGTGCAAGGACGGATGCGCTGCTGATTTGCGGCGCTCGGACTTCCACACGATCTTGAGATCGACAAGCGTACGACTACATCAACCACGAGTTCCTACTTGTTAACAAAACTCGTTGTCTTCGAGGGTAAGTTCTCCATGGATGTATGTCCACCCGTTGCTCTGTATCTAGTAGATAGATCGTGGCGTATAGTTCTCAGCGTAGGAATTTTTTTGTTTTCTATGTTGTGGACCCAACAGCGCTGCATAGGGCGCTTCTTGCCCTCCTCCGGTCGCTCGACGACCATCATGGCGCTGACGACTCGACCAGGGGCCGCGACATAGATGAGCATTGGCTCCTTGTCCATGGGAGTGGCGAGTACTGGTGCTGCGAGTAGCACCTCCTTCAGTGCTTTGAGTGTGTTGTCGGCCTCGTTGTCCCACACGAACGTGGGGTTCTTCCGCATCAAACGGTAGAGAGGCATTGACTTCTCACCGAGCTGGAGGATGAAGCTACTGAGGGCCGCAACTCACCCTACCAGCTTCTGGATGTCTCACAGACACTCGAGCTTGCCAAGTCATGCAATGGTGTTGATCTTGGAGGGGTTGGCCTCGATGCCTCGTTTGGAGACCGCGTACCCTAGGATCTAGGTAGTGGGAACGCCGAATGTGCACTTCTCCAGGTTGAGCTTAATCTTGTACTTTCGCATATTTGTGAAGGTTTCGGCCAGGTCGACGAGTAGATCGTTCTGGAGAGTCGACTTCACCACCACGTCATTGATGTAGACATGGATTTTGTAGACAATTTGGCTTGCTAGGCACTCCATCATGCACCATTGGTAGGTCACGCCAGCGTTCTTGAGGCCGGATGTCATCACAGTATAGCAGAAGGCTTCGAACAGCATAATGAAAGACGTTTTCTCCTGATCCTTGGCAGCCATCTTGATCTGATTATAGCTGGAATAAGCGTCGAGGAAGCACCGCAACTCGGACCCCGTGGTCGAGTCGATGATCTGGGCGATGTGTGGGAGGATGAACTCCTCCTTTAGGCAGGCGTTATTGAGGTTGGTGTATTCGATGCACATCCTCTAGGTATTGTTTTGCTTTAGGGCCAGGACTAGGTTTACTAGCCACTTGGAGTACTTGATGGGTCGGATGAATCCTGCTGCGAGTAGCCGCTGTACTTCTTTGGCGATTGCATGGCGATACTCTTCATTGAAGGGATGCAACGAATGCTTGACAGGTCATGCCTTCGGGTTGGTGTTTAGCTTATGCTCAGCGAGTTCCCTCCGGACACCAGGCATGTCAGATGGCTTCCATGCAAAGATGTCACGATTCTCACGGAGGAACTCGATGAGAGCGCTTTCCTATGCGGGCCTCATGTTTGTTCCCATGGTGATCTTATGGCTTGAGTCACCTGGGACGAGCTCGACGGTGTGGGTGTGCGTGGAGGCCTCGAAGGCTACCTGTGCGGCGCTGGCCAAGGTGGGCTTCTTCAGGATCGTCGAGTCGTCCTTGTCGATGTTACTCGCGTATTTCGCGAGCTCATCCATGTGGTTAGTTTCTTCGGCAATGATGGCGTCGGCGAGCTTGGCACCATTTTCCTCGCACTCCACGGCCATATCGGGGCCACCATGAACTTGGCGAATGCCTGTCACCCCAGAACGCAGTGGTAGGGGCTACGAAAGTTCACTAGTTCGAAGATGATCTGCTCACTATGGAAGTTCGCTGGCATGCCGAAGGTGACTGGCAATGTCACCTTGCCGATCGGATACGCCTTCCAACTGGGGACGATGCCGTGGAAGGTGGTGAGGGTCGACTCAACCATCGACTATGGGAGTTGTTGTATCCTGAAGGTGTCCAAGTAAAGGATGTTGATGGAGCTCCCGCCATCCATGAGAGTCTTGGCGAGCCAATATTCTTCCACTTTGGGTTTAACCACCAGGGCGACTCACCTGGGATATTTGATCTTGGGCGCATGATCCTCGCGGCTCCAGGTGATGCTTTGCTTCGACCAGTTGAGGAAGCGAGAGACGTCCACTTGGGTCACTGCGTTCACGGCGAACTCGCGGGTGAGGAATTTATTCTCGCGCTTGGTGTCGAGCTTGGTGAATGTATGCAGTGAGTCGACCGCGTGGCCAAATCTGCCAGCATTGCCATTGTCCCTTGGCAGGTCATCGTTGGCTCCTTCCTTGGTTCACCTTGCCTTCTCGATCTCTTTAAGAGAGTGGCAGTCGACGGTGGTGTGAGTGGCGGGCTTCCCCTCCCTACTGTGATATACACAGGGTTGGTTGAGCAGGGCGGCAGGATTAAATTTTGGCCTTGCCACGTTGTTGGCACGGTAGTTTCCACCGTCGCGGCGGTAGTTCTTGGGGTCGCGCTACCCGTAGCTGGCGTTGGCGACGAAGTCAACTCGCCCATTACAGCGGCACTTGCCGGTGAGGCGAGTGCTATTGTAGCGTAGCTTGCGGTGCCAGCCGTTGTCAGGGCCACCCGAGCGACATCTTCCCCTTGACTTGTCATCTGAATCTTGGTTGGGGTCCTCCTCCATATAGCGCTTGGCGATCTTGAGGAGGTCGGGGATGTTGTCGAGCATCCAGTATACCCTCTTGATCTTGGCGACCATAGGTTTGTAGCGGCACGCGTTCTTGAAGAAGTGGATTGCCATATTTGGGTGGATGCCGAAGGCATTGATCCACCGGTCCTACCGCCATTGGACCCAGTGGTGAGTCGACTCGTGTGGTCCCTAGATGCAGCATTCTAGGTCCTCGATGGTGGTGGCACATGTGTAGGATCCCTCGAGCTGCCTGACGAAGGTGTCTCGCATGTCCTCCCACGAGTCGATGTTGTTCTCGGGGAGGGTGTTGATCCATTGGTGGGTCGCTCTCTCCATCATCAGGGGTAGGTAGCGAGTGACAAGTAGGTCAGTGTGGCTAGCGATCCCCATTGCCATGAGGTACATGTCGATCCACACCACTGGATCATATGTGGGTTCGTACTTCTCGATGTCCTTCGGTGCTTTGAATGTGGAGGGGTACTTCTTGCCTCAGATCATTGGTCTTAAGCACCATGGGCCGATTCAGCTGAGGGAGCCCCTTGGCTTGGGCTCGCTGTGGTTGGTGAGGGTATTCCTCAAATCATTTTGCTGGCGAGCTCGCCAGGCTTGGTTGCTGACGATGTGGGTCTGCTCGTTGATCGGCTGACCTTTGGCGGCGACTGTGTTATGCACAGGCCGCGACTCGCTGGTGGAGAGTGTGGGGTTCGCTGCCCATGGTTGGAGCTGCATGGGCTCGGGTAGGGGGCAGTTGACAGTGTTGGCGACTGTCGGGCGGCTGCTCAAGGCTGCGTGACTGCCGGACGAGAAGGAGTACATCCGCCCCCGCGGGTCGATGCCCGCGACTTGCTACTCGATGTACCTAGCGAGTAGGGCCTGCACGTATTTGACCTGCAACACGCCCTCTTCCATGATGTTGAGGTTGGCGACTGTGGCTTGTCCCATAATGACGTTGTCCATCAAGGTGGTGTAGGGCGAGAGCCCGTTGGAGTCGCGCGCTTGTGGGAAGATCAGTATCCACGGCTACTCTAGAGGAGGCGAGCAGCGGGGTAGTGGTGGAGCTCCAGTCGCACGCGCCCTGACTGGTGGGCGACTGCCACCGGGTGGTGCGTTGTGGCAAAAATCGCGCCCGACTGCATGAGTAGGGTCGTGTTCATCGTCGAAGTTTAGGGAGTGACCATGAACGGTACGGGTTCAGGAGGCTCCGGATGCAGTGTTGGTGGTAGAGCGACAGCTCCTGTGCCATTTGCTGCTCGAGGCAGAACTTTTTGCACTCAGCTTGTTCCCTAACTTTGGCTGCCTCCAGCTGCTGGCGGTACTCCTCGATCTCCACCACTGTCACCGTCGGTGGGATGGGCATGGAGAAGGGATCTGGTAGCACGTTGGTGCTACCCGCCATGTAGATGGCGTCATAGCGATTGGATCTGGTTCGTGCCTCATTAGGGGACTCCGACCCGGAGTCAGAGTTGAAGAGCCCGAGGATGGAGGGGTCCTCAAAGTCCTCAGCATTGGAGACTCGCATGATGGAGTCCTCGTGCGACGCGGCGATGATGGATGCAGCGGCCAAAGGAGGGGCCACCGAATCGGCGTCGTTGTGGAGAGCCGCATCGCTCCCGGCCGCGTCGCTGGTGGTCGAGTCATACTCGGAAGCGAGGCGGGTGATGGAGCGGATCTGGTCCTCCGAGAGCAGATCGCGTGGCGACGACCCACCTATGATTGCCATCTCCGTTGGGTCGATGGCGTCCGTTAACCCGATGAAGAGGTTGATGGTTCCAACCGGCATCACCGCACCGCGAGTAACCGATCGCGACGCGGGGATATAGCTGCTTGGCAGGATCTGGAGAAACCCGGCGCTAGCGACCATGTGGCCGGTGGCGATCGGCTGGTTGACTGGGACGTAGGGTCTCGCCGCAGATATCAGGCTTGATTGGCCATGCCCCACGGTGGGTGCCACTGTCATGGGAATGACCACGGCAGTCGCTACCAGGGGTAGCGATTGATACGATTGGGGGCAAGAGCGAGTGGCCATCCGTGGTGCGAGATTGGGAACAAACACAAGGGATTTACCCAGGTTCGCCCCCCATAGGGTAAAGACCTACTTCCTACTAGATTGTATTGTTGGTGAGTGGATTACAAGATTGGCGAGCTCAGTGGCTAGGAAACGAGTCACTTGGATGAGGTAGCTAATAGCATGTAACTATACATGGTACCGTAGGGAGGTTTATATAGAGGCACCTCGCTAGGGTTTACAAGATTACAACCGAATCAGTTTAGGTTTCGGAGGATTTGACCTAATCCGACTAGGCCTAACTAGAGTCTTGGGCCTTCAACTTCCAATCATCGGGCTTCGATTTCAATCGCATTCTAGTCGCCGTGCATACAAGCCCATTCTCCATGGGCCTAGGTCAGTCGAACCACCCTTTTGGGTATACCCCGGTTGGTATACAGCAGCAAGTTTTCCCTTAAGTGGATCACCCAATGTTTATCAAACTCAGGGAGGAAGTGGTCAAAGGTATCCCCTCTCAAGCAACCCTGCAATCAAGATACAAGAAGTCTCTTGTGTCCCCAACACACCCAATACACTTGCCATGTGTATAGGTGCACTAGTTCGGTGAAGAGATAGTGAAATACACGTGGTATGGATATAAGACAACGGTGCCAGAAAATAGCTTGATGGCGTGGAAGAGACTAAAGGCAAACTGAAATAAAGATGGAAACAAGCAAACATGTAACATATCTAGTTGCAAACGGTGTTTCAATGTTTAGAAACAAGGCCTAGGGATCATACTTTCACTAGTGAATACTCTCATATAAATATATTATCTTCATGATACTACTCTGAACTACTCTCCGGTTGGAGACTCTAATCGATGGTAGGGCTATAACATCACACCTCAAAGTTTGCTTTCCACATCTAGATAACCCCTCACTGTCACCTTGAGCACTAGATGGTTCCAACAAACACCACAATTTCATAAAGACATCCAACTCCAAATATAACTCATAACAAGTATTTGTAATCTCTAGCCTAAGTGCCACCATGGTGTGCACACTGTCAACTTCACACACATGGGGAGAGCAGAGATCTATTAAAGCACTTGAGTAGCAAGGTAGATCTACTTGATTACAAAGCTCATGATCACAATATGATCATGCATAGAGAGAGAGATGAACATATAGCTACCGGTATAACCCTTAGCCTCGAGGAAGAACTACTCCCTCATCATCATGGGAATTAGCAACGGCGATGGAGATGGTGGTGGAGATCGATGGAGATGGCTCCGGGGGCACTTCCCCATCCCGACAGGGTGCCGGAATAGAGACTTTCTGTCCCCTGAATCTCCTCTTCGGTGGCACCGGCGCTGCGGAACTTTTCGTGGCTGGAGGCTTGTAGATTTAGTGTTTTTACATCGGGAGGCATCTTATAGGCGAAGAGGAAAGGTCGGTGGACCTTGCCTATTGATACATTGCAAATGTATCTATAATTTTTGATGTTCCATGCTTGGTTTTATCTACTTTCTTGTGTTTTGTCCACACTTTAGAGTACTTTTCATATGATTTCTTGGACTAACCTGTTAACAAGATCCACAATACCAGCTGCCTGTTTTCTGCTGTTTTTGGTTCTACGAAGTCAGAAAATGAATATTCTCGGAATTGGACGGGACAAAAGCCAAAGTCACTATTTTACCGGAAGACACTTGGAGCCAGAATACGAGACGGAGAAGGGCCAAAGGGTGGCCACACCACCTGGCTGCACGGCCAGGCTTGGCCCGCGCCAGGGGGTGGTGTAGCCAGCCTAGGCACCCCCTCGGCCTCTCCTTCCGCCTATAAGATGCCTCTGATACCAAAACCCTAAGTAACCCGATCAAAATTCCATGAAAGTTTCTGTAGCCGTCGTCGTCCCTGTCCCTAGATCGGGAGGGATCTGAAGCTCTTCCCGGCACCCTGCCGGAGAGGGGAATTCACCATGGAGGCCTTCTTCATCATCATGCAAGCCTACGGTGTGATGCGTGAGTAGTTCATCTCTGGACTACGGGTCCATGTAGTAGCTAGATGGCTGGTTCTCCTCCTTTGTGCTTTCATGTCTAGATCTTGTGAGCTCTGTTCATGATCAAGATCATCTATTTGTAATTCTGCATTTTGTGTTTGCAGGGATCCGACGAATATTGATATGCTATTTCAGATTGATTATTGATTCTATCATGTCTTTGTTATTTGTGATCTTGCATGCTTTCCATTGTTAGTAGCTATCTTGGCCAAGTAGATGCTAGCAACTCCAAGAGTTGGTATTTATGCTCGATAGTGGGTTCATGCCTCTAGTAATCTGGGGAAGTGACAGAAATCTCTAAGGTACTAGATGTGCTATTGCTACTAGGTAGTAAACAACAATCCTTTATTCATAGAACAATCATATTGTTTACTTTACACGCAATTCGTAATGCAATTATCCGTTGCTTGCAACTTAATACTGGAGGGGGTTCGGATGATAACCTGAAGGTGGATTATTAGTCATAGATGCAGTTGGATGGCGGTCTATGTATAATTTTGTAATGCCCAATCAAGTCTCAAAGGAGTCAAGATGATTAGTATATGCGTGTATGCTTTCTCGATGTTTTTCAATTGCCCCGCTGTAATTTGTTCACCCAGCATGTTATCTATCTTAAGGAGAGCCACCTCTAGTGAACTATGGACCCCGGTCCTTTCTTTTACATACAATCTACAAACTGTTTACTGCTTTGTGTTTACTTTCTACAAACTATTACTTCCTTCCATTCGATACGTTTAATCCTTTGTTTTCAGCAAAACCGGTGAGATTGACAACCTCATCGCAAGTTTAGGGCAAAGTTATGTGGTTGTGTTGTGCAGGTCTCCATGTTGCTGCTGGCACCGGTAGTGCGCCCTGCCAACGTTTAGCTAGCTACACCTTTGGGGTGTTCCCTTGCTCCTACTGGATTGATAACCTTGGTTTCATACTGAGGGAAAACTTGCTTCTGTGCTCATCATACCTTCCTCTTGGGGTTCCCCAACGAGCTCGATATATTTTGGGCCATCTCCTATTCGCCTATAAGATGCCTCCGGATGCAAAAACCCTAAATAATCCAGCCTCCAACCACGAAAAGTTTCGCAGCGCCGCCGCCACCGAAGGGGAGATTCGGGGGACAGAAAGTCTCTGTTCCGGCACCCTGCCGGGATGGGGAAGTGCCCCCAGAGCCATCTCCATCGATCTCCACCACCATCTCCACCGCTGTTGCTGATTTCCATGATGAGGAGGGAGTAGTTCTCTCTCGAGGCTAAGGGTTCTACCGGTAGCTATGTGTTCATCTCTCTCTCTATGCATGATCATATTATGATCATGAGCTTTGTAATCAAGTAGATCTACCTTGCTACTCAAGTGCTTTAATAGATCTCTGCTCTCCCTATGTGTGTGAAGTTGACAGTGTGCACATCATGGTGGCACTTAGGCTAGAGATTACAAATACTTGTTATGAGTAATATTTGGAGTTGGATGTCTTTATGAAATTGTGGTGTTTGTTGGAACCATCTAGTGCTCAAGGTGACAGTGTGGGGTTATCTAGATGCGGAAAGCGAACTTTGAGGACTGCTGTTATAGCCCAACCAATGATTAGAGTGTCCAACCGGAGAGTAGTTAAGAGTAGTATCATAAAGAGAAGATATTTATATGAGTGTTCACTAGTGAAAGTATGATCCCTAGGACTTGTTTCTAAGCATTGATACACCGTTGGCAATTAGATCTGTTAGATGTTTGCTTGCTTCCATCTTTATTTCAGTTTGCCTTTAGTCTTTTCCCACGTCAACCACACGCCAGCAAGCTATTTTCTGGCACCGTTACCACTTATAATTATCCATACCACGTGTATTTCACTATCTCTTCACCGAACTAGTGCACCTATACACATGGCAAGTGTATTGGGTGTGTTGGGGACACAAGAGACTTCTTGTATCTTCATTGCAGGGTTGCTTGAGAGGGGATACCTTTGACCACTTCCTCCCTGAGTTTGATAAACCTTGGGTGATCCACTTAAGGGAAAACTTGCTGCTGTTCTACAAACCTCTGCACTTGGAGGCCCACCAACTATCTACAAGAATAGAAGTGCGTAGACATCATGGCTCTTGTTAATAGGTTAGTCCAAGAAATCATATGAAAGGTACTCCAAAGTGTGGACAAAACATAAGAAAGTAGATAAAACCAAGCATGGAACATCAAAAATTATGGATACGTTAGCAACGTATCATCCCCTTACAATAATAACACTCGGTATCAGACTTAGGGACAACTCAGAATTTCTTTTCAGGTGCGGCAACAGATTTGCCGCCATTCTTTACCTTCTGTTTACCCTTCTTGTCTTTCTTGAAACCGGTGGTTTTATTGATCATCAACACTTGATGTTCTTTCCTAATCTCCACTTCTGTAGTTTTAAGCATTGACAGAAGTTCGAGGAGAGACTTCTTCATGCCCTGCATATTATAGTTCATCACGAAGCTCTTGTAGCTAGGCGGCAGAGATTGGAGAACACGATGTATGCCTACGTCAATGGGAGTCGTTATTCCTAAGGACACAAGCTTATCGGTGTACCCAGACATTTTGAGTACATGCTCACTAACGGAGCTGTTCTCTTCCATCATGTAGCTAAATAACTTTTCAGAAGCATTAGAACTCTCTACGGTAGCACGGGTATTGAAAATCATTTTGAATTCACCCATGGTCTCAAAGGCATTGCCGTTTTCGAAACACTTTCGAAGTTCCGGCTCTAGCCCATACAGTATGCCGCAATGAACTAAGTTGTGGTCCTCCCGACGAGTCAAATAGACGTTATTTTCCTTGTCAGGGGTATCAGGAGCTGGTGGGGGGGCCTAGCGGTGCTTCTAGCACATATTGCTTTTGTGCAGCAATGAGGAGAATCCTCAAATTCATGGCCCAGTTGGTAAAGTTGCTACCATTTGCCGCAAGTTTCTCTTTCTCCATGAACACATTGAAAATAAAAGCAGGTGGTGCCATCTACAACATAATTTGTAAAGTTTAGACTAAGTTTATGATAGATCGAATGAACTCGCACTAAAAAACAACATCCCTCGTGTCTTATTGGTGATTACATGAACCAAATCCACTACACCAAGTCTGATCATCATGTGAGTCAATGTAGCTTCAAAGGCGAGCATCTATATGGGCATCATATCAACTATATGACTCATACTTAACCTTTTGGTCCGTGTTCCGAGGCCATGTCTATACATGCTAGGCTCGCCAAGTAAGAACCTTAGTACTCGCGTGTGTAAAACTGTCTTACACCTGTTTATGATCGTGGATTCAAGTACACCCGATCATCACATGATGTCTTCAAGCGATGAAACATAGAACAATGCATACTTAAGGAAGAACACATTTTTTATCTTGATATCTAAATGAGGGATAATCTTATAATGCTACTAAAACACCAAACAAGCAATATAAGATGCAAGCATCAAATGCGTAAAGTGAAATGATATGGTTCTTGCACTTGATCACCATCATGTGCACCGTGGTATGATCTTTATCATTCCTTTGTGTGTAAGGCCAAGGTCTATGGAACTTACATGTTAGGTGTGTTGCAAGAGTATCAACTATACATCAAATTACAACATTACCATATCATGACACCAGCCCAACAACGATCTAAACTAGATTCCTCTAATTTATCAATTGCAAATTTTACGTGGCTTAGGGCTTTCGAAGATAGAACCGGTCTTACCTACGAACATGGAACCACAACGATGATAACTAAATTATTAGAAACTCGTTGTAAATCAGATATTGACTATAGTAGGAGAGACAAACACCCACTAGCCACTTATGCAAAACTAGTTGCATGTCAAGCGTGGAACATGTCTCATGTCCGAGGACATGTAAAGTTAGTCCGGGCTACCTCATCCCACTATGCCACCAATATCCAAAATACATGAAAGAAGCAATAACATTATCATCATAGCCCACATACTCATATGTGTACTACCCGTGCAAAGCATCTACGCATAGACCAGGCTCTAATACCACTATTGGGTTCGCATTATAGAAAACAAAAAATTTCCTACGATGGGAACTATTATATATATGCTAAGATCTATATACTAGATACAAGCAACGGGTGGATATACATCCATAGAGAACATACCCTCGAAGACCGACAAAGCTTTGTGAACGAGATGGAACTCCTGGATGATGTAGTCGAACGCTTGCCGATCTCAAGATCGTGTGGAATTCTTAGCGCCGCAAATCAGCAGCGCATCCATCCTCGCACACACGTTCAGGCCACCGAACAACCTCCACCTCCTTGCTCCAGCGATGCAGCGGAAGCAACAACTCCTTCCAGACAAAATGCCACCGGGAACATGTATCTCGCTAATCCGAGACCATGGGGGAATAATTCTAGAGGGGGAGAGAGATCCTTCACGAGGAGGTGTGAGTGAGAAGGAGGGAGAGGGGGACTTTTATAGGAGAGGGAGGGTTGCCCCCTCCCATGGCCGGCGCCCATGGGGGGGTGCCCCCACCTCTTCCTCATTCATGTGGTGAAAGCTCCACTCACATAAATTGCCACTCCATTTTCTCCACTCAAAAATCCCACTCATATGCATTGAATTTCCACCAAATTTAATGCAACTCTCATTTAATAAAACTCTTTTATTTATTTTATCGAGAATTTTGTTAATTACTTTAATTAACAAACATTCACATAAAACCCCCTGCAACATTTCAATATCACATGTAGAACCAATTTCAGCAATTTCACCCGAAATAATTCTGGTGTCCATTGAAATAATTCCAGCGCTTTGCAATTCTTTCGTCTAGAACATATTTGCTCCAAATGGTGTTTGGCAACCATTAAGTGTGTCACCCTACGGTTCGTGAATAATGCGGACATGATCGAGACCCCTCTTAGATCAATAATCAGAAGCGGGACCTGGAGATCTATACTGACTCCCACACATTCAATGATGACTTCTGTGATCTTCATCAACTTCGGTTCTTGCAGAACCATGGTTGCCTCATGTCAACAATAGCTCATACAGAGCCAGTGTTGGGTTCGCAACATAGAAAACAAAATTTTTCCTACGATGGGAACTATTATATGCCAAGATCTATCTACTAGATACAAGCAACATGTGGATATACATCCATAGAGAACATACCCTCGAAGACCGACAAAGCTTTGTTAACAAGATGTAAGTCATGGATGATGTAGTCAAACGCTTGCCGATCTCAAGCTCGCGTGGAAGTCCTAGCGCCGCAAATCAGCGAGACCTGATCGAGACCCCTCTCAGATCAATAATCAGAAGCGGGACTTGGAGATCCATATTGACTCCCACACATTCAACAATGACTTCTGTGATCGAGATAACCTTTAACGATAGTAACTAAATCCCTTTGTCTTGCGATATATTACATGTCCGAGATTCGATTATCAGTATCTCAATACTTAGTTTGATCTCGCTAACGACATGCACTCTTTTCTCGTTCCCATGATATAACATTCTAGTGATCACATCACTTGCTTGTAAGCTATCTTAATGTGATATCACCTAGAGGGTCTAGAGTATATCTATCCATCATCAGGATTGACAAATTCCACTCTTGATCCATGAGCCTCAACATAACACCTTTGGAATACCCGAACTCATCTTTATAGCCACCCTGTTATGGTGCGACGTTTGATGTTATCAAAGTATTCTTCCAGTGTTAGCAATTAACATGATCGCATGGTCTAAGGATAAAGATTACTTCGTATGATGCTATAGCAATATAAACATAATGACTTTGATCGTAATGCTATACTTCAGATGAATGTTCATCACATCATTCACCAATGTTGTGACCTTGTTATTAACAACATCCAATATCCATGATCAGGAAACCTTGATCATCCTGTTAATCAACGAGCTAGTTTATAGAGAGGCATAACTAGGAACTTTCTATTTGTTTATTAAACACACATGTATTAAGGTTTTCGTATTATTACAATTATAGCATGCAAAATAAACATCTATCTTTTACTTGCAATACATATAATAACAATTTTATTATTGCCTCTCAGGGCATATTCCCTTCAGCCACAACCGTCTCACCTCACCAGTTAGCTATCCACGGTTCCATGCTCTCCTGACCTCCACATGACTTCCACCTCGCCAACATGGTTACAACCTTGACCTCTACCTCCTCGCCATCAACCCTCAACCATCTTTGCCACGGTCACCACAACCTCTACCTCTCTCTCAGATCCATTCCATTCTCTCCTCTTCTCCTAGCAGCAAGCTCTGCTCCCTTTGCTCCTCACAACCGACCCAAATCACCTCCAACAACTTCTCCCTCCTGGACTCCTCCTTTCCTAGTTCCACACTTTCCTGACCCCCACATGACTTCCACTTCTCCAACATGGTCACAACCTTGACCTCTACCTCCACTCCATCAACCCTCGCCATCTTTGCCTTAGTCACCACAACTTCTACCTCTCTCAGATCCATTGCATTCTCTCCTCTTCTCTTAGAAGCAAGCTTTGTTACCTTTTCTCCTCACAACCGACCCAAATCAGCTCCAGCAACTTGTCCCTCCTAGACTCCTCCTTGCTCTGCTGCAACACAACAACACCTTCTTCCTCCTGAAACAGAATCTTGCCCAACAACACCAAAGGAACCACTTGCAGGGAGGACTCCCCTATACCTTCACTTGATGCCACAGGCTTCCACACCCCTTCTCCCTAGCTTGACTCTCTTCTTTTCCCTATCTTACAACAACGGCTTGAATGGAAGTCTGCCAACACCTCCTTTTTTCTCCCATGACACAAGAATAGCTAACACAGGAGGCCTCACCCAGTTGCCTCCCTTCACCACCAACTCAATGCTGCTCTAGCCTATCACCTCCATAACACAGATGCCCAACTCCTTTAGAACCACATGCACCGCCTCTACATCTTCCCATCTTCGACCATATCAGAGGTCCTCCTCCACCTCTAGTTTCGCTTGGTCCCCAAATTCAACCTCTCTAACTTACTATTCTCGTATCAGCACCTCAATTGCACCATTCTAACTAGCTTTCTGAGTAACACCAGTGCAAAGCAACAACCAAGCCTCACACAACGTACCATGCAACATGAGGTGGCTACTGCCCGCAGAGAACAACGAGGTGCGGCCTCCTGCCGCTTAGGTGACTACATTGTGCCCTGTGTTGTTGACAACAAGAGCTAGGATGGGTGCTGCAGTGGTGGAACGGTGGTAGCTAGGGTTAGGAGGGACCTGGCTCTGATACCATGTTATTTTTTGGGGAAATATCTGGATAGGCTAGTCCCTTGGACCTGTACACCCTCATATATATAACTCAACTTAGAATTACATCCTAACTTGTACAATAGAATACTCCAAATTCTCCTAGGACACTAACTCACACTCCAACACTCCACTCGAATATTCCGGACTCTTCTAGGACACCACTCATATACAAACCCATACTCCACTCCACTGGAATATTCCAGTCTCCTAGGACACCAATGCTATACAAACCCCGACTCGAACATACTCTCCCACATCTTTTCCCTTCATCTTCATGCCGTCCCAAATGCTTGAATCTTAGTGCGCTATCATAGAAAAATTCTTGAGATGACAGTGTAGTTAAGGAGGAAAGAGGTCAACATCGTATCTTTATTAATACATGCCTGCCCATGATCGTAGACAAAAAAGATACTTATCCAACCCCGTGCAAGCATGATCCTAAGTTAACAAATAGAATTCACTTAGATACACCACTTACGTCAGTAGCAATGCAAATTATCATAGAGGATACCACGAATACTCGTACTCCGTCCGTTTTAAAATATAAGATGTTTTAGCTTTGTAAAACAAATGTATCTAGATTTCTTTTAATATATAACACACTAAAAAAGTCTAGATACATTTTCTTCACAAACCTAAAATATCTTATATTTTGAAACGGAGGGAGTACTTAGTATGACACTACCTTCACAATGCGTAGCATATAGTGTTGTCTTTTAAGACTTCCTTCGTCGTTAATAGGGAGTATAAGATTATATGATATTATTACAACCTGCTAACTCATATTATTTTGACGAAAGGAGCTGCATTTAAGCTTTACGACAAAGCTATCTCTCTCTCTTACTTACGATGTCACACTGCGACACCATGGGAGATCTTAAAAGACAACACATGGATAATTATTTCTTAAAGTATATCACTGCCTAGGATAATTTATTAAAAGCCAATAGTTATGCTAGTTCTACTGCACTTTCACATTAGTTTGAATTTTTTTATTGCAGTTCTTAATGCATCTTTACACTAGTTTCTACTATGTTTTTTCTCTGTAATGCATCTTTAGACATCAGTACTTTTAGTCTACTGCGTCAACTAAAAAAATACTACTAGAAGAGAAAACAAATAAAACACCACTACACGAGCACAAGTTTTTGGGTCAACTCCAACGGTGCCTTGCAAATGGACCGGACCTGTCCGACTCTGTCAGACCGGACAGAGGGCAAGGCCTAACGGGACACCGCAAACTGCCGTATGCCTCGAAGTGTCTGTCTTGCCCCACTTTCAACACAAATTTAGGTTGACTTTGCGGTGGAAGCGGACATCGCGCACGCCTGCATGTGTCCTTCCCTGGTCCTTGCGGATCCCTGTAACATCCCAAAACTTAATCCAAAGTTAATCAAGATCAAATCTACCCAATTTGGGATTAACAAAAACTTTTTCTATTTAAAATATTTAAGCATTCATATGGGTGTGTATTAAATTTAGGAGTTGTTTTGAATTGCCATGTTTGAGTGATCCATTGGTTGTAAAATGATTCTAAGGTGAATTACACATCATCTAGATCATTCCCAAACAAATCCCAAAGAAAAAGAAATCAAAAAGAATAAAATAAGGAAATGGTCAGTTGTGCCATTTTAACTAACTAGGACACTTTGAGTGTTCCTAGGATTCAAATGCCAACAGAGATAATTGTGGTTCTTTGCACCCCTTGCTAGTACAAGTAGTGATGTGCCAAGGCCCAATTTGTGATCTCCCCAAAACATTCAAACTCTAATTTTAAATGACATTTAAAAATTGAATCTAGTGCATGTATCAAGATCACACTAATTCAAAAACCACTCAAATGAACTCCATTTCAAAATCCCAAGCAAACATAGATGCTCAAGCATAAGTTACACCACTCCACCAAAAATCTTTCAAAACTTTTTCTCATGCGGCCATTTGATCGAACAAGTGGCAGGCAAAGAATTTTTGGCCTAACTATTACTGTTTTGGAGCAATTCTTGTCGAGCCAATTGGTGTGCATTGATCATCTTGGTCTCCCCAGGCCCAACCAGACCAAAACCACCCCTATCCCTAGCCCCTGGCGCCAGTGCCATGCCGCCCCGACGCCATGATCGCCGGCCAAGCTTGCACCAGCCACAGGCGACCGCCAGCCCTTCTCCGCCGCTCCAGGAAGCAAGGCACCACCTCACCGCCGGCCACGGTCCACCCCATGGCCGCAGATAGCCACTGGACTACCCCACAGCCTCGCCGCCCTTTCTCTCTGCGTGCAGCCAGAGAGCGATCGCCGCCAGCATGCCATATACCACGCCTCAACACCAAATCGCGCATGCCACTCTGCCTTAAACCCAGCAACCCGCCAGACATGGCCGTGCACCGCCACGCGACCCACAGTCGCTATGATCACCATCGAGCACCGCCTCTGTCTCCCAGAGCGCGTGAAGCCCCCGACCGTTAGGCACCGCCCCTAGCCGCGCCATTAAGCTCTAGCTGACCGCCAGCAAACCGCCCACCGTCCGCGTACCTCGCCCACGCCGGTAGCCCTCTGTACCGCCCTCGCCGGAGACGCCAGCCCACACCCGTCGGTCCCCTCGTCAAGCCTATATAAGGAGGCCTCCCCCGCACCATCTTTTCACACCATTCCACTCCCCTATCTCCACTGACCGTTTCCCCTCTCTCGCTAGAGCCGCTCGAGTCACCGTTCGCCGGAATTCCACTGGAGGTAGCCGCTGCAGAGGAGGAGAAGTTCCCGTTGATTTCGTCCACCTCAGCCCCTGCCGTGACCTCGCCTGAGCCCGCCGTCGTCCACCAGTTCGTTTGCCCGCCTTGCTGCACTAGCTGGAGCCCTAGTACGTCTCGAGTAGACCCCCCACTGGCCTTTTAGGGTTCGGTCTCGCCGGCGACGAGTCAGTCATCGACGATGACCGTGGACCGTCGATCTGTGTTCTAATCGTGTGGTCCTGACCGCCTCGTACCGCTTCGGGTTTTAAGTGCCGCTGACATGCGGGACCAGCCTGTCAGTCGCCCTCTGTGCCGCTGAGCATTACTGGGCCGACCCATTTAGTTTCCCGCACTGATCCAGTTAATTCAAATTAGGTTTTTCTTTTTAGACTTAAAATCACTTATGTCCCTTAGTTCAAAAATCAATTCAAAGAGTTTTACAAATCCAAATGGAGTGATTCCAATTTTGTTGGAAAGGTAATGAAAATATCTATCCAAGCCTGTTGGATTTAAATCATTTAGAGTTAGAGATCTCTCCTAGTAAAAATAACAAGACAGAAGCATTTGCACATTCAATTTTTTTTCTAAAATCAACCATAATAGCTTTTGAGTTGATTACAACTCTCAAAAATCACATTTAACCATACCTATCTGAATATGTAATAATATTAAGGTTTGCATGCAGTGACTTTGGACTAGTACCAAAATAATGCTATATAGGTATTTCTAGTCACTTTAAATCAGTAAAATTTCAACTTAAACTTATTAAAAGGTGATACAACATTTAAATCACATTCCCATATGTTAGAATATGTGGTGATGACATATGTCCACATGATCCCATATTTTAATTGGAGAATATTAAATCTTAGTTAATTTCAATGAGTAGAAATTACTTTTCTCAAATAAAAAGAAGGAAGCTAGTTAATTAAACCTTGTGATGCTTGTGATGATAATAGATCATCAAATGTGTGTCTTAGTGTGCTAAGTAGACTAGTTAAGTATTGTTTGGTGATTGTGTATCCTGTATGTATTTATAGACGATAGTACCGACCAAGCTTTCGAGGAGGAGGAGTTCTACCAAGAGGAGGAGGAAGAAAACTTCAACCACTGCATCAACTAAGGCAAGCTATTGTTAGCAAGCTAGAATTAAGCTAGATAACCTAAGCAAATGCATTAGGCTTGCTTTGGTTATACCCTTTTACTTACCCCTACTCCAAATTTTATTTACAAGCTTTACTTTCTTTACTTTACCAAAATCCTTTACTTGTTTGAAGGTAGCATAAAAAGTATAAAACTTGACCTATCTAGATAAAATTAGATGTCATTCTATGGCATGAGATTGAGATTAGCATCCCACATTAGTGAACACTCTTAACTTAGTAGTTTAGAGCTAAACCAAAACTTGACTTACTTTAGATGGGAATACTTGGTGAAAATGACTTGTGAAAACCTTGGAATGATGAGTCATTCTATTGAGATGTTTTGACATGTGTTGAGAAACATAACTGGTTTATGATGATGAAAATGTTGAGGCATGAGCCTTAGCCCTTTTACAAAACTAATGGTTTGGTTCGGATGCGATACCATTCCAATTTTACCGTACAACCACAATACCTGAATTGGGTAAGGCTTAGCCGGAAGTTTATATGCATTAGTATTAGTTCCCTCGCGGGAGAGGTTTGAGCTGAGGCTACCTCTCAATGTTGTCCACCTATGCAATGCCCAAGATGACAGATGGTCATGGTTGGGAGGCCATGCTCATAGGAGAGGTGCTTATACTAGGGTGTGTAAAGGAAATGTTATGTTTGATTCAGGGTTATCCCTGACAGATATATCGAATCTTGTGGTGAAAGTGTACCATCTCTGTAGAGTGTCAAACTATTCGAATAGCCGTGTCCGTGGTTATGGACAGTTGGAGTGGCCATACTGTTCCGTTGTCAGATGTTTTCAAAAATACTTATGAAATGAATGATGAATCTTGACTTGACCACAACAGAGTTGTGACAATGACAATTAAGTTCCCACTTAGGTGATTTCAACTTTTATTTTATCTTTCTTTGTTTCTGAACTCAGCTTAGCTTTCAAACTTAACTTTACAAATGAACTTAGGGTTAGCACTTCCTACTAGAACTACCTTACTTGTTAGTGATAGTTTGCGAGTACTTAAAAAATACTCATGGCTTTTGTCCCTGGCTATTCCTATGGCCAGACTATGAAGGAGACTACCAAGATAAAGGACAACAGGACGGTTATGATAACTAGGACTATCTTCCATCGCCAGCATTGCCTGTGACTCTGAAGATGGACCCCACCGCTACGCTTATTATTTATTTCGCAGCTTGTTGTATTAAGTATGGATCATGAGATCCTTTATTCGTGTAAGACCTCATTATGGTTTGTAATGGATGATGTACTGTGATATCCAATCTGTCATGTCTCGCAAAAATGGTAATCCTGGGATTGCGATGTATGGCATAACATGCATCTAGGATTAAAAATCTGGGTGTTGACAATCCCGTGCGTCAGCGACCAAGGGAGAGGAACCGACGCGTCCCACCTACCTCCCCTAGTCGTTTCTAATGGGGACCGGCATCGTCCGCTGTTGTTATCCACACTCCTAGTCCCCACTAGAAGTTTCCACTTCCCACACGCGCACGTAGAAACCCTACCTAAACCCTATGGCTCAAATGGCGAAGGACGGCACCAAGGGATGGTTCGGCAGCAACAACCATGAGGCAGGGTGCTCCTCCGGCAGAGGTCGCTGCTTCTACACGTCACCACCTCAGAGCGCGCGTGGCCGCATGGTTACCGTATCATGGCATAGTCATGCAGTACATGGACCCACCTCTGCTGTTGCCCCCGATGTTCGCTACATCATCAAGGACGAGTAGGTGGATGACCCGGAGGACGGCAAACCAAAGGAGGAGATGACAGAGGAGCAACAACTCTTGGTCGCCATCGAGCTCTCCTGACACGAGGAGGCCAAGTGGAATGGCCTTCACAGAGCTATTGAGGAGTCCGCGATGCAGGCGGTTGCACCGCCAGCGGCCCCTCCTGCTGCACCACTACTGTCTCCACCACCAGCCGAAGGAGTCCGGCGGGCGTCGGCCGCAGCTGCCACCGCCAAACTCTTAATGTTTTTCTTCCTTTTGTTAATGAACAATGTCTTTTTAATATGGCCGCTATCTTAATGTTTTTCTTCTTTTTGTTAATAATCATTTTCTTATTTTTGTTAATAATCAACATCTTTTGTTAATATATGTAAATTGTGTTTATATTTTCGTTTCCTTTTCTTTTTATTTATTTTCTGTCTTTTTTTGCGAGGCGGCGTTGGATGCACTGACCATCCCAAGCAAACAGAGCAAGGACATGGGCCACCACAAACGGATCAATTCAAACATAATCGGTGTCTAAAATGCAGGGCACTATTGGAGTTGCCCTTACTCTCTTGGAACCGGAGGGTGTTTACTAATTAAGAAACTGGTTAAATATATACTGGGAGGCAGACCAACAAACCTGTTCCTCCAGCCAGTTTCACAGAAAATATATACACTCAGGACACCAGGAGTTCAGCTACAAGGTTGGGCTTTCCAATTTGCAGACCTCCGATAATTTATTGTATTTCAAGTTTTCAACATCCTTGATGAAACATAGAACAGACCCACATGTATATGCAAAGTTCCAGATAATTACTGAAGGTTTTTTTGCCCCAAAAAAAGAATGAAAGAAGATCATTTCCAAAAAAGAGCACTGAAGAAGTTCAGGCAAAACACTAAAACACCATACACTTTGATGCTTCATGAGACTCTCATACTGAACTTCCCATCTGCAGCCACCAGGAGACGCGGTCGTCACACCATAAATTATTTATAGCTCATAAACAGAAGGACGGCGCAAAAAAACTTGAGCCTTCTGCTTTAACACCTGTAGCGTTTTGATCTGTTCCTCAATGACTGACCTTTTATGCCCGGGCTTGACCATACAGATTTGTGTACACGATCTTCGTCCGGTGGACCAGAATCAAGCTCAGGATAACAGCGATGACGCAGAACCCCGACATGATCAGTGACGAGATAAAAAAGCAGATTGCCCCCTCGCACTTCAGCGCAGGAGTGGCTTCGGAGACCATTCCCAGTAATCTTCCTGGCATTGCCAGCAATGTTGAGTTCAGGTGCTGGTCAGCTTGCTTCTTGGCTTCGTAATCGTAGATGCCGCTCGCAATGATGCCCGAGAAAACCAGGGAGCCTGCAGGGTTTGCTACTGTAAGGAAGTTGTACAGAGCTCCGAAATTCTTCACACCAAACAGTTCGGAGGCAGCGGCTGGCACGATCGCCCAGTGGGCGCCGTACCCGAGCCCAATAAGCAGTGTGCCAATGTACATTGTGCCGGGCCAAGCCATTGCGAAGGTGAAGTGTCCAATTGCCATGAATACCTGAGCTGTCGCCAAGGCAATTGCCCTTGGATACGCGTAATCCCTGAAAAGAAGAAGTGAGGTTAAATAAAATGAGACAAGAATGGGGGACATGTTTCTCAACAAACAAAGATAGAACCTGCACTTTTCTTTGAGGGGGAAAAGATCATTATTACTCATTGATCAGAGCAACTCAGTCATTACATGTATTAATTGATCAGAAAAATATTGCTCGTGATTGACCAAAATGATAATCCAGATGTTGCCTATTAGCTACTTACAGTTAGTTTTTTTTTGTTAGCTCACTACTCTAGTATTTGTATCAGTTCGATGCGTGTTCCAATGACATTCTTCTCTGCTTTGGATCTCACAGGCTGGTGCTTATTTATTTTTAATAGATTTAGGAATAAATTGTGACTATACCACTAAAAACTGCTTTGACATGGAAAATATATTCAATCAATACAAACTAAAATGGGTAAACGTCTCCTTGGAATTTTGCGATTAGTCAGCACAAGCACAGATTTGCTGAAGAACAGCATTAGTCTGTTATGCAACTTCCAATTGGAGACTGCTCTTCCATAGTTCCATATGAATTAAACAAAATACTACTGATATAATGAGATGCAAAGGCCAGCAAAGAGGTGCCACATAATTCTTACTTGACAATGATCTCTGAAAAATAGCCCCCAGCAACACGTCCAAGGAAGTTCCAAATGCTAATCATTGACACAAAAATGTGGCTGTCCTCGTAACCTAATGACTGACTCATCTGCCCAAGATTATCGATCACAGTAAGACCTGATCCGGACCCCAAAAGAAGGGAGAAAAATAGAAGCCAAAAATCTGCCTTGATCATAGCCTGCAGCAGTGTGAAATCCTCTCCTCGTCGTGGACCTTTCCTCCTTTTAACCCTGACAGCGCCAACAGCAGCTGCCTGGAATAGTCTAGCCTGCAAATCAGCAATCCTCTTCTGCCTCTCCGAGGCTGGAAGTAGATCAACATCTTTTGGTTTTACATCCTCCACCTCACTGAGTATAACTTCATTTTGCTCATCAGACGGTACTGAACCACTCGCTTCTTCTCTCTGAGGTGATGGCAACAGTGCTGCATAGACACTCTCATCGTCATTTGAAAAGAAGCTGAGTATCACAGGGATGACTATTGGAAGTAGCAACAGGGCGACCAGAATGATGGTACACACGACTGTCAATGTTTCACTCAAGCCAACAAGGTCTTCAAGCAGCATCACACCCATCAGATAAGCAGCCAAAACTAAGCAGACGCAATATACAAACGTGAAACTTAAGCCATCAGACGGCCGTACTTGTCTGTGGCCTCCAACCGGTCTAACAATGAACATTAAAGCGATAACTACCATTGCTGGGCCAACAGCAACCATGAATATCAGTGCGGAATCATCAGGCGTGTGTACTATTGCATAAATCTGTGTTAGTATTGCACCACTCAGACCAGCAAATCCCTTGAGGATACCAACAATTGGTCCACGGTTCTTGGGGAAGTTCTGAACACATGAGACGAGTGCAGCAGTATTGAAGTATGTCTCACCATTATTTCCGACAAATATTAGAATGCACATCTGTGGAGAGAAAGGAAACTTTTAGTCGAAGAGCCAACAAAAATCAATTGGAATGATACAAATGTAACAAAGATTCGATTAGGTCGTACTGAAATTATGAAACGATCCAATTTTCCAGATGCCACAAGCTAAAACGAGGACATGGAAACAGTGCTTTTAGAATAATATCAGCTCTCCATTCTCATGTACAGACAACAACGATCCTATTGTTTTAGTATTGGCTGAAGTCACCATACATTGCTTGGAAATTTTACATAGCAAGTACAGTATTTTTTGTACTCCCTCCGATCCATATTAATCGACTCAACTTTATCTATATGCGCATGTAGTTAAGTGTTTAGACTAGATAGACTGATAATAACGCATAGCAAAGTTTGTAGGTTGCACATTGCTACTAACTGACATGAACTATATGAAGCCCAGTGTTTTTCCGGATATTAGATAATGAAGGTTAACTAATGCACATGGGAAGCGAGAAAGCGACCACTGACACTTCCAAAGAAGAATATAAGTACACAGTGATGACTAGGAGGGATATTCGACATGCTGTGTGTTAGAATATGCTTACTACTACATACTACTACAGCAGAAAAGTATTTACTATTTAATAAGCTATAAAAAATTTGGAAATTGATTTCAACATAGTAGCTTTCAATATGTTGGATGAACAGAAAGCATTGAAGTCCAACAACAACGGTATTCCAGAACAAGGAATTCGCTCCTCTTCCCTATCGTTGGAGACAGCCATTGAAATGCGTGATTGACCCATGTTTGTCTTCAAGTGATCATAGCACTTGCCGCTGGATATGTTAATTTCCAATCGCAATCTTGGAAAGTTCAACTTCAACCGTACAATTACTATTTCTACAAAGCACAGTAGACACTGAAACTTCAACAACCACTACACATAAGTTGATGGAATTTTTGTCATGACAGCATCGTGCACGCTTCAATTAGCACAAAAGTCACAGAGGATTAGAGTAATCAGCTAGAATCTGCATCAGCACATGAGGGGCTGCAAGAAGAGGACATGCTGATGCGGAAGCATCTGAAACGGAAGGACTGATAATTGGAGGGGGGTAGGAAGGGTTGTAACGGATCTTACCGCCCAGAGCGGCGGCACGGCGACGCGGTGGGTGACGGCGAGCCAGACCCATCCGTATCCGACGAGGTTCTGCGCGGCGCCGATGAGGAGCGCGGCCCAGAGCGGCAGTATGGCGCAGAGTGTGCCGGCGAGGAAGCCGACGCTGTCGCCGAGGTCCTTGGCGACGCCAAGGCTGGCGACCTGGCGCTGGTTGTACCCGAGCGAGGACTTGATCACCGGCGAGAGGCTGCCGAACAGGTAGCCCACCCCGGCGACCGACTGCATCCACATGGCCGCCACGAACACCAGCCACCGGTTCCGCAGGAACCCCCGCACCCGGCTCCCGCCCTCCGCCATTGCTGCGCGAGACCAGAATGGTCCGAACAGAGCAGAGCAGCAGGCCCCAAGAATCTAATAATGCGAGAAGCTGAACTGAGCCAAGAGAAGAACGGGATTGGGATAAGAAGGAGAAGCTGTCCTCCTCCGGCCAGTCAAGCCCGACGGCTTCTCGGGGGCAAGCCAAGAAGAGCTGGACTGCGCTGCGAGGAGCCGAAGTGACGACGACCCTTGAGGAGGAGCCGCGGATCGAGATGCGGAACCAGCAACGATCTTCTCCGCTGGCGTTATTTATCTCTGATAAGAACGTGTGTCCGGGGGGCCGTGCTGGAATGACTAGGGCCGAGCAAGTTGGAAAAAAGGAATCGGGATTGAGCACGAACGTTTTTCTTAATCTGGAGGCGGTGGGTTGTAGGCCCGCGTGGCGATGGCGAGATGGGGGGCAAGGCGACAAGCCTGGACTTTGACGCGACATTGTGCGCCGAACTTCTCCTCCGGTGCGCGGCCGATGGGCACAGCAGCCAGCCACGACGCTGAACGCGGAGTGACGGTGATGCGCATCGTGGGGGACAACGATGAGCCAGGGTGAGACGAGGCCAGGCGAGGCGTGGATGGGTATTGGGTGGGCGGCGACGCTGGACAAGGCCCATCTCGCGGCGGCCGAGATCTGTGGATTCGTCCACGAGTGTGTTGTCGGGGGCAGCGGTGGCGGAAAATTCCAGGGGACGGGGTGGGGCCCGAGAAATGTCCGTTCGGGGTGATTTAAGCGGCGTACGTTTTTTTTTTTCTTGGAAGACGACACTTTATTGATCACGTCAGATCAATAAAGAGTCTAGCGGATACAATCCGGAACAGAATTTCTAAAAACAGAAGATACAAAATGCTCCGTAGAACGAGCTAAAACATGTGCCGCTACATTACATTGTCTAAGAGCATGTTTGGAGGAGATATCAGTGAACCTGGAACAAGAATGTTTAATATCCTGGATCACCACACTCACCAAGCTACGGTCTATTTTCGTAGAATGAAGACGCTGGATCAAAGAGAAGCAGTCCGAAACGACGACTACCTTGTCAAAACCCTCCTCAGCAGCAAGGGAAATTGCGCGGGGACAAGCCAACGCTTCAGCAATTTCTGGCGACATAACCTCATCATGGAGTTCGCTGCAAGCAAGCAAACACACACCATTATGGTTCCTGAATACGACGCTCATTCCCATCTGACAAGAAGATATGAAAAGAGCTGCATCAACATTAACGCAGATCGTCCCTTCTGGCGGCGGTGCCCAACGTGCTCTAGAAGAATTGGGCTCACGTCTGGATTTGGATCATACAAATGCATCTCAATCATATGAACATACGCCTTGATCTGTTGGACAACTGTGTGTGGATGTCTCATCGGCTCATCATTTCTTGCCCCATTCCGAGCTAGCCACAAATGCCAAATAGTCACCATCATAATCATGCATTCCTGTTCAGTCGATCTGGACAAAAAATCAAAGACCCAAGTCTTTGTGCATGTAAAAAATTCCCGTCGCAGATGGATGCCATATGCCGGCTTGAGTTCCAGCCAGACTTCATTAGCAAACTGACAGAATAGGAAAACATGTTCAGTTGTTTCCTTGCGCTTGCAGTAGACACACGCTTTCGAAGCAGGAATGTGTCGCCTGCACAACTAGGCACCGGTCGGCAAGCAGTCATGTGCCAAATGCCACACATTTATTTTCATCTTGCCAGGAGCTTTTGTTGCCCAAAGCTTTTTCCAAAGCGTGGCATCTTGTTCCGTACAAGAACTTGTACCTCTACTCGTTGTGCTCTGCTCCAAAAAAAATGTCCAGTCCTTGCAAAATTATAAGTAGAGCGAACTGTGTAGACACCGAACTTAGTGAAAGGCCAAGAAATAAAATCTTCACCTCCACGTCAACTGATCGGAACCTACAGGATTTGATTTGCCACATCCTCCTCAAAAACAGAACGCACCACATCGACGTTCCATGAACTGTTGGACTCATCAATTAAGAAATCCACAGTCGCGCCATCAGGAACTGGCGTCAGAGGCTTTACCAAATCAATTTTAACATTTGGGATCCAATTATCAGTCAAAACCTGGATTCTTTTGCCATCACCAATACTCCATCGAGCCCCCTTCTTAACAAGTTGCATGCCAAAACATATACTCCGCCACGTGAAAGACGAGGATCTAGGAATATGAGCATCCTAGAAATCACACTCGGGGAAGTACCGTCCCTTGAGAACCCGAGCACACAAAGAAGAAGGGTCTGTGAGTAATCTTCAGCATTGGCGGCCTAGCATTTCTTGATTGAACAAGACCAGATCACGGAAACCCATTCCCCCAAGCGCCTTTGGAGTAGATAGCCACTCCCAACTCCTCCAATGCATCTTCTTCTTACCCACCTCAACACCCCACCAATAATCAGCAATGGCTTTGCAAAGTGAGTCACACGTTGAGACCGGGATCTAAAAACAACTCATAATATATGTTGGGATGGCCTGAATCACTGCCTTGAGCAAAGTTTCCTTCCCCGCTCTTGATGGTGGTCTATCCGACCACCCGTTCATATGTTTCCAGGCCCTATCCACAATAGACCGAAAATAACCCATGGGGGATCGTCCAATACCAGTGGGCATGCCTAAGTATGTATCCTATAAAGCATCATTTGACACCCCTAACTGATTCATTACGCCAGATTTAACTTGATCATCACATCGAAGTCCAAAGAAAATTGATGATTTATCAATATTGATCTTCTATCTAGACCCCTGACAATACACATGCAAGGTATCCTTCAGCGCCTCCACACTTTTAAGATCACTTTGTGCGAACAAAATGCTATCATCTGCGAACAGAAGATGGGAAATAGGTGGGCCAGAATGTAACACCCTTGAATCAGCCCTATGCAAGTTTTAGCGATTCCCGCCAAACCCGCATAGAAACGATTCAAGGACGCCCACCAGGCACTTTCGTGCAGGTGGAAAACGAAGTAATACCATTACACATTAGTCCATGATGGAACATATATATATATATATACACAACAACAACTCCATGAGCCAAGAATACAGATATACAATACAAAGATCCAAATCACCTTGAAAACGTTACAACGTCCAAGTACGGACAAGATTCAAATGGGGCTAAGAGCCCTAAAGAATAACCAATGGCGTCCATAACCCTGCCCAGGCCAAGCCGGGAGGGTAACCCTGAAGGTAACGACGTCGATCTCAAACCTGCTAAAACAAAAGGGGTGCCGACAAAGGGCAAAGGAAAAAGAGGAGCGTCAGTACTGAGGCCAGTACACGGCGAGGCTAGAATTCGGCCGCTCTCGCCTACATAGGTATGGTGGACTGAAGCGGCGGCGAAGCATGCACTAAACAACCTATAGAGACTCGATTCATCTGTCGGCTATTAGAGAGGGATAAGAGAGACCTATTCGGATCCAACCTGATACTAACACCAATCATACCCATCCTGGTATTCCCCCTCGAGACCAAACGAGGAAGTCAAACCAAGGAACTCACACAGTTGGCAGTTTTATTCATTCCATTATAGTTGCAGCACTTACTAGTCAGATATGGATAGAATGAGTCATCCTGATAGCATAAGTAGTGGGCAGTTTTAGCTAACCATTCAGTTGTAGTTGCAGTACTTACTAGTCAGATACAATTAGCATGTGACATCCCAAACCCAGCAGTTGTTGGCACTTTTATTTCATTCTATTGGAGTTGCGATACTTACTAGGCAGGTATAATAGGACACGATACACCCCAGTTCCACCAGTTGTTGGCACTTTTATTATCCATTCCATTGTAGTGAAGCTGATTACTAGTCACATCTTAAGTCAAATTTATAGCACTGTTTTAGTTATGCTTATCTATGATCGAGATACTGTGCTCCAAGTCGTCCATAACCGCGGACACTGCTTTCAGAAAGATTTACCCTGCAGGGGTGCACAAATAGCAACACACACACGATCAACCTTGGAAAAACCAACTCAAAGCTCAACGAGGCTTTCACGACAAAGCAATCACAGGATTCATAAAATATTTCAGGGGGCCACCCTACTAAGCTACCCGCAACGAAGTTGGCTGGCTCCGGAACGGACCCAGGGTTTGTGACGACGGCTGTAAACGACTGGGAACCCGAAAGTGTGACTGGGCTTGTTGATACCGCGAAAACGTGGCACGATCCAAAACAGTACAGGTGCTCCACGCACAATCTTAAATAAAGCAGTAAAACATGGCATAAGTACATGATAGTAATAAAGCCCCAAACTAGTTTGTGGCCCCAAGAAATAAAAAATGAATCAAGCTCTGACTAAGGGGGATTCATAGAGTCTCCCGTATGTGGATAGTGTGAATAGTCAAGGAACAGGTATCAAGTACTCGGGGCCTACGGGACACAAGTGGGCATAAAAACCAAATATCATATATTGCCCACCGGTGCCTCTTTCATTAGTTGTCCCAGCAATTTAATAGTTGTAATTAAAGACATGATCATCTCCACCATAAACATTTGCCAGCATACCAACAACTGTGATACTCGACAACACGAGATCGCACCTGAGCAAGCAACTACGACTCGCGAGGCCAGCTATCTACCAAACAACAGGTATTAGGAGGTGTACATGGCAATATAGAGGCTGCACGGGATATAACTGGTGCACGGAAACTAAAGCATCACGACACGGATAGCAATAGATCAACAGGAGGAAATAAAGACTATAAATGCAAAATAGGTAGAAGGGGGAGAGATGCTCGCCTGGGAAACACTGCCGGAGATTCATCCGGAGAACTTGTCGATACTCGCATCCACTCATCCGCCTAGTCCACAAAGAAGCAAACACTAGAAGAAACACCGGATGCAATATTTAATGCTACGACAAAAGAATCGGCATGTTCATGGTATGATGCATGGCATGAGAAAAGTGCGGTGCAATTATGCAGTATTAAGCGGAACCGGGGTCCCGACAATTAATTAAACGGTTCAAGTTATTTAGAAACCCCGCAATTTAAGTGTTGTATTAGCAAGGCAAGACATGGCATCGGTTCGCTACATAAATTTAAATGGAGTCCGGAATAAGACAAAGATATCCCGCATAAACACTCCATATTTAATTATGAGGTGAATCAGCATAATGCCCCCAAACCACAGAAAAGTATGCATGCATGAACAATTTAATATGCGACAGTTGATAATGTCATATTATAAAATAGGGGCTTAGGGTCACACATCTGGGTTCGGAAGATCTTGGGTTCGGGGGGGGGGGGGGGGGGGTTCGGGGTTCGGGGTCGGTCTCAGGGTTCGATGGAAAACGACGAGGTTCGGACTCGCGATGATGAACTAGTCGTGTCGTGACGGGGAACTTGGGTTCCAAGCGGTCGATCTTGTCGTCGATGGCGAACTTGAGTGGATCAGGTACCGGGGGTCTTCGGGTCCGTGTAGGAGATCTTGACGCATGTGACGAAGAACTCGGGTTCGGAAGGAGGTCTTGGCGTTCGGGATGAAGAACTTGGCATTCCCTATCGAAGATCTTGGGGTGTGGCGCCATATGGTCCATGTAGAAGTCCTTGGTGTTCCCCCACGACGACCTTCGGGTTCGGCTCCGAGAAGAAGTACTTGGCATTCCGACGTCACTAGGTTCATGAAGGAGATATCTTCAGGGTCTCGGCCAACTTGGCGTACATGTGGCGATCTTGTCGCTCCGGGGATCTTGGCATCGAGGAGTGAAGTACTTGGCGATTGTGGAGATCTTGGGCATCGATGCCATATTCAGGTAGAACTTGGAGAGGCCTTCGGTTGGGGCAGCGCATGTGGTTCTCTGGGTGTGTAACTTGTAACGGAGGAGATCAAAGCATAAACGCACGGGCACAAAGCAACGAGCCTATGCCAGAAGATACCATGTTCCGGTTTGGGCATCTGTCGAACAGGTTCTGGGTGCCATCTCAGGATAGCGGAAGGAGCTCCCCTGCGGTACCGGATGTGCCCCACGAAACCAGCAGCGGAGACAAGCAACCCCGCATGGTTGAAGACGAGCTCGGGGCTGCAGCGACGCGGCCTTGGATACCACGCAGGGTTTGCTGGAGCGCGGAGGGGCAGCCTTGGAACCGGCCGGAGCAGGGGCTTGTGGGCGACGTTGACAGAGGCAGAACCGACCCGGGCCATGGCGGCGTCGCTCGCAAGGCGGAGGCAGAGGGCAACCAGGTCGGCGCGGAGCTTGGCGGGGAAGAGAGGGAGGCAGTAGGGTGTCGACGAAGGGCGGCACGATGGCGACCTTGCTGGGCGGAGAGGCGGGGTGGAGACGGGGAAGGCGCAGGCGGCGGTGGCCCGACGAGCCTGGCAGCGGGGACGCACGATGGCGGCACTCGCGGATGTTGGGGATGGGGTGAGAAGTGCGGCCGGAGGAAGACGGGGAGCAGTGGCGGCACTCTGTGGACCGGGACGAGCGTAGAGGCCGGCGGGGGTGGAGCAGACGAGGAGGAGGTCGCCGGCCGACGATGGCTTGGGGCGAGATCGATGCGGACGGCGGGGAAGGCGGCTCCGGGCGAGCTTGCAGCGAGGGACCCGGCGGCGTCCGGAGCCGAGCACGGGGAGGTCGAGGACGCCCGCGCGGCCGTCGGCGCCTCTGTGGCGAGGTGGGGAGGCAGGCGCGGGATGGAGGATGGAGGAGGTGGGGGAGACGCGCCTAGGTGGTGGGGCCGCTCGCGCAAGGGTGTGGGGATCGGGAGGCGCAGGTGCAGGGTGGGATTTGGTCGGTGCACGGGAGTTTGGGCAGGGAGCGCGGGGCAGGTGTGGGCCTGGGCCAGGCTGGCGTGTGGAGGAGTTGGGGGTGGTGTGGTAGAGAGGTGGTTGGTGGGGAGATGGTGAGGTGGCGAGCAGGGAGTGGCCAGGGTGAGGTGGCGATGGAGCTCAGGTGGCGGCGGGGGTGCTTGTGTGTCCATTGGTGGGTCTCACAGGATGGGGCCAGGTGCGGGGCTGGGTCAGCGCAGGTGCGAGGCAGGGTGGTGGCGGCGGCTGTGGGGAGTAGGTGGGGTGGTGGGAATCTAGGGTTTGGGTAGGTGTGGGTTAGGGTTTGATCTGGAGGTGGCCGGCTGGGCTTTTGGGCCTAGCTGGCTACCTCCCAAAAATAATATAAGTTTTATTTATTTATTTAAAAGACTTTTGTAATCTGTTTTTAGACAAATAAAATATCCGGAAGAGACCGGGGTTTTAATTTGAAATAAAGACAGGGGATATTTAGAAAACAAATATAGGCTTTTAGAAAATAATTTTAGGCAAACAAATGCATGTTGATGACGATGCTCAAATGCAATGTGGTATGATGACATGAGCATGTGGTCATGATGATGCGATGCACAAAAACATAGCGATTTTCTAGTAGTGGTTTTAGCGGGATGCCACACAGAACGACCATTACGAACTCCTTGTAGCACCCCCGAACTCTCCTTATGAAACACCAGACTTGACAAACCTTCAACACAAAGCAAGAAAAGGTATGGACTAATCAGATCCACTTGTCTAATCCCCCTCGAGGGAACGACAGGTGCAGTAAGCTCCCCATTCACCCAGACTACATAACAAACATTAGTGACACATCTCATGACAGTATTGATCCAATCCGGTGCGAAGCCAAGTTTATACAAGCAACCATGCAAGTAACCCCACTCCACACGGTCGTAAGCCTTCATCATATCAATCTTGAGCGGAAAATATGGGCGTTTTGCAAGTTGCTTATGGATAGTATGAACACACTCATAAGGGATCAAAGCATTATCAGTAATTAACCTGCCAGGTACAAATGCACTCTGATGTTTAGAAATAATCATCGGCAGAATTAGCTTAAGACGATTTGCAAGGACCTTCGAAGCAATCTTATAAAGGACATTGCATAAACTAATAGGACGGAAATTCTTCAAGTGTTCTAGATTAGATACCTTTGGAATCAACACAATCACATAATCACAGAAACCTGACGGAATTCCATCTCCCAATAAAAAGCCCCGGACAGCTGAACTAATATCGTCTTTCAAGATATCCCAATGTGTCTGATAAAAAAGAGCTGGGAAACCGTCGGGACCCGGGGCTTTAGTGGGGCCCATCTGAAAAAGAGCAATTCTAATCTCCTCATCCAAGTACGGTTTTAGAAGTTCATCATTCATATCAATTGTCACCTTAGATTGCATGGTAGCAAGAACAGCATGGAAATCACAAGGCTCGGAAGAAAAAAGATTACCGTAAAAGCTTTCAGCCATAGCCTTGATTTCAGGGAGCTCCTTACACCGAGTACCGTCCTCCCGAACCAAGGCACGGATTCTATTGGTATGTCGACGAGTAGAAGCGCGAGCGTGAAAAAATGCGGTGTTCCGGTCTCCCTCACGGAGCCACTCCACCCGTGAACGCTGACGCGCCATAACTTCTTCATGCTCAAACAATTCACACAACCGTTTCTCAATAGTCTGAACAGAACGGGTGTTGGAAGGATTGATCGGCTGGAGACGGATGGTCTTCAGTTTGTGCTCAAGCTTTTTTATCTCTCCCCATACTGAGCCAAAGCTCACACGTTTCCAATCCTGAAGGGAAGCAGCCACATGGTGTAGCTTATCCCATGTAGTCTTCAAAGAACTCGGACTGTCGCTCACAGCTGCCCAACATCTCTCCACAGTTTCTCTGTAATCTGGGGCTCGCAACCATGCAGCCTCAAAACGAAAGCCAGTCTGAACCGGTTTCCTCTCCTCATTGTCATTAAAACTAGAGAGCTAGATCAATATGGCATAGTGATCTGATGTAGTGGTGATGATGTTTTCAACACTGTAATCATCATATAACGTTGTAAAAGCACCATTAGCCACCGCCCGATCAAGGCGAACTCGCACAAGATCATCCTCCTCTTGTTTATTAGACCACGTGAACATAGGACCCGAGAAACCCATATCCATCAACCCGCAATCATCTAAACAATTTTTGAAAAGCTCAATCTAAGAGTCCAAACGATCACGGGATCCTGCATGTTCTTCTTGACATAATACTTCATTAAAATCCCCACAAGCAATCCATGGACCCTCGTGTTGATCCCGCAATCGTCTCATCAAGCTCCAAAACTCGTGTCTCTTCTCTCGGCGTGCCATGGAGCCATACCTTCAGAGGAAATCACTACATCTATACAATGTGCATTGAAGCCTTTCAACAAAACATCAAACTGCGGTAACCAAAAGAGTGCAAGACCTCAAGTGAGGGCCTCATAACTAACTGCTAAACTGCCCGTGAAACCAAGAGTATACATGAAGTTCTGGGCACGTTTAGCGAGCTTCGACGTGACGTGGCCCTGTTTCTTCTCTCAGCTAGAACATGCGTCTATTTTCTCTCTCTCAAGTAGTACATGCCTCTATGGCTCTATCGAAGACCAGAGTCGTGACATTTTGCACGACCCCATCCATTTTGCAATTAAACTTTGATATCAATATGACAAATGTGCCATGAAAATTATTATTGTTACAAATATGAATTCGATGATGTAAGAACATGATCCATATTCTGTCGGTCCAAGTTGAACATCGAACCAAGTAGATGTGTCGTATAACATCTCTAGCGGATCTTAGATATCCACAAACCACAAAATAACCCTTTTCCTTTTTTTATTTTTTAGCAAAAAAACCGAACTTATGCATATCTTGAAAAACTGGCTGACCTGGATTTTTTTTGCGCTTCTCTGAAATTGGACCCTCATGCGCTATATCATCACCTTTTGCCGATTCTATCCAGCACCCCCCATCGTGCAGATTTTTGGTGCGACTAAAATTTCAGCGTGCTCCCTTCCCTCCTCACCACCACCAGCACCTTCAACCGCATGTCGCCTTAGAGTTGAGTCGTCTGCGCCGACTACGTCCCACCGAAAAGGTTTCTCTCGTATATCTAGGCATGACAATTGGCTAGCTAATGAGTTGGCACAACAAGCATCTTCTATCATGTCACTAGAGGAGTGTTTTTTATAATAGAATAGCCGATGTTTGCTTGTTCTACTATGCACAATCGAACCAACTGAAGCCATTTTCTGTACTGAATCGGCTAATAACATATCCTACTAGAGGACATATTATTGTCTACTTACAAGATCCAAGTCAGAAGACGAGTAAAGCGGTTCGGAGATTGGCTCTGAAATATGTGCTAATCGATAGCGACTTATACCGCTGAACAACAAACGCCTTCTCCTAAGGTGTCTGGATGAAGACAAGGCTAAAGTTTCCATGAGAGAGGTTCATGAGGGCTTATCCGTCACACATCAGTCGGTTCACAAAATGAAGTGGATGCTCCGGCGAGCCGAATTCTACTAGCCGACTATGATACATGCCTGCGTAGGTACTATAAAGGATGCAAAACTTGTCAGAAGTTCGGGGATATCCAGCTAGCACTAGCTTCTATGCTGCAACCAATCATCAAGATGTGGCCTTTTTTAGCATGGGTGCTTGACTTTGTTGGATGATCCATCTGACTTCATCGAAAGGGCATCGGTTCATGCTATTTGCTACTAACTATTTCACCAAGTGGTCAAAAGCAGTGCCTCTCATGAATATAACTTACAAGGAGGTGATTCAATTTACCACTGAGCATATTGTTCATAGGTTCGGCATACCTCAAACTCTTACCACATACCAAGACAAGTATTTTATGGCGAAGGAGGTAAAAAAGTTGCCGAGTCACTAGGGATTAAGATGCTCGATTCCTCTCCCTGTTATGCCCAAACCAATGGACAAGCGGAAGACTAACAAGATATTGGTCAAGTTGATTAAGAGAAAGATTCAAGATCATCCAAGACATATGCATGAAGTGTTGTCAGAAGTATCATGGGTTCATAGAATGTCAATACATGGTGCTACTAAATTAACTCCATTTGAGGTAGTCTATGAACAAAAAGCCGTTTTAACAACTGACGTTAATCTAGCTACCTCGAGGTTTGTTAAATAGACTAGTTTGTCGGTTAAAGATTATTTAATATGACGATGAACAATATCAATGAAATGGCTGACACAAATGTGTGATGGCTTTGAAGAATATTGAAAAACAAAGTTATAGGTATCCCAAGGTTACAACAAGAAGGTCCACTTAAAGGACTTCCAACTAGGCGATTTGCTCTGAAAGGTTATATTGCCAGTCGACTCTCGATGTCCCAAGTTTGGGAATTGATCACCAAGCTGGGAAGGGCCTTTCTGAGTAACAAGCATAGTGCATGGTAACTCATATCTAGTGGAGACAATAGAGGGAGACCTACTTCCTCGAGCGCTTAATGAACGATATTTGAAGAAATTCCACCCTAGTGTGTGGCAATCTTCTTGAGTCGCACCATAAAACGGCCAGAATGCATATATCACCCTCAAGATAAATGGCTGATAAGCTAAAAACACCGCCCATAGTCAATTACACGAGGTGTTTCATGGCATGTAAGCTTTTCACAGAAACGGGGGAATCTTTTAGCACCCATTTTGGCTAGTAGTCGAGATGCACTAGTGAAAGTAAGCTACAGGTGGACGCATTTTGTTATTTGCTGAAATTTGGCTAAAATCAATCTAGAGACTAATGTTTTGAAGATATTCAGTGTCAAAGGAAGATTATAGAGGTTATTTGGAGGTAGGTCCAGATGAAAGACGATCCAAGACAAGGCAAACATGACTTAGCTAGAATCATCTAGGAGCTGCGTTGAAAAGAGTCAAGCTAGTTGATGGTCACAAGGCCATGACATAGGCGGAAAAAGACTCGAAGACTATGGAAACTATGCTAACACGAAAGAGAACTGGCTCCAGAAAGAATTGAGTTAGTCGATTGTAGTCTGGATCCAGTACGAAGCCGGCGTTAGTTTACCTAGTTTAGGGTAGGTTTTCCTACATCGTACCCATGTAATAGTCTTCGAGGCTTGCACAGAAAGACCAGTCACCCTATATATATGTGAGGGGTAATGTCCGATTGAAATTAAACACCCAATCGACAAACCTAATACAATCTACCGTTTTATCCTCAAACCCTTGTTTCTTACTTCTATTTCTTCGGCGACTAGCATTTTCTAAAGAACGATAATCGAGTTAGAGCGATCAGGTCAACTAGCTCAGCCAATAATCATCAGAATCTCAGATGGGATCCCTCCCTAGAAATCGAGACTTCTAGTTGCAATAGCGCCAACTAACTGTCCTGCGTATAGAGTTATAAGTTTGGTCTCCTTGAGATGCATTGAAGTGCATCACCTTTGATCCTACATATAATCTAAATAACGTCCTTATACATTAGTAGATCAAACTTATTGGCGACTCCTGAAAACCATCCTACGAGTGTGTGCCCCTGTTTAAATGCAAATAACTCCATATCCAGCTTTTGTATGGGTTGGATGAGGAGTTCCAAGACGATAATCAGAGTCAAGGTTGGTGCCTACTTGGAGCGTGGGCCTCTGGTGCGATGCATAGTGATGCAGCATATATTTTATGACATTCTCTTCAAGTTCTATCGGGTCATGCCATCCACTCTCCACTACTTCTTGTAGGCATCAAGGGTGGACTATATGGTTACACATGCCTTCTTTGAGTGAGAGTTGTGTGTTCGAGTTATCTTGCTTCGGTTATGAAGCGGTCTAGTGGCTCTTTGTAGTAAGGTCTCACCATTTCGGCTAGGGTTACCCAAGGAGAGTCCCCTTTATGTGCTTTTGTGGTAATTCGTTGTAAGCTGAAAGACATTATATGTAAGGTTTTTGGTCTAGTTTCTCTCATGAACTAGACTAATTATCTATACGTTCAATGAATTTAGCGGCTCTATTGCTCAGAAATATGGAGGAGAACCCAGGGACGATGCCCCTAGAATCGCATCATCAGTCCCCCTCCCCCCTCGTGTCCTACCATCATGATCAGTCCGCGTACTGTATGCCTACGTTCCTATTAGTATTTCCCCATTTTATTCATCTGTATGGTATAACGACCAGAATGACCCACACGATGATGTCACGTACAAGGTGCACCCTACAAGAGCATTGATGACATGATGTCGACATTAGTCTCCACCCTTTCATGTATTCACCCATCCCCTTCTGAGATCCATCCCTCATGCTCTCTTCTCTCAATCTAAATTCTCCGGTGATTGAGGACAGTACAACAGGAACATCGGGTCCTGGCGCTCATAGACGCTGAGGCACACACCTAATCACCACGCTTGCACTGGTGCGGGAAAAATCCTCCAGGGATAACTACGTCGGAGAAAATGCATAGGCGATGCTTTTTTGGTAGGCAGATCGTTATCCGCCGACCTAGCACTAGCATGGCAACTAAGCATTAACGCCACAACCCGTTGTAGGCCGGAACTGCCTAGGTGTCGTGGCAACTATGTTTAGCCAGCACAATTCGGTTACATCCTATATACCCATGCAATGCACAAATTTTATTGCTCGTAATGATCTATTTCGACGTTGTTGTTTAGCTTACAGTTTATATATTTAGGGTTAGCTTAATAACCAAAAATCATAGATAATCATAATAAGCATCTGATACGTTGCTAACGTATCTATAATTTTTGATGTTTCATGATTGGTTTTTATCTACTTTCTTATGTTTTGTCCATACTTTGGAGTACTTTTTATACACTTTCTTAGACTAACCTATTAACAAGATGCCACGGTGCCAGCTGCCTGTTTTATGTTGTTTTTGGTTCCAGGAAAGTCAGAAAATGAATATTCTCAGAATTGGACGGGACAAAAGCCAAAGTCAGTATTTCACCAAGGGGGACACGGACCCATAATATGAGACGGAGAGGGGCCAGAGGGCCGCCACAACACCTGGCCGCGCGACTAGGCCTCGCCCGCGCCAGGGGGTTGTCAACACCCGGATTTTTAATCCCAGATGCCTGTTATGCCATACATCGTAATCCCAGGATTACCATTTTTGCGAGACATAACAGAATGGATATCACGGTACATCATCCATTACAAACCATAATAAGGTCTTACACAAATAAAGGATCTCATGATCCAGTCTGAGTACAAACAAGTAGCGGAATAAATAGAGTAGCGGTCGGCTCCATCTTCAGTATCACAGGCACTGCTGACAATGGGAGATGATCCTAGTTGTCATAGCCGTCCTACTGTCCTTCTTCTGGATAGTCCTTCTCATAGTCTGGCCATGGGAACAGCCAGGCACAAAGCCATGAGTACTCTTTAAGTACTCGCAAACTATCACTAACAAGTAAGGTAGTTCTAGTAGGAATGCTAAGTTCTAAGTTTATTTATAAAGTTAAGTTTGAAACCTAAGATGAGTTCAGAAACAAAGAAAGGTAAAATAAAGTTTTAAATCACCTAAGTGGGAACTTAGTTGTCATAGTCACAACCACGTTGTGGTCAAGTCATGTCACAACTCAGTTCATAAGTCATTTTGAAAACATCTGACAACAGAGTATGGCCACTCCAACTGTCCATGACCGCGGACGCGGCTATTCGAATAGTTTGACACTCTGCAGAGGTGGTACACTTTCACCACAACATTCGATACATTCGTCAGGGATAACCCTGAATCATCATACTTAGTATGCGGATAATCAATCATAACCTTTCCTTTACACACTCTAGTATAAGCACCTCTCCTATGAGCTTGGCCTCCCAGCCATGGCCATGTGCCATCCTGGGCACTGCATATGTGGACAACATTGAGAGGTAGTCTTAGCTCAAACCTCTCCCGCGAGGGAACTCATACTAATGCATATAAACTTCCGGCTAAGCCTTACCCAATTCAGGTATTGTGGTTGTACGATAAAATTGGAATGGTATCGCATCCAAACCCAACCATCAGTTTTTATAAAGGGCTAAGGCTTATGCCTCAACATTTTCATCATCATCATAAACCAATTGTGTTTCTCAACACATGGCAAAACATCTCAATAGAATGACTCATCATTCCAAGGTTTTCATAATCATTTTCACCAAGTATTCCCATCTAGAGTGATCAAGTTTTTGGTTTAGCTCTAAACACTAAGTTAAGAGTGTTCACTAAGGTAGGATGCTAATATCAATATCATGCCATAGAATGACATCTAAGTCTAACTAGATAGGCCAAGTTTTATAATCTTTATGCTATCTATAAACAAGTAAAGAACTTTGGTAAAGTAAAAGAAAGTAAAGCTTGCAAGTAAAACTTGGGATTGGTATAAATCTAAGAGGTATAACCAAAGCATGCCTAATGCATCTTGCTTAGGTTCTCTTGCTTAATTCTAGCTTGCTAACAATAGCTTGCCTTGATTAGTGCAGTGGTTGAAATTCTCCTCGTCTTCTTCGGGGTAGAACTCCTCCTCCTCGTAGACTTGGTCGGTACTATCGTCTATAAATATATATGGAATACACAATCACCAAACAATACTTAACTAGTCTATTTAGCACACTAAGGCACACACTTGATGATCTAGTATCATCACAATCATCACAAGTTTTAATGAACTAGTTTCATTTATTTTATTTAAGAAAAGTAATTTCTACTCATTGAAAATTAATTAAGATTTAATATTCTCCAATTAAAATATGGGATCATGTGGACACATGTCATCTCCACATATTCTAATACATGGGAATGTGATTTAAAGGTTGGATCACATTTTATAAGGTCTAAGATTAATATTTAAATGATTTAAAGTGACTAGAAATGCCTATATAGCATTATTTTGGTACTAGTCCAAAGTCACTAGATGCAAACCTAATTATTATTACATATTTAGATAGGTATTATCAAATGTGATTTTTGAGAGTTGGAATCAACTCAAAAGCTATTATGGTTGCATTTTGAAAAATGTTTGAATGTAGAAAAGTCTCTATTTTGTTATTTTTTCTATAGGTGATCTATAACTCTAATTGATTTAAATCCAACGGGCTTGGATAGAGATTTAAATTATCTTTTCAAAAAAAATTGAATCATTCAATTTGGTTCAGTAGAACTCTCTGAATTGAGTTTTAAACTAGTGGACGGAAACAAGATTAAGTCTAAATTAGAAAAACCTATATTTGAATTCTAGGGCCAGCGCAGGAAACTAAATGGTCCGGCCCAGTGATGCTCAGCTGCGCAGCTAGCAACTGACAAGGGTGTCCTGCATGTCAGCGGCACAAGTAAATGCGAAGCGGTACGGGGCGATATGGACCATGCGATTAGAACCTAGATCAACGACTCTGGCTCATCGTCGACGACGAACTGGTCGCCAGCGAGACTGAACCCTAGCGGCTCGGTGGGGGGTCGATTTGGGGCTTACCATGGGCTCCAGCTAATGTGGCGATGGGGGCGATCGAACGAGTGGACGACGACGGGCTCAGGCGAGGTCGCGGTGGCTCGTGGGGTGGTCGCAATCGACTGCCCCCTTCCTTCTCTGCTGCAGTGACTTTGGTGGAAATACCGGCAAACGGTGGCTCGAGTGGCTCCGGGGATGGTGTGAGGGACTCAGTGGGAGGTGGGGAGTGTTGGAGTGTGGAGAAATGGTGCTGAGGAGGGCTCCTTATATAGCTCGACGAGGGAACCGTGAGGCCAACGGTGAGCTCGTCGGTGACGTTGGTACAGGGTGCTAAAGGCATGGGCGGGGTAGGCAGACGGTGGCTTGCCTCCTGGTGGTCAGCTACAACGCAATGGCGCAGCTAGGGGCGGTGGTATGTGGTCGGGAAAGGCTGTCGCTTTGAGCGGCAGAGGCGGTGCTCGACGCTGTGTGCGGTGGCTGCTGGTCGCACGGCGAGAAAAGGGCATGTCCTGGAGCATGTTGTGGTTATGGCGGAGCAATGCGTGCAAGCTGGGGTCGAGGCGCGGCTTGTGCTGGCCTGTCGGGGACGACGCTCTGGCATGCTCCATGCATGGCACAGAGGCTCGGTGCGCGGGCTGTCTACGGTGGTCCAGGGGCTGGCATTGCTTGGGGAAGGGACTGTGGGCAGCGGTGCTATCACGCCTATCTCCCAGGCACGACGGAGAGGGGATGGGCTGTCTCCTGCGAGCTGCCCGTGCTCGACCGACGGGCATGGCCTTGGGGTGGCGCGGCACTGCTGCTAGAAGCTAAATGGTAGCTCTTTGATGGCTTGGTTGGAACTAGGGGAGACAGGGAAGAGCAGAGGGGGTCGAATGGGGGACAAAGAGTTGATTAGCAACAATATTAGTTAGGCCAAATTTTCTCTGCCTGCCAACTATTCGACAAAATGGCCGTAAGAAAGTTTTGTTTGAATTTTGAAAAGATTTTTGGTGGGTGTGTTAGTCATATGTTTAAGCATCTGTGGTTGCTGGGGATTGTCAAGGTGAACTCATTTGAGTGGTTTTTGAAAAAGTGGGATCTATGCATAGGAAATGGATTCCATTTTCAAATGCCATTTAAAATTAGTGTTTAAATGTTTTTGTAATATTTCAAAGTGGGCCTTGGTAGATCATTACTTGTACTAACAAGGGGTGCAAAGAGTTAGAATTGTTTCTGTTAAGAATTGACTTCTAGGAACACCTAAAGTGACCTATTGGATTAAAATGGCAAAAGTGACCATTTGCCTTTATTAATTCCATTTGATTTCTTTTTCTTTGGATTTGGTTTTGGAATGATCTAGATGATGTGGAATTCATCTTTGAATCATTTTACAACCATTAGAACCAACAAACATGGCAATTAAAAACAATTCTATTTTAATGCAACACACATATGCATTCTTAATTATTT